>JABWDB010000001.1:5817500-6342500 GCA_019614645.1 Stratiolaelaps scimitus | reverse complement strand
TATATATAATCGCAAAATACATGAGAGCTAGAGAAAGGTATCATTAGGCCATCGAGGCGGCTCAGAAACTTTTGGATACCAGATCGGCTATTTGCGATGCACGGAGGAACTCCTTCTGGTCATGATGAAGCCACAGCATCCATCCATGTCTGAACATCATACACTTTGTATTATTATTTAAATATATCTTCTCTATACCTCGCCGATGTACATTGCTAAAAATCGAGTCATGGACACACTCAAAAGCTACTTAGTTTAAAATATATGGGAGGCCCCAGTGTATATTTGTTCATGATCACCTAAGCGAATATTACTTCCACAGGTGTAAGAAACACAATCCTCGAAGAAACGCCTCCACTTATTGGCCATTCTTCACCATAACGTATTGCATCTGTATTTGTCTGCTTTGCGATTATAATTAATATCAATATTATTATTATTATTATCACTATTATATGCTTCTTTCGATGTCGATATATCGGCACGAATGTACGTAATTTGCTCAATAACATTCAATAAGAATGCTTTTCAATTGAATACGTATGAATTAGACAGGCCAGTAGAGGCGCCATTCTATTCTCGCTGTGGCGCCCCTGAACGAACTCAGGCGGACAAGTACAAAGGGTCTGGGATAATAATCTGAAGGGTCACGTTCGGATGATTTCTTATCGGGACGATCAATGCTGTCCTGGATCTCAAACGCCCACCGTCTCCGGTGAACGTCTTTAGGCATTGCTTCGTAGGACGGACCCCTTCTTAAATACAAAGTCCGGTGGCGTAGTGCATTCGCGTGCGCCTAGCTATCGGAGGAGACACGGGCTCGATCTCCACCGTTGGTAGATCATTGTAGACAACAATCATCCCACATCTCTGCGATGTATTTCACGCTCAGAGGGGCACAATTGTCGCGCACATTTTATCATTTGACTAATACATTTTTGTATCATCTCATTAAATCACCAACTAAACATCGTTGTTTCAAGAGACTCGTTCGCACGTTGTTTCCCAATATCTAAACAAGATGTGAGGAGATGATACAAGTCAAATACGGGCATGGCAAATAGTCATGAATCTTTCTGAATTATGCCTCCCCCTCGCCCTTATTACTCTATTAGCAGGTGATTAATATCAATATTGGAACTCATTGACTTATCTTGTAAACAGTGGGTGTGTCTGTGTGTGTGTGTACTGGCTGCATTGTCGATCGCTCTTAATAACCCCTGAAATCAATCTCCCTTTGCTGTTAACACTAAACTTGTAGCGGGCGGCGACATACATGTGCCGTATGCACGATACACAACAATAAACGTGTAGACCTTTTGAAGAGTGCGTGTCAATCGGGTACGTCTAAACCTTCGTGTCCATTCTCATAGACGGCTCTACGGAGACAGGTGATTGTAACACGATAATACTATTGTGTGTCTTAACTGCAGTGTTGTTTGGAGAGCGCGGGCGTTGTAAAATTGTCGTTCCAAGAATGAACACCAATTTTCATCTGATTTTATGCCTCTATAAAACACCATTTAAATTTGCGCTGTGCTAACTATTGAATACACTGTAAATAAATATGTGTCGAAACTTATTCTCGCCGGATATGACAAATGCTCTTTGAAATCCTACACATGCAGTCATACGCGGCGAGTTTGACGCAAAACTAACCATGTAGTCGCAGCTCCTTTTCCGTGGTGCTTCAATATGATCGCGGCGAACGTGGCAGTCAATGATTTATATGTCCGCTTTGTACCTATATGCGTCGAAAGCCGCACGTCGACTGTAACGAGATTTATTAACTTTATGCTCGAGATGAGCTGTCATGAAGACGGTCTCCGACAGGTTCGCCCAAACCAAATATAATATAAAGTGATATAACTAATCCTCTCTTTATTAAGTCTCGTTGCATCACAGCGTTGCTTGGATACTCACAGCCAATCGTTACATGGACCGTTGAGCAGGCCGCATGATATTTTGACGCATCATATTTTTACGAGATAATAGGGCCAACTGGAATATAATATAGCTGTAGTGTAGCTGTAGCGTTACAGGTGTTGATGCCACATATATAATATATATATATATATGCTTTTTCATGTTTTTTTTTGTCTAGATTTTATTGGAGTTAATTTTACTCCACTAGCATTTGCAAAATTTTCAGTCATCCTTTAACTTGTTCGGGTTACGTTATAGAAGAAATGGTTTTCCTCTTAGTCGGTCTCGATCAAGGAAATCTGCAATCATCTCATAAGTTCGCCAACGCAGTAGTTGGTAGACAAGCGTCGAAGTCGATCAGTTTGACCTCACACCGAGCGTGCGTCTACCTATTACTCGAACCCTGATCACCATCTAGGCCAGAAAGCGATGTCTGCTACCCATAAATTGTGAAATTATGATCCGACATATAGCAAGACCAAGAGACTCGCTTGCCTTTCTCGGCCGATTACACTGTAGGCGGTTTGATCGGCTGGACCCGGCCCGATCTAATGAATCACTTAGGTTTGAAGTGTCCTCACAGGATTGCAAAGCGAAGGCCAACGGGGAACGTTGAGCAAAAGAGTATAGGCAAGTTGCTCGACGACCCAAAGGATATATTTAAAATATCATGAAGTATGTAAACGACCCATATCTAAAATATTTGGAAGTATGTATACGAGTGATATGTATGTTTCAGCTAGTAAGTGCAGATTCCATGAAATCGCAGAAAAAGAAAAATAGATCGAGTAATTATGGGTGTCTGTTGTGGTAGACTCATGGTAAAGTATACAATAATATATATCGATAAAAATAATGCTAGGAATAGTATATATACACACCGAGTCAAAAGGGTAGCACACGCCTATGTTACTGATTATTTTTCCCAACCGTAAGTTGCACTGCAGTTTCGCTTTCAGCCCTTCAGATAGATCACATTTCAAGAACATTAAGCGAATACTTGGCTATCTAACTCAGATGTAGACACTTGATATCGGAAATTGTCGTTTTGAGGGCGCGTCAAAAGGATAGCCCACTTGGTGTTTTTCGAACACAACCGAGTTCTAACATTGTTCTCTTACATTTTTTTTGACAAATTTACTATTTTGTCGGGCCGCCTCCGTTCTCCAGAACAGAAATTTATCAATTGGGCATGGATTCATAAAATTTACGTATGAGGTTTTGATCAAGAACATGGCATTCGGCTACCAACGCTCTTCTATAATATTCAAGTCTGGAGAGCGTGCGGGCTAGCTCTGTCACTGTATGTCTTGAGTTTCGAAGAACTCCTGGACGATCTTCGCCGTATGAACTGCGGCGTTATCCTGGTTGAAGATGAATTTTTCAACACAGATCTTCTCGGCGTGATTCATAAGTTGATCCTTCAACATAGAAACGTAGGCACGACTATTCATTCGCCCGTTTACGAAGACCAAATCGTTCTTTCCGTTGTAGCCAATACCGGCCCAAATCATCACACCACGACGTCCAGCTTGTCGTCGACTTAGGAGCTTCTCTCTTTCCTAATGTCATGGAAGTATTAAGAATGTTCATCAGGACCGTCGAGATGGAATCTCTTTTCAGCAGAAAACAACACACGTCGCCACTCCTCTGTCCACAAAATTTGCTCATGAGCGGGGCTCAATATTGGATCTTTGTATCGACATTAAAGGATTTCGTTTGAATTTTGCTATGAACAAAAAGTTCTGATGCCTGAAGACATATTTGCATGTTTCGGACGTTCGTTTCGACTCCAGCCTCGGTTGCAATTTAACGACAAGTCAGAAATCTTCGGAGGAGGAAGCGTTTTTCACGAGCACTTACTGGCTCGGGTCGTCTTGGTGCCTTCTTGGTCCCGTACTGTTGAGGATCTTTAAGAAAATTCGAAACCACCTTCCTGCTTCTTTGCAAAATTCGCGCGATTTTCGAACATTTGTACGAGAACGACCTTACAACTCAGTTGTGTGCCTAAGTGGGCAAACAAGTGGGCTATGCATTTGACGCACCCTCAAAACGACAATTTTCGACATCAAATGTCTATATCTGTGTTAGACAGCCAAAGATTCGTGGAATGTTCTTGAAATATGATATATTTGAATGACTGAAAGCGAAACTGCAGTGCTACTTACGGTTGAGAAAAAAATCAGAAAAATGTGTGTGCTCTCCTTTTGACGCGGTGTGTATATATATTATATACTTTTTGAGTTCATGTCGTTATATGTACGTGTTCCTGGAAACAAATAGTCAACCTTAATATATCTTGTTAATAGTTATACGTTAGTTTGAAATAAAATACTAAAACTAGGTATTAGACTACGATTAGGGATACACATCTCTGCTATTTGCGTATGCGTTTAGTTTTCAGCAAATGTAGTAATCCTCGATATAATGAAAATTTTATTTTATTTTTAGATGTACTCTATGTAATATAATATTAATAGAGCAATCACGTCCACTGGACTTATTATTGCATGGAACAGCACATTTACAATTAGTTAGCCGTCTAGCGATGGAGCAAGCAATCGACTGTACCGAATCACTTACGAGCCAAACGGCTGAAACGGTTAAACTCGTAACCATTTTCGGTGGCTTGCGAGTGTTTACAGTGGTCAACGGCACTTCGTGAAATAATTCAATGCTCCCGACAAATGATCTGACAAAATTCTTATGTCTGTGCCATGTGAAACTAGGTAGAACAAGATTAGTTAAGCCGAAATTGGAACCCGAGGGTCTCCGGTTCGAATCCCGTAGTACCAAAGTGGTAGTACCAAACGGCCCAAGTAATAACACCTCCATCCAGGGTGAGAGAAAAGGGGATAGATAAGATTAATAAGAATAAGAAGAATGTATTCTGGAGTGAGAAATAGCGCAAAGCAGAGTCCGTCAACGAATAATTCAATGAACTATTAGGCTGAACCGAAAGTTCCTGCTGTTTTGTCTACCAACCTTGTATCGTCGGTGGGTTTCTCTGCGCGCTTCTCCTATTAATTTAAATAGTCCCCACAATTTGCAACGGTCTACCTCCAGCGTTCCACCAAGTCGGTAATGCCTTTTTGTAAAAGTCCTCCTCTTTATGGGAGAAATAGTCGCACAACCCTTTTTCGACATCTTCTTTTGAGTTGAACTTTTTTGTACTAGTTCGCGAGCCCCAAGAAAAGATGGTAGTCTGCAGGGCCGAGGTCGGGGGAATACGGAGGATGTGGAACGGTTTCCCAGCCAAGCTCCTGGATTTTATTCTGGATCACCGAACTCACATGGGGTCACGCATGGAACAGGACCCCAGACTATTGACGAGCATTGGACAGGTTTTCCTCATTTTTTTCAACCTGCTCCAGCTGCTGACAGTACAGGACTGAATTGAGTGTTCGGCCCGTCGGCAGAAGTTCACGGTGGATGATGCCCCGAATATCCCACCAAACACACAACATAACCTTCTACTCGGTACCCATTTCGATAACTTTTTCTTAAATACAATCCGTTTCAATGCGCTTACGATACTTGACTCGCTAATTCCAAGTTCTGCGGCTAGTTCTCGAGTAGTTACCGTTGGATCCTCCTAGATTTTCGGTAGCGTTTCTGTACGCCTGCGCAGCAGTTTCGATTCCCTCAAACTCAAAAAAAACAAAAAACGGCGAATTTTCGATTTGTCACTCTCCATTTTCACAGCCGATTTACTACCACAAGGAGTAATCTGGGCGCGCAAATCACCATTATGTTCAGCGGGTCCGAGTTAGATGAAAACGGCCCTCCTCCACCACTTAGGCCGCACGCGAGCACGGAAGCACAAGTCGGCAATGAGTCCACTTTCTAGGCAGCAGGAACTTTCGGTTCAACCTAATATAACTAGCCTCTACCAAAAATGCTACTCGTTCGCGCGTACACATATGTAGGGAAGATATCTTCTTTGCAGTAATCCCAGCAGTCATGGTAGTCAAAACGGTCAGTCAGCTAAGAAGAAGAAAACAAAAGCTGTAGCAAACTACTGAACTACTACTGATCTGTCCTCGCTACTCGTAGTTACCGGCTATGGGGAACAGCGACACGGGCAAACGTGAACCTTCCTCCGCCCGTCCGGGGGTGTAGTCTATGTACCACCCGCTGTACTAAGGAAAGTACGAAACAACCTCATATCTCTGCTCTCTCGGTGCCAGGCGTGCGCCATCATCCGACAACTTTTTCTCCATTAAGGATTTCTTCCTATTACAGGACTTTCTCCCGTGACGGCCATCTTTGTCTGCTGACGGTCAGCCTTAGCAGAGTGAATAGCAACGCTAGCGGGCGCCGGTCGGGTGATTTCAAAGAGCGATCCTGACAGACAAGCTGAATAGATCTGCACAAATCGGTGGAGCGGCCGGCCACGATCCCACTAAATTTACGTCTCCTCGCTAATTATTATTCTTGTTTTTATTTTTATTATTCCTGAACGTAATATATGACGGATACCAGTAAGCATGCTCATATGGATGGCGTCCACACCGGAGACAATTCCGCTGTTTGGAGAACCGTTCAGCAAACGCAGTCTTCACCACACCATTGGATGACACCAACTCAATCGGCTCAATCGTTTTGACAAAAAACATTAAGCTAAAAGCAGTACCGTGGACGTTAAATGTTGGCTGAGAGTCAGTCTGAAAACCTTTAAACCTTTCATTGCTTTCTGTTCATTCTAGGCCTGTAGTTTAGAGGCGCTGCAAATGACGAGCTGCGCACAACTCAGCTACTAGCCCGAGTCTCACGCTAATCTTTAAACCGCCACCCAAGGCAAAATGGTGAATTTGAAAAAGATCCGTAACTGGCGCCACATGCGCGTGGTTGTTATCAAGCGTGCACGAGAAGCCGGCAATTCGATGATAGCAATTGACTAAGAAACGCTCCAAATTCTCAGACGGTTTAAAGTTTCAAGTATAAGAGACACATCGCCTAGCTCATGCAATCTGGTGAAGAGTGACGTTTATAGCATAACAACCGATGATAAATTTTTATTAACTTAAAGAACTTAAAGGGCCGAGTTGCACGTTTTCCATATCTTCTGATTGTATATCTCTCCATTATTTACTCCTGTTATCATTCTCATTGCAATGCATGAACTCCGTTAGATAGATCTTAATTCGGTTAGCTCTTAACAGTTTATATTGAAATGATTCTTAGTTGGATAGGCGGAATCAATTGGCGGGTGCCAATTGCCAGACCCACGGCAAGATGTTTGCACTCAATGGGACATTCATTGGCGAAATGAGCTTTTAAATGAGTTTCCGCTTAACTTGGCGGCGCAACGGCTGATCGCTCCGTTTGCGAAGAATTAAGGCCAAAGCAGAGACTGCTGTGGTTATCTTGCACGGGCCTCAAAAATACGTCGACAACAAAACCACATCGGAAACAGTTACACACGTTAATCTATAAGGCTATAGCCCTCAACGGGTTTTTTTTGCCGGCGAGAAATTTCCCTTATTGATTCTCTAAATGTAGTTGTTCGAAGCTTGAGTTCAGGGGGATACACCTATACTAGACTATAGTATATGAACCTAGACTTAGGTTTTCGGGCTGACTCTCAGCCAACATTTAACGTCCACGGTACTGCTTTTAGCATCGCTTCGTAAGACGAAGATAGTATATGAACCTGGCGAGCTTAAAGAAGCTCACGGCAAAGAACATGGCTGTTCATTAAACAAGGTTGATTATATAGATATATATATAACAAGGTAGGTCTGCCTGCATTTTGTTTTACTTCAATAATTAGTTGCTAGGGTAAAATTTTTTCAATTAAATATTGAGCCCCCCCAAATTTTCGTTTATGCGTCACCCATTCGCTGTGACCCTGCTTTGGCCATCATAAGCCTTGCTTAGCGCGGGCCAAACGGATGAAGATGACACCGATTTATAGTATTATATAAATAACCCCACAGCCACATGATGATAGATGATGTTCCTAAATAATGTTAGGACGTGCTCATCCTAGTCATTTGAAGGCCAACGAACTGTAGAGATAATTTATCGTTTCCTGTATATATATATATGTATATATATATATGTTACTAATTTACCCACGTTTTCATATTTTCTTATATATAGATGAGGTTACCAATCGTAAACTTTATAACCTGCACATTGTTTGGCGTTCTACTTTCGGGCTTTTCCAATCTGACCAACGTGCGCCTGCTGAGCTTCGCTGACTAGCATTGTGTTTGCCTGAATTTATGCAACTAACAAATCATAATAGTGCGTACCTCTCGTGAACTACTAAAATCATTCTGAGGAAATCAGCAGCTGGCAACTGCTTATTCACTTGACGCTCGTCACCCACGCTCGATGTTGATTGTTGTGCATTGTGCCATGTTAATAAATATATGTATATCCCCTATGAGTAATAATATCTCGCTGGATATTTTAGTTGACTGGCGGACCAGTTGAGTGAGGCTAGCTTTGGCGTAAATAAATGGGAGCTTGGCAGTACGACGCATACACTCAGTTCGCTACGACTTTGAAATACTGAGTATTGCATATCTTTCCGCATCGTCACACAATATGGCCACCTCCTTTCTGCTGCAAATGATCACTAAACGTGACTGGAAAGCCACGCTGCTCGGATAATCATGGCGGGGTGACACGCCCAGCCTCTACTGCCTCTGGTCGTCTGCAATGGATTCTGTCGCTATGGATTAGGTAAGTATGCGTTTGCCGAGTCCCGCGTTAGGGACCTGTCGCGGGTGTTCGCCCCTACAGGAGCGGTCAACAGACGAAAAAATTAGGACCAACGCCCCTAAAGGGGTCTGCTGTGGCCAGGCTCACAATTCATTTGGATGTGTTACATCTTTGTGTATTTGATTTACGATATATATATATATATATATATATATATATATATATATATATATATATATATATATAATGTATTATACATATATTTCAACTAGCCATATCGTAATCGATAGCTCTAGCCACACAAGTTCGCACATTATGCAAGCTAATTGTCGGAATGAATCCTTGATACCGTGGTAGCGACTGGGGTAGATTACTCATTACAGAAAGCCCATCTTTCTGTGTGTATCTCTATAAAAAAAACAGACAAACCTGTTTTATATGTGCTTGTTTGCCAAAAATAGTGTCAGCACTGTTACTAGAATATGTGCAACATTTCTATTCACATCCGAGATATATCTGATCTCTTTAAAGTGGTTACGATTGTCTTCTGTGACCACGTCTGAAAGTCAACTGCAATTGACCTTTACCGCCATTTCATCGGTCTCCTTTGAACAAAACTGACACTATTGGCACGTATTTCCCAGCCTTTCTATTCAAATTCGATCTCCGTATTCTATTTCTGGGGATATCCTATCGGCTTTCAAGTATCTTTCCTTTTTGAGATTGTTATCTTAGGGAACAAAAGCACGTCATCAATGAGGAATGAATATGTGTGTTAAACCAAGACGGAAATAAAAAATCATGACTTTAATAGAGGTGCATTATCGTGATAAAGGGCCAATAAACAAGAGACTCCTCCGCAGATTTTGTTTTTTTTTCGGAGATTACGAGAATGCCTGATGCAGCCGCAGATCTGGACTCCTGAACTAAACACACTCGAAGAACACTATGATAAAAACTCAACGACAGTGGCCAGTGCTATCTTCGGATTTTCCTTCAAGTTTTCAACTGTTAGCGCATGTGACGTTTGCATGGTTTAACACCTCGCTGTACATGAAGAAAAATCGTTGTATCTGTCGAAGTTTTAGCTCTTCGCCTCCACCGTGTCAATCGATCAATCAAGGTGCTGCGCCGCGTTATCGATGTCTGCCCAGCCTGGGCCTTGAATGCCGCCCAGTGTGCGGCACCGCGCCGATGCTCCAGGTACTCACTACCTAGCTAACTAGTAAGTCAGCCAGTCATACGCGGTACCAGTGGTAACATTAGGTAGTAGTATATGTATTAGTGTATCCGGATACGTATCGGGGTCTATATAGATTAGGCAACAAAAAAACACAACAGCAGCAGCAACGCCACGTAGCGACAAAGCGGCACAGACGAGGTGGTTTCACCCGAGGTGACGCGACGTGCGTGCTAACGCTCACTTGTACTAACGAGCTAAAGTTAGAGAAAAAAACAACACGGGCCGGGAGAGAGAGAGAGAGAGAGGGGGGGTTGGTTACGCGCGTGTGTGTGTGTGTGTACAAACGCCTCGACAACGACGAAGTGAAGTGTCGATGGGAGGACAAGCTGTGTACGGGGTCGCAGGGCTGCCCGGACGAGGGTAGGCGCTGTCGGCAACTGCAGCAGCATCAGCACCAGCGAGTAAGCACGCATCCCTGTTTTGCCTGCGTGCATGCCAGTGTGCGAGCCAGCCATCGGCATGCCCCACGCAAACATCCCTGTCCCATCGTGGAGGAAGGGCAACGGCTTCGGCAAGGGAGGTACAGACGTGCCGGGCTTTTGGGGATTTGGGGTTGTCGGGCGGATGCGGGGGGCATGTGAAGTGGGGAATGGGCCGGCAGGATGAGTTTTGCGCGAGTACTTCTCCTTCCGTTCCTCTGTTCGTTCAGTCCCCCGTGAGACTGACAGGGGCAAGGCTTCAGCCTCGGATCAGGAACAAGGCGCCCGGTACACGAACAAGGGGCCTCAGGGACAGGCGGATGGATGTGTGCGCTGGGTGCCACGATGCTGGTAGACTGGTAGGGCTGGAGGTTCGGGGGTTACTAGGGCTGAGGGCGGCGACATGCGCAGAAGGGAGCGGGGATACGATGGGATGGGCGGGAAACAATAATTACCCGACGGTGGTCGGCAAACACGCAAACGACCTCCGCGTTTCGCCCCGTTCGGCGTTGCCCGCCAGCCTTAGGCAGCCTATCTCCACGTCAAGCTAGGCGGGTGGCTACACGTTGCCTGCTTCGTGTCCAACCTGCGCGCGTTGGCACCTCAACGACGACGATGCAGCAACGCTTAACGTCACTATTCGTCGTCCTCTCTATTCTCTGTTAGGGAGACACTCTCTCTACCTCTCCTTCTGTCGTGTTTACTTTATCCGTCTCTCTCTCTCCCTCTCTCTCTCTCCCTCTCGCTTCTTTCGTTCAGTCACTCACTCACGTTTGCTTTCTTGCACCACCCTTGCTTTGAGCATGAGCCTGGACAGGGGCGGGAGGCCTGTGAAGAAAGCTTTGCTCTGCTCTCTTCATTTATGGGACATTCTGTTCGGCTTCGTAGCTCACCTGAACACGGCAGGTCTCGCCACGATAGCAGGCCATACCCGCCACTATTACTGGTGGTGGTACAGCTGCTGGTGGCAGAGGCAGCAGTGGTGAAGGTAGGACGGCCGGCTCCAGTTGCTGACACATTACCTGAGCCGGCGACGGTGACGGACTTTTTCCATTCTCATCTGCGATCTGTATACGGCAGCGCGCGGTATTTTACACGATGGCCTTGAGTCACCTTCTATGTCGTCAACCAAACAACAAACAATCAGTCGCAACAACGATGCTTAAAGAATGCCACCGCCACCGCAGCCAACCAACAACAACAACATCTTACTGGACGTGTATATACAATACAAATATGCACATGCTCAGGCACACTGACGTAGACACTTACACATAGGCGCCCAGAAACACTGGCAAAGACATAGAGGAAGACAGACCAAACCACTGACTGACTTAGTGACTGGTATCTAGGCCATGTGTGGGTCGAATCGTGACTGCCTGGGCACAGTAAAAAGGCAACCGAACTCATAACGTGAAACCAATGTAACCTGTATTCAGTCTATATATATATATCAGGTTGTCCCAAAAATAATGAGACTCCTATCGTCTTGCGCCGAATTCTTATTCTTGGCCGGTTTGAATTCAAATTTGGCGGGTAGTGAGACACAACAATTAGCAAGCAGGCGGCGCAAAAGACGCTAGTATTCGGCTTTCGTTGGGCGTTCGAAATGGCAGCCGCCGGAGCAGGTCCCTCAGAGTTGCATTTTCACAAGAAAAGTGTCAGGTTTATGTTTCAAAAGGAGAAATGTCTAGCTGAAACCCATCGAAGGTGTTAGCGTGCACGGCCATAATGCCCTGAATCGACGACAGGTGTGTCGTTGGTGTGCGCAGTTTAGGTAAGGCTGCTGGGACATTAATAAACATCGAGGGCGCCAAAAAAAGTGCAATATGGGTCTCTCATTAACTCGGTCCTGGCCAACTGAAAATGCGTGAGGAGTGTTTGAGAGACAATTTGAAGTTATATAGGCAGCAAAGGAGCCGCTTAGAGCATGCCGTTGCAGTGGACGTGCATGGGTCAGCCTGTATAGGGTACCGGAAAAAGATCATTGTGAAATAGTAGCTACGACCAGGTGAACTGGCATTGGCGGTAGCAGTACCAAATAGATTCTAGCCTAAAGTAGAACTTGACACGGATTTCAACGGAATTTGCTACTACGAGATTTGGGGCCTTGAAGGTTCGAGTTCTTGAAGGGACTCATGAATAATTGGCATGGCGATAGGAAGCACCGAGTGTGGCTGCTCGATGACAATGCTAGGGCCGATCGTAACAATGAAATTACGTCCTGGCTTAAGGCCAACAGGATTGAGCGATGGTCCTATACTCCCGATTTAAGCCCGTGTGACTATGGTTCTTTCCATCGATTGAAGAGAGCTATAGGTGGCAAAAGGTATGCAAACATTGACGTATTTACCCCGAGAGGCCTTAAATAACGATGTTATAAATGGTAATAGAAATGGTACATACCTAGCCGTCAGAAGGCTACCAGAACTCTGGGACCAGTGTGCAAATAAAAGAGGTTCAGCTCATACCAAAAAACCTTTGTTTTAACTTATTTATTATAGTTTAGCCGATATTGAAATGTATATGTGTCTCATTACTTTTGGGTCAACCTAATATATATATATATATGAACAGAACACACGTGTGTTTGCGTTGTTGTTAATTAAAGAAAAAAAACTATATTTTGATAGATCGGCAAGAATACTTCGATCTAATATTTATTTTGCGCTTGGTCCGTCAGTTTCGCGCGTTTCCGGTGACAAATGGCGACCTTCCACAATGAGCGCAAATAATGTGAACTAGGAGTTCATTTTCGCTTTTCAATGCTGCATACGTTTCCCGTACGTCACAGCGCCGTACCTACCTCATGTCACCGCAACATGCCGAGTTTTGCTCGCGACACTCCTCGTAAACACTCAGGCGTAATCACTCATCATTTTCCGTCATGTGACTGCTCTAGTGGATACCACAATACTACAAACATAGTAGTAAACAGAGTCTGGCAGTCGCTCACTTTCGAATGAGTGGCTACCTCTCCCTGACGGCTCTGATTGCCCAGACCCAAGCCGCTGCCTCGTATGTATATAGTATATGCGTTGGTAGGTATGCACTTGAACGAGGGTTCATTCACTGCGTTGATATAGAATGAGCTGCATGTACCTGTATGCAAATGTTGTTGGCTGACTTCTGACACCGACCGGTACACCGGTTTTCCCAAAGTTCTCCGCATATTTGCTGACGCACCGTTGGCCATTAGAATCGTGATTCCCCAGGAAATAAATAGCGGCGTTAGCCTCCAACGCAGTTTAACATCTCGGGAACGCTCAAGGGCTAATGACTTGAGGACTGATTCTGGATGATGATGATCAGCCGTTTCGGACATACGCCACCTATCTGCTGCAACCGTTTACGACGAAGCATTTGAATGAGTTGGAAGCGGGAACAGAGCAAGCTGCAATGTAGTGAGCAGTGGGTCCGGAGGGTACTCCTGGGATCGGTCCGAAAGTCACCACGATGCACGTATATATATATATATATATATAACAATATGTCTATGCTGTAGACTAGTTCACACGAGTTGGCGTTACACTGTTAACCGGGGCTTTGCAAGAGGTATCGTTGCACATCAGCAGCTTTGTGTACGATTCGGAGTCGTAGTGGAACGAGTTCAAGGTATGCGTTATTGCTTGTTCCACGTACATCTGGGAACGCAAGAACCCGACTGATAAACGAAATTCAGTATTCGGTATTCTGCTCATTTCTCTCAAAGCCATATCTATAATAATACACAAGAAGCGCACAATGTTTAGATACCAGTTTAGTAACGGTTGTCCATAATAATAATGTATAATGGGTTCTGTATGAATAGCCTTTGAATGAAAGTCGCTTTGGAAGGGCATTGTTCAAGAGGGATGTCGTCTTCTACGCTTGTGATTTTAGCCACTTGATAGCAGAACTTCAGTGCTTTCTAAACCTGCTTGGCCGCAGTTAAATATCGCGGAAGACGATTAACTTGTATCATTTGTGATCTATGAACTACAAAATTGCACTGTACATTCAAGTACATTTAACATAATACATTTTATGCGAATAATTGTTTTGTGATTGTGGTACTCGCAGATTTGCCAATAAGGAAAATTATTTATATATATATATATATATTATTATTAGTAATAATAATTATAACAATAATGCGTCTTTGCATGCATGTGCACTTTCCTTCCATGGCATCTTAACATATTAGGCTGACCCAAAAAAAGAGACTCCTATCGTCTTGCGCCGTATTCTTATTATTGGCCCGTTTGAATTGAAATTTGGCGGGTAGTGAGACACAACGATAAGCAAGCAGGCGGCGCGAAAGCCGCTAGCATTCGGCTTTCGTTCGGCGTTCGAAATGGCAACCGGCGGACCAGGTGCATTTTCAGAAGAAAAGTGTCATATTTAGGTTTCAAGAGAAGAAATGTCCAGCTGAAATCATCGAAGGTTGGTCAGTGTGCACGGCAAGGTGTGCGCAGTTTATGCTACGTGACTGGAAGATTATGAACATCGAGGGTGCCCACCCCATCCCGAGTCTCGATCCGACAAACGGATCGAAATTATCGAAAGAGCTTTTGAGCAAACTAGAGCTTGGTCATTGACGACTTTGTCAGCTGAAATTGACGTGGCTCGTGCAACATGTCGTCGAATTATTAAAAATAATCTGAGGATGCAGAAAAAAAGTGCAAAATGGGTCCCTCATATACTCGGTCCTGGCCAATTGAAAATGCATGAGGAGTGTTCACGGGACAATTTGAAGATATAAATGCAGAAAAAGAGTCGCTTAGATCATACCGTTGCAGTGGACGAGATAATGGATCAGCTTGTATAGGGGTCGGAAAAAGAAAGTGAAATAGTGGCTACGACCAGGTGAACTGGCAATGATGGTAGCAGTACCGAATAGATTGGAGCTTAAAGTAATGGTAGCACTTGCTATGGACTTCAACGGAGTTTGCTGCTACTACGAGATTTTGTTCCTAAAAGAAGAAATGGACTCGGCTCGATATCTCGAGTTCTTGAAGGCACTCATGAATAATTGGCATGGCAATAGGAAGCCCCTAGTGTGGTTGCACGATGACAATGCTAGGACACATCGTACCGATGAAATTACGTCCTGGCTTAAGGCCAATAAGATTAGCGGCGGGATCACTCCCTCCCCCTATTCTCTCATTTAAGTCCGTGGGACTATGGTTGCTTCCATCAATTAAAGAGGGCTATAGGTGGCCAAAGGTATGCAAACATCGATTTGCTCAGAGAGGCCTTAAAAAACGAAGTTATAAATGAAAATAGAAATGGTGCATACCTAGGCGTCAGAAGGCTGCCAGAACTCTGGGACCAGTGTATAAATAAAATATGTGCATACCGCTAACTCATACTAAAAGATCTCTGTTTTAACTCACTTAGTTTCGCCGATATTGAAATTTATATGTGTCTAATTTTTTTGGGTCAGCCTAATATCTGATCTTGACCCGAATTTCTACACTGACGTTTTATCTTTTTAATAAACTGATGCCATTGACGCTTGTACACTTTAACCTTGTGGCACATATGATTCGTTTAATAGTCCTTTCACTATAGGGGTGTCTACACTATGAACTTGACACGCGCTGTCTTTCGTTGCTATCGCCTGCGAGTTGTAACTGATTGAGGGGTTGTTGCGTTGAAACTCTCGGTCGTCCTGTTTATCGTGTACGATCGGAACTCGTGTTGGCGTGAGGGTGGGATCCAATTTCCTGGCTTACACATCCGGTGCGGTTTGTCTGGTCCCATGTACTTCAAAAGGGACACGGTCTTCGATATTCGTTTAGTGTTACTTGAATTTTTTGATACGGGATCTCGACTCATTATAATTAAAATTCTCATTTTCTTTGTTATAGTTATATTTTCTAAAGAATATTCAAGCCACGAAGATGTTTTACTAACTTTGAATTCGAAAGCTACATAGGTAATTGCCTGAGTTTCAACCAATCAACGAAGGGAAGAACCTTGATAGACACTTCAACGAAACTTAATCCTGATATAGCAGAGCGAAAAAACTAGCAGTTGTAAAATAAGTAAAAGTGGCTCCGATAAATTCTTGAAGTAATACTCGTAGTTAGTCACCTAGTGGAAACAGTTGAGAGTCAAATAAAAACAGCAACAGTAATGTTAGTAAAATATATATATATTTTTTCAATTATTTCTTTATTGACGGAACTGCGAAATATTACAACGCTTAAGTTCTTGTATTAAAAAATAAGATAAAAAGAGCAATCACCAAAGTATTTCACAAGGTTCTTCGAGGTGACATACCTTCAAAAAAATGATTCAATGCTGATTGTAGTGATGCAGAGATAAATATATTCGACTTTCAAACTAGACGCATTCCTCCACACAGCTACAAAAGGGTGACGAATTTCGTTGTAGCGGCGACGCTAATTACAGAAAGAAACATGGCGCAATTAACTACGTGATTTGCATCGCACCGTTGTTGTTGATTCCTTCAATTAGTTTCAGCAGTGTTTGAATTTGGGTCGTCTAACTGAGCAGTTGGTCAAGCTTCGTAGGCTAGAAATATGCATGTGTCTGATGCCGGCTTGGAGATGCCGTGGTTCAAAAATGCACATTGATATTGTCATGAAGTATTTTATACGCATCGAGTTACACATACGCTGCTGCATGGATCTACTTATATTTGCCTGCTTTTATATACACGAAAGCGGAGAGATTTGAGCGGATAGGCATCGACCCATCTATTGTCTATCGCGCTGTCACAAGGGGTAAAAGTAGTGCGTTACAATTCAAGCAATTTCGTAGGCCAACCCTTAAAAGGGCCATTACCTTGCGTCCTCGTGTATAAAATGGCCTTTACTATCAGGACAACGGAAGCAAGCAGACGTGGCGTTCTGTCAAAGGGAAAGCGACCCGATATTGGGCTACGGCACTGTGGGAATGTTTCCAATGGCGTGGAACGTTCGGAAGTGGGTTTAGAGGGCGGGCCTCCCTCACCTGTCCATTGCATACACTCATAGTCATTTAGCTGTGTCGACTTTATACTACTACTACGACTACTGCTGCTGCTGTTGATCCAAGTAGTCTATGGATTTTTGCAATGTTTTCCAATGAATTCGTCCGTCTCTGACGATGCCCAATTGGTTAGCATAGAGTTCGTCGGATGTCCGCTGTTTGGGCCGGAAGTGCTGTCAATTATTGAAGTTCCTACTGAATTGCAGTTGGGAGGGAGTGACCATTATACGATAGTTTAATATGGATCGGATGTAGAGTGATATTCACGCTGGTCAAATTATAACGTGGCAGTAAGCTGATATGAAGAACTCGAGCACTCGGAAGAAAATGACTAAGCGACTAGTATATTAATATATTGGGGTGATGCGTGCTATGTTGTCGCGAATCCTGACCTTTCGTTCGAGTATCTCATGTTATGATGACTGCCTGACACAGCTGAAAACGAATCAAAATCAAGACGCCGCTTAGAATTTGAGTGAGCCATATACGCTGTGGAGAGGCAACCTTTCGCTCATATGGAGGATACCATTCGCATTTTGCAAGTGCCATATATAATGATAGCGGGACCTCGGACATAGACCTGCACCTCATTGGTTGCAGTCCTCTCAGCCGTCCCCCTTATTGCCTATGAGCGAACGACAGACGAGTCGCCTCAACGCTCAAATTGCCAGCTTCATTTGCGCTATTTTAAGCTAACGTCTCGTCATCCTGCCTCAGTCAGCATATTTCTGGGCCACGTTCGCTACCTCTCAGATGACTTGAGTCGAAAGATAACTGCCCCCCCCCCCTCGTATGGTCCATTCAAACGTCATGAGGCTGAGACGTGCTGTACCTTCGTGTCTTTTTGAATGGCCTTTAACTGGCTGTGGACTTGATTTTGGAGGGTCTGCCAAATGACCTAGGCTACTGGGTGCGAGTGGTCGGATTGGCCTATTGTTTAACGGCAATAGATATCCATTGAAATCTCAAATACCCAGTCATTCCAGTCCCGGTATGCTTCACACCGTACGGTGCCCCCCGGCAGCGTCGGACGCTACGAGTTTGATCTTCATGTTATCTCGTCTTTCTTTCCTATTACACCTTTGCACGAATATTCTTCCCGCTATTTGGTTGCACGACATATCATAAAAAACATACGCCGACTTATGAATTATAGATTTGGCCTTTGGGCAGACACGAGCATGTTCGAAAAGCACGATACGATTTGTTTTGACGGCATTTGATCCTAACGATTCGTTATTGCTGAGATCGTTCTTTTAAGGTGTTCGGCCAGTTGTGTGTAGTTTTCATTCGAGGGGAGACAACCCGTCCCCCATAGGGCATTCCCTGGGGGGGGTGTACACATTGGCAGGTGATTGAAACGGCCCTTCTAAATATCATATAGACCACGTGTGTACGTATCTATATGGCAGTGTGGCATAATCCTGCATGTCATCCCACAGAGTCTTATTTATTTCATGTGGCGCTCCACCCTAATGTCTCAGGGGGATGAGGGTCACTTGCATCCGTGATTACACTTTTCCGCGAGAAGAATTATTCACTGACACTGCGTTGGTGGTCAATTTATTTCTAATAGGATCTAGGCAAACACAAATCGGTAGTTTGAGTAGTTTCACAGTTGCTTCCCGTCAGCCTGACCCTATTCATGATTGAGCTCATTATCGGTTTCGAGAGGCGCCGCGTAATACGATCTTGGAAATTTGAACGACTCCATGTTTTCAACGCAATAAAAATGACCACGTTAGTTAGAACGTGTCAATTTCAATAGACAATCTCATTCACATAGCTTCAATCGGGGCTATCCGTCACGAAATTGTACTCTTATTCTGTCGGAATTAATCGGCATCACCGGCGCAGATAATTTCGAATTGTACAATGAAAGTTATTCAGTTCGTTGGTTCACTGTTACAGTAGTTCATCCGTTCATTTCGTGCAAATTTAGTCCGGCTCGAACGGGACCATCCCTCGAGCCCGGTGGCGTGGTGTACGCGTGTGCGGATTGCAACAGGGGGACACTTGCGTGCACGGGTTCGAAACCCTACGCCGCACGTTTTTTGCATTTACCGGGTACGTCCTTCGAAGCGACACAAACGCAATAACGTGGACGTTAAATGTTGGGTGAGGGTCAGACTGAAAATATGAGACATTTAAGGACCACGCGTTCAACAGCTATAACACATCGTCCGACGACCCTCGCTAACATCCTTCATTTCTCCAAGTTCCATCCAACTTTTAACGAATTAGTGCCCTCCTTCCGTCGAGGCGCTGAGAGGCAGCTGATGAACAATGTGAGGGCTTGGCCGATTTGGCCTGGTGTCGCTGGACTCCCACTAGGAACACATGAGTAGGTAGTAGATCCTGGTCTCAACGGCATGCTAGCGTGTTGTTAGTCCATTTTGACGCTTTGTAACAAGTTTCCTAGTTGATAAATGATAAGGTTAGCGAACCGAGACGCGTTTGCGTCGCAGTAATATCTTGTGCTTTGTGCTTGTTCCCTCTGTTCATTTCTCAGCAGCAATTATTACACGATAGCCAATTAGTACTAATAGTGACATCGCCTTAAGGAGATAGAACCCATAGTTGTCAGTGATGGTGACGGGAGGTTCCGATGATGCCAACGGCGACATCCATCAGTATCATTCGATCGATACTTCCCAACTGAACCAGACAGGTGCCTTCTACGCTTAATGCACCCGTTGGGCCGACGAGGCAGAATCGATGGTCGCTGATCGCCCTGACAGATGAACCTTGAGTGTCACGATGTGCAAAGGTTCGACGACGGTGACCACCTTCTTGTCAGGTCTCTGTGTTCAGAGAATAGGCTATACGGATGGCCTGTTGCTTGGAGAACTCTGTCCGCCGTTCGCATCGAGGGCGACCGTATGTCGAACCTACTTTGCTATATAACGTACTCTTAACTTAAGTTAAACCATTCTTGCGAGACACTATCGTAGTCTGTACCGCACCCCAGTCGACGATACTATAAATGATATTTGCATATGAAATATTTATCGCCCGAATAATTCTGCGACTCTTGTCAGGGGTGCATATAGTAGTTTGTAGGCTGGCTCGGATTTGCTACGGGCTGCTGGAAGTAGTGGCGTTTGCTTGGTTTCCTGAACTGTTCCCTCGACGTTGATGTCTTTGCGCGGTTGCGCCATATTTGCGTTATGCTGCTATCATCGGCCTCCACAACGAACAAGTAGAACTGACCCCAGCGATCAGAGCCGCGATATCAGGTGATAGGGAGCAGTCACTTCTCATTATTGAAGTACATATTATTAAATATATCACTTCGATCTTTCATCCATTCATTCAACCAACCAAGCAACCCCTTATCTACCTCCGCGATGGCGCCAGGACGGGCCGTCATTGTCCACTGCGGCCGTTGTCGGCTCCTCCGCCATCGCCATGTGTGCTGCTGTGTGGTCCCCTCCTCCTCGTCGCCTCGTCGTGCCCCAGCTGGAGGGCGCACTTTTGAGCTAGGCCTGTTTGCCGGCCTAGCCTCGAGCCAGCATCACTCGCAGGTTTGCGCAGCTACATGCTACAAAGTTAATACTACTATAAATACATTTTCCGGGCTGACTCAAAGCCAACATTTAACGTCCACGGTAGTGCAAAGTTAATACTACTAAGGTTTAATCTGCAGTCGTCCCCTCTACCAACTGAGCTATCCACAGCTATTCGATACTACTATTACTACTACAAGGTTGAAGTGACGAGGCAGCGAGCGACCCAGCACTGCCTGGCCTGCTCGTTGCCGGTGGCTGTCTTGGCCCTTGTTACGGGAGTGCGGTTGCAGGGGCGACGAACGGCGAAACGAATTTCCCAAACGTCATTCATTCAAACGGCAAAAGACACCTCCTGATCAACGCCGGGCCGCACAGCAAGCAACGCGACAGCCCAGCGACCGACCAAGCGCAAACGCGAACAGCCAATCTCCCGTCCCTCCAATCTGAGCAGCATCGAACAATCCAAGCAGCGTCAAAGCATGCGTCCCCCTGCTCGGCTACCCGCCGAAGCCGGAATAAAGCGTTGCCAATGTCGCTGATATGCCGGCAGAGGGGTCTGCGGCTCGCAGACACTACCCGGCTGAGCTACACTCTGATCTGCTCGTGGTTGTGCGGTTGCGGACGCCGAGTCGGGCTCTGACTCGGACGACCGACCACTGCCACCATCGGAGCTCCTGCCTCGTTCGTCGTTGCTGTCCGACGTCGATCCCTCTCTAGCAAGGGGCCGCCAGCCGCTGCTGGCGCTGCTGCCGCCGCCGCCGCGGTCATTGTGCCCTCTGCTTGCGGGCCCGTCTGTATGTCAGTATGTCTGCCTGCTGTCTGACTGCCTGACTCGCTCTTGTGCCCTCGCTCTCCTCATCCTTCAGCCCTTGCCGCCACTGCAGCCGCCAACGATAGCCGCCGCCGCCGCCGCCACCGCCATGTTGAAAACAAATTCTCCGCTGTGCGCTGCCGCTCCGAGTGTGCGCGACCTGAGTGGTGGCGGTGGTGGTGGTGGCGGTAGTAGCAGCAGCAGCAGCAGCACCAGGACTAAGCAGAAGTGGAATCAGCAGTAGCCGCAGCAGCAGCAGCCGTAGGGCAGGAAGCCCCCACAGGGTCGTGTGTGTGTGTGTGTGCGCGAGCAGGATCAAAGACAGGCGACAAGAAGGGACACAAAACGACAGCGACAAGAGGCGGCTCGGATCGCCGCTGACCTGCAAACTGTTAAGGACACGACGACGATGACGACGACGACGAAAGCGACCACGACAATAACGACACACATAGCAGAGGGAATACACTAGCAAAAAAAACGTCTGGGTGGGTGGTACCTGCTGCAGCAGCAGCTGCGGCGGCGGCGGCAGCAGCAGCTAGTCAGTGAGTATAGTGGGCCGCGAAAGTGCTGATTGTTCTATCGTCAGCGCGATCTCCGGTTGGCGGACAGCGGACAGCGGACAGCTTCGTCAGACGTCACTGAAGGAGGGAGCGTTGCGAGAGCGTCCTCATCGTGAAGTCATTGGAGTTGAGCGCGGCGTCGTGCGCCATAACCTCTCTCTGCTTCGTCGTTGTTGCTTCCCGCTGCACCGATCTGATCCGAGCGCTGAGGGCGCCGCTGCGGGAGATTGCGACCCCGCAGGGTCCTCACCAGCTCGAACATAGAGGGCTGAGAGAAGAGCTCAGTGCTTGAGTTCGTCATCATACTCGGCTGATTGGCTTGACATTGAGTGAGTGTTCGAGAAGGTGTTCAACAAGAAGTAGGAATAAGTAGAAAACAGATGAAAAAAGGAACAGGAGTATAGAGTGAAAAAATTCTAAAAGGACTCAGTGCTGTTTAGCGTCTCAGGGTGATGAAGGAGATGAACCCTTCACCCTTTGCTTGACATAGGAATAAGCATATCACATAACGTGCATAATATATATATATATAAATATATATATATACATTCACATATAGATATATATATATCTATTTTCATTCGGAACGTCGGAAATACCAACTCGAACCAACAAGGGATAAGGCTCAATTCAGTGCGCGATTTGCTCTTCAGCAGTGCGGTGTGCGGTGAACCTAAAGGGGTTTCTGCTCTCTCCATAGAGATTTGTGTGTCTACCGTGTGTGTGTTTGTGTCTGTGTGCAGTCTTCTGCGTTTAGCATTACCACCACCAGTAGCTGTAGCCGTTGTAGCAATAGCCGTAGTGGTAGCTAGTAGTTATCGTTGTGTGCGGACGCTGAGAACAGCGCAGGGCCTGTGGAAGGAGCTGCTGCTGCTGATGCTGCAAGAGAAAGAGAACGGCGCGCTAATTTTGCGCCCATCTACTGCTATTCGCAGCAGCAACAGCACTGACACCATTGTCACTGTCACGAGGAGGCGGCGAGTGCTATGCCGCAGCTACGCTCTACTGTGCAGTGCGTGCGTACACCATGAGTGTCGTCCGTGTCAAGCCATGAGTAAGTGGTGAACGGTGGCGTCAGCGCACGATCCACTTCTGCATGCACTTCGGGACGCGGGGTTTGGTGTTTGTTGAGAAAAGCAACAAGGATCAACGTTGATACGGCAAACAAGCTCTGCAGCAAAAGCCGTCGGCAAAACAGCGGAGCTACAACGCAGTGCGGCCTGTTGTGCTGTGTTTTTTTTTTGCTTTTGTTCCATTGTTCCGTTGTCCGAACCGTCACTCGCCATCGTTCGTGTTGCTTAGCTCCTTACGTGCGCCTACGTGACGTCGGCGTCAAAGTCGCTACCGTTGTTGCTCTGTCTTCTCCGCTATCGTCGCGGTCGTGCTGGGATCGTTTGTAGTGGTGGTGGCCTGCTGCTGTGTGTAGTTGTGGTTGCAGCAGTGAAAGTGGAAGCGGAAGTGAATTGCACGCCCCTTGCTGCTGCTGCTGCTGCTGTGGGTGGTGGCCGCGCAGCAGAGTGACGCCTGCCCCGGTGAAATCGGCGGGGTGGGGCGGCCCAGGGGCGGCTGTGGAAACAAACCGAGCCCCTCCGCGCGTCCCCGCCTCCTGCCAGTGGCTTTCCTCTCGTGTCGTCGTTCTTCGCTCGAAGACAACGACAACAACACTAGCAACACCAGCAGGAACAACAACAACAGCACCAAGAGCAGCAGCAGTAGCAGTAGCAGCAGCAGCAACAACAACGACGACGGCTGCTGCAACGGCGAGATCTTCGAAGCTAGATCCCCCAGCACAGCAGCCACTGGAGCACCGTTTATTGTTCGTCATCGATTCCTTTGTGAACTTGTGGAACAATAATAACACAGTCGACAACAGCACCACGACGACGACGACGACGGCGACGACGACAACCCAAAGTGATCAGCCCGTGAGTTCCTTCGATTCTGTTGTGTATGGGTGGGTGGGTGATTGGATGGGTGTTCTTTTCAAATGTGTCATCATCCTCGTCGTTCCGCATTGTATTTTCTCGTATCGCTTGCAGCAGTAAGGAGTTTGTAATGCGCTGGTCGCTGCAGTTTTGCGAGTTGATGTTGTTGCAATTTATGCAATTCTTAGATCGTTGTTGCTTGGAGTGTAATTACGGTGATGATTTCATAAATACGACGGACAACAGATGATCATGCAGAAAACGGTGCCACCGAGTGAGTGAAAAATGCGTGCGTGCCTATAAATATATATATATATATATGTGTGTGTGCGTGTGTCTATGTGTGTGTATCTACTGGGAGCAACCAATGTGTTTGTAGGTCAGCTCCATACGTCTTCAGTTGAAGCTCGCCGCTGGTGGCGAGGGCAAGACGGCTTCCTTGCTCACCATTCTTCCTGTCTCCGTGCTCTCTGTCTCCCCTTCGCCCCTTCCACCCCTACAAGCGGCATGGCAAAACTTCTTCTATTATATTTGATCCGGTCCGTCGTCGCCACCGCCATCCAGGACAACCCCCCAACCAAGCGCCCAAGAGCCCGGCTAGCCTAAATTCCTGGGATGTGTGTATAGGAGAGCTGGTGGCCCTGTGCTTGCTTGCTCGCTCGCTTGCTTGCCTCGGTGGGTGATAGACGCAGGAATTTCATAACCCACCGGTGCTGCCGCCGCTGCTGCTCCTGGGCGCCGCCGTTGCCGCCACTGGCACAGCAGCAGCAGCAGCGACTATCACCACTAGCGCGTCCAGTCTGTCGGGTGGTTGGTGGTCGTGCTAGCAGCAGCAACAGCAGCAGCATACATGGATACGGCGCGACGATGCCTTCATGTCCTCCTTCTGCTGTTCCTGCTCTGTCTGGCTTGGGTGTTCCTTTCCCGCACTTTGGAATTACCTAAGCCGTCCTGTACCCCGGATATCGTCCTAGTACGGTGTGGGTGTGTTGCTTGGTCGGTGGTTCAGCCAGAGGAGCATAAGGCTCCACAGGTTACAAAAGTGAAGTACACTACCAGCCAGTGCAGCTGGAACTCAACGGACAGACAAGGACAGTCCTTGTGGTGCTGCTGCTGCTGCTGTTACCTCCCCTTGGTTCCCGTGCCCCTTGCCTCGCTCTGTCTTCGCTCTGAATCTCCTTTCAGTCACTCGAAATACATCCTCTATACACACGCACACACACACCAGCAAACAGACTATAGGCACAAATTCACGCTCTTTCTTTCTCTTTCCTCACCTCACCCTCGCTCTCCTCTCTCTCTCTTTCTCTCGGGAGCGCGCGCGCTCTGTGTCGATCGTCGACGGGGGGTAGCACTCTGCCACTTCGGGCTTCAGGAGAGAAGACATCGGGAGAAGGGACCTTTCGAGATGGTCGGGCGAGCTCCCATCCTTCTCACTTCGCCTCCTCGTCCTTTCACTGGGGACTGCGGCGCGCGGGCCATGGCCCGCCGCTACGTTCTAAAAATATTTAGCCAATAACGACTAATATTAGCTAGCAGAAGTGCGTGGATTGGGGCCCTGAGTCGGCCTGACCGACGAGGACTCGGCGGCGCTGGGCTAGGCAGCAGGGGGCTTAGCTTGCTAAAGCCCTTGTCGGCGCCGGCTGATGCGAATAGCAGTAGTAGTGCTAGCGGTAGTAGAAGTATTATAGTATGGCCATGGGGTGTCGGCCGCCGTGGATTCGGTTCGGTTAGGTTGGGCACGGAGGAGCGCAGGAGCGAGAAAGCCACGCGAGGTCGCGTATTGCCTCCCCCATAAGCAAGCCTTGAAATCCCTCTATTACCCTACAACCAGCCAACCCCCATGGCTTGAGCCTCGTTCCGCCGACGCTCTATGCGCGAACTCGGTCCCAACCAACGAACGCGTGCGGCCCAGACTTGTGCGCTGCGCCCCATTCAACCAATCTCGCACCCACACCTCTCTAACAGCAGTGGGCGAACAGCGATGCTGCTCTGCATTGAATATGCGGCTCGCACTGTTTGCTTCAGCTCGACCCGCCGCCGCCGTCGCCTCCGCTTCCGCGACCTCCAACGCCGTCACTGCAGGCAATGCCTCCGGCACGGCTATACGAGCATAGCCATAACATTCAGACCCCTTTTCCTGGTCGACAGACCGCCCAGCCGCTTCTAGACACAGTCCCCAATTTCCCACGACCATCTCGTCGATAGCCCTGCTGCTAGTGCCGCCGCCGCCGCCGCCGTCGCCCATATACGCGTATGCCACCCTGCCTTCGTTGAATGATCCCGTAACCCGTGCGTATTTACGTATTGTACGAGTGAGCGTATACCTAGGTTGCCGACTGTGTGTGTGTAATTCCAGCCAGAACTGTTGTAGAGCCCGCCCAGATGTCTGCTGGTGCTGATGCTGCCTGTCGTTCGGTCTGCGACTCCATTGAATGCAAGGCTATGGCCGAACGATGGAGGCAATTGAGGAAGTCCGCCGAAGTTGACCGAGGTCTGATCACGATTGAAAACGAATTCTCTAATAATCAGATAGCACATTGCTGTTTCTGTAACAACTTTTCTGAAAACTTGTGGAGCGTATCCAGAGTGGACACACCGATACACACACACACACATATGTGTGTGTGCGAACATTCTCAACCAATCGAATCGAGAAGACTGTCGCTCCGCAGGGCGTTGTCAGCTGTTGAATTTTGTCTACATAGCAGCCTACAGCCGTTGCCCTGCTGGTTTGGTCAGGTGCTACAATACGCCGCGATAACGACAACCCACCAATGGTAGATGCCAACGGTGTTTCACTATAGTGTGGAGAGAAACGGCCATTTCAATTCATGCCACATCCTAACAGGGCTGTCACCACGACGGCCGAGTCTTCCACCTTCCCCCCTCTCTCTCTCTCTCCCTCTGAAGACCTAGCATTCTCAATCAATCTGGTTTGTAGTCTGGCTCCCTCTTTCGCCGCAATCGGCGGCCACCTTTAACCACACGCCGCACGCAGACGCGGGCGTATGAGGTGGTGTGGGCTCGGCAGTGAATTCATTGGCCGTTCGCCTTCTTTCCGACCTCAGCCTTGCGGGGGAGGCTCTTACCAGCAGTCCGGGGTGCAGTTCGTTCCTCTGTATAATTCCTCGAGCTGGGGTCGTTTAGTGTCAGCCAATTGACGTTGGCTCCATCGGACCGCTACCTTGCGACGTACCACGATCCCGAAGGGTGGCGCGTGCGTGCTGCTTTGCCTCCTGCCTCTGTCTACGCGACTGCTGTCGTGTAATTACCCCATCTCCCACGTTTTGTTGTCGTTGTTGCTACCGGGAAAGTGACGCAAGCTGGCGAAGGAGTGGGTGGTGTTTGTATACTACCGTGAGTTGGAGTTTTGGGTATGTTTGGGTGCTCTTCAGTCGCGTGGAGGTTCGGATGTATCTTACATAGCGTGAGGTATTGGATACAGGACTAGAATATACGTAAACATGTATACGCACACTAAGCGCGTCTAAAAGTTCTGTTGTTTTCGCTTTCATCCAGCGGCTGTAGTTGTCGCTGTCGACCCCAGGAGGCCCCGCCCCCATGTCCCGTTAAGTCTCAGCCGACCTAGTGATCTCCAGGGGCTCTGTTTTCTATGTCGGATTGCTATCGGTAGATTATCGTCTACTCGATCGGTCCTGCAGCCATCGAGAGAGTTCTGCCACCGTTGACGGCTCGAACAGTGAGTCACAACAGCTTTCCTCGATGTGCCAGGTGCCGTCACCACTGTCGTGCCCACCCCAACAGCCAGGCCTGTATGGACTGGCGCGCACACTACATTACAACTGCTATTATTGGCATTACGATGGTCTGTCCTGCTCTCTGTCGACTGCCTATTATACAAACGATAGGTACACAACCCTACTAACCTGAGTACACCTCGTCGGCCATCGGCAACCTGCCCTTGGTGTACATTTTACCCTGCTCACAGTTCTCTCTTTACCTATGTGCGCTCGCTTCCCGCTGACTTTGGCGTGCCATAGACGGCCCGCCGCTCCAAGAGCTGTGCAGCTAGATATGAGAAGGCCAGCCAAGAAGGGTAATGGCGGGCTGGTTGTCTTACTGGCTGGCTTTCTGACTGGTAACGTAGTGGGTAGCTCGACCGTCGGCCCGACGGCTGAGTGCCATTGGCAACAAGCCACTTCGCAACCGGGCAACGCAGGGCAGGGCAAGGCGAGACGGGCATCTTCGCTCCGAGCGGCGGGTGCGGAGAACCTCTTAGCATCGCTGGCAGTTGCCGCGGACGTGGCCGAAGCCGTTGCTGCTTCTGCTGCTGCTGGCTGTGCCACAAGACGGCGTGACTTGCCTTCCCCTTCTTGATGATCGCAATGGATGCTTCTTCGGCTCGATGCCATGCGAGCGTAGGGGGGGACCGCTATAGGAGAAAGAAAAGCGCAGGGATCCGATACACAACGTTCCCCGTATATGGCCGAGGCCTGCGGCTGAAGCAGCAGCGAGCCAGGACGAGCAGAGGGGAAGATGAGGGGTAAACAGGGATGAGACATTCGTAGTGGCGTGGCTTTAGCGTTAATGAGATATACAGAGGTTCGGACGACGGCGTTAATGAGATACACAACATATCCAATAGCAGCAGCAGCAGGAGAACCAGCCGAGCAAATCGGCGTACGGGAAAGCTGGCTCCCGCCTCGCCATTTCGATGTAGAGTTGCCTGGATGATCTTCCTGACATCTGCGGTGGTGTCGAGAGAAAGAAGATCAGGACAAGACAAACACAGGCAGATCCACTCCACCTCGCAAACAGATACTCACGCGGGCATGCGTACTTACATCTCGGCAGGCTGACCATTGGCTTGCCTTATCTTGATGATCAGCCGGAAACCGAAACCTGTCCTCTTGACTGAACCAGCTGGGAAGTGAATGTGTTTAAATGTGTATAGCAACACGTTGTGATCAATCGGCTGTGCCAAACGGCGCAACGAACACGATGTGACGAGTCACAAAAAGGGTTCATGGGAAATTGCTGTTGATGAGTTGATATTCTTTGATGTGACCTTTAAACACGGATGAAGGGCCAACCAGATTTTATATCAGTTAAGCCGCTATCTATGGGATTGTATACATATATATATATATATTGACCTAAAAATAATGAGACGCATTTAAATTTCAATATTGGCTAAACTAAGTGAGTTAACACAAAGATTTTTTTAGTATGAGTTAGAGGTATACACCTCTTTTATTTAAATACGGGTCCTAGAGTTTTGGCGTCCCTCTAACGGCTAGGTATGCACCATTTCTCTTCCCATTTATAACTTCGTCATTTAAGGCCTTTCGGAACAAATCGATGTTTGCGTACCTTTTGCCACCTATAGCCCTCTTTAATCGATGGAAGCATAGTCACACGGGCTTAAATCAGGAGAGGGGAGGATGCCATCGCTCAATCTTGTTGGCCTTAAGCCAGGACGTAATTTCATTGCTACGATAGGCCCTAGCATTGTCATCGAGCAGCCACACTCGGTGCTTCGCCTTGCCAATTATTCATGAGTCCCTTCAAGAATTCGAGACATCGAGCCAAACCCATTTTTTCTTTTGAGCAAATGCTACCATTACTTTAGGCTCCAATCTATTTGGTACTCATACCGACATTTCCTGTTCACCTGGTCGTAGCTACCGTTTCGCTTGCCTATATATCTTCAAATTGTCTTGCGAAATTACTCCTCACGTAATTTCAGTTGGCCAGTTAATGACGGACCCATTTTGCACTTTTGTTCTGCATCCTCCGATTATTTTTAATAATTCGGTGACACGTTTTACGAGACACGTCAATTTTAGCCGACAAAATCGTTAATGACCGAGCTATAGTTTGCTCCCAGCAGCCTTACCTAAACTGCGGACATCAACGGCACACCCGTCGTCGATTCAGGGCATTATGGCCGTACACCTCTAACCAACCTTCGATGGACTTCAGCTGGACATTTTGTTTCTTAAAATATAAACCTGACACTTTTCTTGTGAAAATGCAAGTCTGAGGGACCTGCTTCGGCAGTTGCCATTTCGAACGCCCAACGAAAGCCGAATGCTAGCGGCGTTTGCTTGCTAAACCGGCATAGAAACTCGGTGAAACGATATAGTCTCATTATTTTTGGATCAACATAATATACAGTGGTGTGAATATACTTAACGCACCCCCTATATTTCAACAAATCGTTACAAAGAATACGCATTTGAAGCATTAATTCTGTGTCAGATTAATGTACGTGTCAAATAACATACACACCACAAAGAACAGCGCATATGACGTCGCATGCAGCCTGTTACAACAAAATGTGTCATATTTCCGTAGTGTAAAATGATAACGCACCCTCAGTTATCGAGAGTTCTCGCTGAATTAATCCAGTTTGTGTTGAGCATTCAAGCAGTACTGTAGTCATGGGACGCGCTTCGAGCCTTACTGATGCAGAGATAGCAGTTATTACCGCTTTACACCGAGCAGGAAAGGCCCAGGCTGCAATTGCCAGAGAAATTGGCAGAAGTCGCCGCGTAGTGCAAAATTACGCAGTCCGTCGCCGTATGGTACTAATAAGTCTAAAGGACGTCCACGAAAGATCAGCCAGCGAACTGCCATGCACATTTGTCGATTGGCCTCGAATTCGACCATAAGTTGTGAAGCAATCAGGCAAGAGTTGAACCTTCAGGTTCATAGATCAACAGTTTTAAAGACAATTAAGCGTAATCCGCATATCATACGGGCGCAAATGAAAACAAGACCTCGTCATCAACAACGCCACATGACTGCCCAACTAAACTCCGCCCGCAACAAAATGGACGGAGACTGGACATTGATGAATATTGGGGTAATGTTTTTTAAACAGTATCCTGAGGGTGTACATCTATCTAAAAGGTACTATGTTGTTTCAAATCGTCTTCAGTGACGAGAAGAAGTTAAATTTGGATGGGCTAGACGGATTAAACGATTACTGGCATGATGTACGTAGAGAGTCGCGGTACTTCTCGAAGCACATGTTCGGCGGAGCGTGCTTTATGGGTTAGGGAGCTTTGCAAACTTGGATTGGCTTTCATCTCATCTCGAATGAATAGCGAGGACTATCAGCAGATGTTGCCCAACAACCTACAACCATTTAGTAGCAGATTTCACCGACTGCCAATTGTTTTCTAACAAGATAACGCTTCAATTCAAGTCAGCGCTAGTACACGTGCGTGGTTAGGACGGCATGACATTGAAACCCCAGACTGGCCAGCATGTTCTCCTGATCTCAACCCGATGGAGAACCTCTGGGGCATTCTTGTCCGACGGGTATATGCGTCGAATCGACAGTATACATCTGTGGAAGCACTACGAGAGGCGTTGTTGGAGGCCTGGGGAGGAGTCAGCGACCAGATTCTGCTAAATTTCGTTGATAGTATGCCAAACCGAGTCTTTGATGTTATAATTAGCAAGGGCGGGGCCACACGGTACTGATTAGCACAAGAAAACAAGAATTAATTCAGCAAGAACACTCGATAACTGAGGGTGCGTTATCATTTTACACCACGAAAATATGACACATTTTGTTGTATCGGGCTGCATGCGATGTCATATGCGCTGTTCTTTGTGGTATGTATGTTATTTGACACGTACATTAATCTGACACAGAATAAATGCCTCAAATGTGTATTCTTTTTAACGATTTGTTGAAATATAGGGGGTGCGTTAAGTTTATTCACACCACTGTATATACATATATATATATATATATATATAGTGGGGCGGCCACTCAATTGGCATCGATAATGCAATTCACATCCTTGCTGACTTTACAAGCTGATTTCTCATGAAATGAATCTTGTCGTCCGACATTCCGATACCTAGCTCGTTCACCCTGACGTTTGCTTGTTTCATTTTGATGTTTTTATGCTAAAGACCTGAAGCGATAGGGAATATCAAGGGAGTATCAGAGATTATGCCTCTGTACTCGATGCATAGTCCACTTTCCAGCTCTCGCAGTCGACATCTAGTTTGCCCTTGAAATCCCCTATGCATACTAGTCGTACATTCCTCCACAATAAAATGTACTGACAATATATAGGCACATGCTGTTGTTCTTTTGTGGACGCAGTTTGCCATTTGATTCCATATAGTCTCGCCATAGAAAAACGATCACGTGAGAGAATCTATGACGCCGGACCTTACGGCGTTGATTTGAATAAGTCAATTTTAAGTGGGCGTATCGCAGCACAAAAAACGTCGTCTGTCGAAGCGAATTCTGAAATAGCATTGACCACCGTTTACTTGGAAATGCAGATTACCAACAACGCAGGATTCCGATAAGAGTGTGTTTCCTACGATGTGTCACATACAAATAGAATAGGAGACACGCCCGTCAGAGTGGTACTGAATCAGAGGCGGAAGAAACGCATCGAACGACCAACCGCACTTCTGCCGTTAGATTCCCTAACTAGACAAGCTATAGCAGGCAATTTTTGTTGCCAGCCTTGGAAGCTTCCATATAGTTAACATCGTCTTCGAACAAATCCAATAATGGGTAGTGATCGATAATTTTACGCTGTATTTAATGGTTACATGGCAGGAACGCTGTATTGATGTATGGCATATCTCCCTATGTTTTGTGCAGGTCGAATGCAGATTTGCTTGACCTCCAACGGGATGTTGTAGACTCGGTGATAGAACCGTCAATTAAGTGTGTCATGAAGATTAAATCGTCCATGAGATAATCAACAAGTGTGTCCTAAGTATGCCTCGGCAAATACATTTCAAATTGGTTAAAAGTCAACTATGGTAAACTAGCCGTTCAGTAAAGTTTGCCTTGCTGATTCTAGCTACAGTTCAGCATGGAAGTGCATGTGGCCTTTGCTAATACATTAAACACCTACGACCTACGTGCGAACAGCCTAACCTTTGTTCCTATAACAGAGTTTTAGGCCGTAAAACCAAGCTAAGGGAAGAACAGACCCATTTAAGTTAAGACCTTTATAAACGAAGCTTTCTTTAGTTCCTTGGCTTAGGCCTGTATAAATACAAATGTGTGTTATGCTAACAGCCCGTAAACGCATGCCATAGCACTGTATGTGTGTCAGACCACGATATACATGTGTGTGCGTGTTCTGACACACATACAGTGCTATGGCATGCGTTCACGTGCTGTTAGCATAACACGCATTTATACGCTGACGACCCTTGCTGTAATTGCTCACAATCTGTATGTGTGTTCACAGCTAGTTCACGGTGGGCACCTCTTACCACCGTGCATCTAATGCCTCTTGAGCACATTGGTGATCTTCACCTTAACCATTACTTCGAGCGGGCAAAACAGCAATCCAAAAGTTTAGCCCAAGAGTCGCAGAGCACATCCACTGGAACTTGAGATGATTAATAGTGCGACGTTCAAAAGACATATTCATATCAGTGTACCACTGAAGCACGACCTTGAGTGCGCTATGAAGTGGAACGATTCGAACCTGCTCGCCCCCTACGCGAGCGTTGCGTTGAGAAAGCTGTGTTGAACTCCCTCGCTGGCTGTATCGCCATTCCATCGATTAGGCCTAATTTATAAGCTGCCTTGAGAACTCATCGTATGATTCGGTCTCAAGGCAGTCATTTCTGTGAGAAAATAGACTGGCCGCAGCGCTAACCTGAACCGCGATATTGCCATGCATTGTAAGTAGCGCAATGACCGTTTGCTAGCCCAGACTGGCTGGTTGTTGTATAATTCGCCGCTAGCGAATTAGGCAAACAGATGCCGGTGCACGGCCAGGCCCCTATAGTTGTTGTGGCACAGGGGTGGCTGACTCACCACCCTTTACTGAAGAATGCGATAAGCGATACCGGGAAGGGTGGTGCTGTTGAACATCGTAAACAGCTCCATAAGGGGGGGCGGCCATGGTGTTGACATGCATTAGCATGCCAACACCCCCCTTTAGTAAAAAAAAAAAGGGTGGCTGACCAAACGAAGCAACGTTTCGCGGTAAAAATAATATTGTACATACGATGGATCTCTTGAAGAGAATTCGAATCGTTCAAATTTGAGCCCTGCGATCATAGCCTCCGTAAGGGAGCGGGGCTCTGTCCCACACACCAACCAATGAGTTTCATTCTATATCCTTATTGTGAGCTCACGACTTTGTGCTTCGTTTACTCCGCGTATTTGAACACACACACACACATACTTTAGCGATAGGTGAGACGTCACCAAAATAGCCTCGTATGAGGCGAGTTTTTCGCGGATGCCTGGTCGTCAGCTCTCCGCCCATCAGACACTTCTCTGTTGCTATCCCGGTCGTTGAGCCTCGACGAATTGCAATGCAAGGTGATGTCGCCGCATCCATACCAGCGTTGGCTGGACAGAAATCAAGACGCTGCTGTAGCGTGGCAGAGTCACACGAATTCTGCGTGTAACAATTTGTGTAAATATGTAAAAGTGGCCAGCTTCTGTGTTTAATCATCATTGCTGTTGTGGTGGCCGTTGAAAATATTTTCGAAGACTGCACATCATGGAACATACGGCAGCTTGATGGCGATCGGAGCTGATTTTAGCTATGGTGCAAAGGGTGTGTGTTCTAATCACTCAAGGGGTCGAAAACATGAAATGCGAGCCAGCTAGTAATGAGTTTTAACGAAGCTGGAAAATATCCGTTTTTATTTATTTTTCCCATGCGACAACTGAACGAATCGCGTGTAGGGATTCCTTGTCTATTGAGCCGGCCAAAGCCAACAGCGATGACAACAACGATTTGAATAGCGGTCATAAATTACAGACAACCAGAGCTAGAAGTTCAGACATTATTCAAAACTAATTTGTCCAAGCGTTGCTTGCTTCTGCTGACTACGTTTTGATAAGAGTTAATTATATACGAATAAATGACAAGGAAATTTGTCGTAGGGAATGATGTACAAACATGTCAACATCATTGAAATTTTCATTGCAACAATCTCTGTTAGTTTCTACAGCAACAATTAGAAGAATATGTTTTTAGTGAAACGGGCAAAAATCGTGTCTTGCAAATACTATGAAGCTTAAGATGAGTTGCTATGTCTTATATTTACATATTCACTGGGGGATCTCCAGGCCTTATCGACCATATGTATAGCAATTTTGAAAGTGGGCGCCGTCCCTTCGTATCACTAACAAAGGCAATTTAAGAAGTTCGGAACTTTCTCAAACCTATTATCCACACTGTGATCGGTATGCAAGTAGCTCGGACGCATTGTGTGGCTCGCTCCACAAGCTCTTCTTGGTGAATATCAGCTCAAATGGACTTTCTACTGAAGGTAGTCTTTGTTAGGTTTTGTTCAAGGCCTTCTACAGCGGAAATGAAAAATCCTGTTCATGCTGGCGGTTTCAGAGTAACAACAAAAAAAAACAAGAAATAAAAGAAAATACCCGGCGGAGTGTACTATGCTGCTCGGTCAATCGTTTGTCGTCATTGCACAGTGTCGTCGCAAGGGGAACTTCATTTTGGTCCACCTGATCATCATCAGCATCGCAATCATCGTGAGGATCATGTTTTCCAGTGATGTCCCATAAGGCTAGGATCATAGCTGAAGCTTTCAGCCTCGCCAATCTTTAGAGGGTTTCGCTGCCCGTCCCATATATGGATTCAATGCGCGGATCCGAAATGAAATCATGGTAGAACTGGGAGGGAGCGGAACTACTGGAGAATCCTGGCGAGGTAAGAAGGGAGGCCAGCGAGTTGCTCTACCCATACCTAATATGTGACTCATACATACATATATATATATATAGTGCAAAGATTAGTTCACATCGGAAGTCTTGCAGTATGTTAATATTTTTGCCTATGACTGATAGCTTAGACAAACCAGTTGTCCATCCCGAACTTCATTAAAAGTATGTAGCCATGTTGGCGTTCAACTGCCCACCAACATCGGGAACTGGAGCAGACATATCATGCCATTGCGTAGCACATGTTGTTCACGTCGCCCTTTACATGCAGAGTCATATCTGGTGCCCGACAAGCACACAGCTGTGTGCAATGTCTCATCCTTGCTTTATTTAATTCTAGCATTGTTCCCGGTCTAGGGTTCCGTTCTTCCGTCGGACTCTGACGGCCTAACGACCAGGCCCTGTGCACGGGGGCTAGACACCCCTCGTTCGCACGACACAATCGTCGCTTCGCGCCAGGACGAAGGCACGACTGCTCGACTGCCTAACAGAAGCAGTCAAAGGGTCACTGCAAGCGGTAGAATACTCAGCCAGGAAGAACGCACAGCGTCCCTCTATGGCGTCTGCGGTGGCAGGAGCTTGCGGCAGGAGCACAGGGTATCAGACGAGCTGGAAAGAGTCTCTAACGAGGGGCCGTACAAATTCGCTTAGTGTTATCGACAGCCGCTTGTCGGGCAAGGATTGAGCTTTCGCGCCGACGAGTGAGCTAGCTTGCTAGCAATAATAGCTAGCAGACAAGCTGACGGGCAAGCGGGTGGAAATAAACGAGTACGCTCCTCGATGGTCAGAAACAGGGCCCGCTGTGGCCGCGGATGCTGCAACACCCGCCGGTTCGGCTCTTTCGAAGGGGACGGTTAGGGGGCCACTGGGGTGGAAATTGGGAGGAATAGCGAGAGTGGCGACTCAATGCACAGCTCGGCTCTCATAAGGCGGGCGCAGACAGACACTGAGGAAAGAGGAAGATGAGAGCAAAAACGAATCAGGGGGAGAAAATGAAAGGGAACGTAGCTCGAAGAGTTTGGAGGAGACGGCAGTGACTGGGACAGGCAGGAAAAGCGCGAGAACGCCCTAGCTGGGCGGATGGCTTGCCGAGATGAAGGCAAGCAAGGTATAGGGAGACTCTTGTACGAGACGGAGGAAGGGTAGATTCTGGAAATAAAAGCGAAAACAGGAAGGGGTTAAACGCTGCGAGCGCTGGGAGCGAAGCCAGACTTGAAGATAATACCGTTGAATTTAATAATAACAATAATAAGCTAAACGCGTGGGAGAGAGGAAATAAACAAGTCGCACGCGATCCTTTTTTCTCTTGGTTGCTGAGCACAAAAAAAGTGTCTTTACAACGTGCGAGTGTCTGGTGTATCGTTTGGTGCAGTTTGTATACATGCGGTTGATGGCCACATTAGAGTAAAGAGACGAACCCTTATAGTAATGGATGCAATTGAAGTACTCAATACTCCCCGGACCATCAGCATCACAAGCGGTCGGTCAGGCTCTAGAACAATCAACTGCAAGAGCTCAGCGAGACGGGGCAAGTACGAAGCCACGAGCGTTGCCGGAACGCACCCAGCTATGCGAACAGACAGACAAGCGGTCGCTGGTTAAATTAATTGAGGCACGTCGAGCGTCGATTGAGTTGTACGCATAACGATTAGGCTCTTTCCAGGAAACCACAGGCTCGAGTGGCGTTCAATTACATAAAAGATGTTTTACACGGCATCATTTCGAATACCGTACGAATACACTCTTGGCCCCATTTCATAGTATCGCGTAGCTGATCGTTCGCTCACTCAATGTTGGCTTGCCGTTCGCTTAAAACTAAGAAAGATGTATGTACAGCATAGCAGCATTGCCCTTCGGCCATTGGTCAGGCAATTTCACCCGGTGTGAGGGCGGGGGTGGCCGTTGAAGTGTACGACCGAATAGTGCACCGTCTATCGCGTGGTGCGCTCACCTTCAGACAAAGAACAGGGCTATGCCTTTAAAACTAATATTTCGCTGGTGAGAGAAAATCAAGCGATGTCGATTTCTCGCGACCTGTTACGCTATAGTCATTACGAAAATGCATATATGTGTAAAATCTCGTATATGCTTGTAGAGCTCATTCAGTGAACGAGGAGAAGTATAGAACTTTGGGGGCTAACCACCGCAACCCTTTGATTGTTAAGCCTCCCGCTAGTTATCTTGTATCACGCAGAGGTGATCGTTATGTAACCGGACCTTCAGTGACGGTCCGGTAAAGGTGCCATCCTTTGTGATGACTCACGGACAGCCTATCAAATAGGTTATTCGAGTAGCCGTCTCGGAGGTTGTTGCAAAGAGCAAACGCGGATGGATTCGAGGACCCGTAGTTGTGGACCCTGGGACGGCGTCGTTTGCAGAGTTGCCCAGTAAATCGCAGCGAATATGAATGAAACCACAAGAGGACTACCGTGCTGTTCAAATCCGTGCGTTGCCGACAAATCAAAGAGGTGAAGGTTGCGTATGCGCTGCCAGATGAATTACCCAAGATGGTCAGAGTATGCATTCGCTGTCGGCATCCATCAACGATCTACATACGTACGGCTTTTGCGTAAAGGAATACTCCGTCTGGCAGCAGACGCAGGGGCTTTTTCCCGTTGCCGCCGGGCAGCGAATACGCACTATTCGGCAGACCTAGCACGTTAGTGTCTAGCTTCGAAAATCATACGTAAATTGAGAAATACATACACGAGACAGAGAGAGAGAGAGAGAAAAGATGGATGACGGACGACCGAGCGAAGGAGCGAGAAAAACAGAGGGAATTTAGTATTAATTAATGTAACACCAAGATTAATATGCATCAATACACTTTGCGTTGGGCTTCGTATTCCTGGTCAATATGAGGTACAGCTTTAGTCCTAACGTCAAATGACAGATTCTTGCTGCCAAACGTCCCTGCCAGGGGCCCTGGCAGAAGTTAGTATTAAATGAACGTAATGGTTGACACCCCATGACATGTCGTGTGCTCGGTGTGTCTCAGCAACAAAATTGTACAAGCGTTGGCACCGCCTTGAATCGTCTTCCCACACGAGTCAGCCTACATCTGTGGATAAATACACTGTCGCTGAACGAGAGTCTAAGACCCAACTGGTCCCATAGGAAAGGTAGTCGGTACCCATCTAAGTGCCAAGGCAATATGCCAAAGATGAATACCGACCACGCGATGTTCGAGCTGGCCCGCTGGAGTGGTATCAGGCGACTTTCTTCACAACGTAGAAAAAAAGCCAACCTTTCGAGGGTGTGATCGTCGCGATGTTATTTTCTGGATATCTGAGGTTACTTTACAGAGAGGAAGGACTAATTCAACATATGAGCCTCTGCTGAAAAGTTCTTTAAGGCCAGTGTAACTAACACTTTGCATAGGTATGTACAGGCCGTGTGGTTGACGCCACCCGACCTATCTGCTAACAAGCGCCTCCACGCATAACCATATTGGCTCATTGCTTAACGGCCATGAACACCTATGCTTAGATAGTTATTCATATATTTTACTCTGGTCCTCCTGTTCACCAGAGTAAACTATACTGTCATTCAAATAGTGATTTCAATATTTTACTCTGGTCATCCTGTTGCAAAACAGTTATACCACTCTCTTGATTTAGCACTCGAATTATTGCAATTAACCCGTTACCCTCTTGAGGGTACCCCATTATCTCATTGTGGGTTTTCTTTGATCTCAAGATAAAACTACATTTTACTTGCAATATGCCCCAACAAATCGAAGAGCAATATGCCCCATCTCGATAAAGTCAGAAAACGACTCTAATTTCGTGATAACATTTTGCACAAAATTTCCAACCGTTCTCTCAAAAACACCGAATTGGATCTGCAGAATTTTTTCATATGCCTACAAATGAACCTAATAACCGTTTCTACCAGGTTTTCGTTTGTTTTTTTTATGAACAAAATGTTCTGATGCCTGAGGACATATTTGCACGTTCCGGAAGTTCGGTTCGACTCTAGCCGCGGTTGGAATTTCGTGACAAGTCAAAAATCTGTTAGAGGCTCTTCGGAGGAGAAAGCGCCTTCTTGATCCCGTACTGCTGAGGATCTTTCGAGAAAGTTCGAAATCACCTTCCTGCTTTGCAAAATTCGCTGAATTTCCGATTTTGGCTTGTTTTCCTCATTGAGGTTGAAGATAATTTTTTTTTTCATCCTCACTCTAAGTTGGCGGCCTCGGCCCATCGTAGTTTTCGCCGACAAAGGATCCAAAACAAAATTGTACAAGAACGATCTTACAACTTAGTTGCGTGTCAACTGTCGTCCCACTCGACAAACACTAAGTGGGCTATCCTTTTGACGCACCCTCAAAACGACAATTTCTAATATCAAATGTCTGCATCTGAGTTAGATAGCAAAATATTCGTGGAACGTTCTTCAAATGTGATATATTTGAATGACTGAAAGCGAAACTGCAGTGCAACTTACGGTTGAGAAAAAAGAACAAGAAACATGGGGATGGGCTATCTTTTTGACGCGGTGTGTGTATATATATATATAATACTTATGCATTTATGAATATATGAAGATCTACGCTTCAAGCAAAGCGGATGACCATCTCGGCTTATATGAATAGCGTAGGCAGGTAGCGTAACTTAATAGAACTACGATGATCCCCGTCAATTTTCAAAGGAACCGTCCATGGACGTACGTGCCATTGATCGTAACATATGCTATGTTTCAAGAGCTGTTTCACCTCTGGCCCATTAAGTGGTCATTACATACGCGTATCCGAATCTCTGATGCAACTGAGAGGGCGAGGTATCCGACCTCATATCTGTCTAGCTCAATCAGGACAAGGTTCTCTAATTTGCTCGAGTGTGCGCTCGAAGGCACCAAGCATGACATGTAGATGGATCATTATTATTTTACCCGAGATGGTGTAATAAGACGGAATGTTTATGGACGACCATGATGCTATAGAACATACTATAACATACATAAAGGTGCTATACTGGGGATGAGCATGACCCAATACAAGAGCACCCTTACGAAACAAATACTTGTTGGACCCGGCTGCAGTTTGTCTACACCCTACGCAAGGTGCGACCAACAATGCCATAAAAATAATTGACGGTGAGATACGCGATGAAACAAGCACGCGCTGAAATGAACAACTACCGATTCAGATGAGGGATCACACGCGAACGTCCGTACTTCTCTGATTCTTTCAATTATTTCATCTGGACCACGAACGATGTCCACCGATGTGCCTGTTCCATCAGATGATGTAAGAGAGTAGCCCAGGCACGTATGCATCTCTATATATAATATCCATATATTTGTAAGCGGCCATCGTAAGAGACAGCGCGAGAGACATTACAATCAACAGCGAAATTCGTAAACGCTCCAAAGGTCTATGTGGCATGTTGACAGGCAGAGAGATACAGACCAACGCGGTCACTCAGGCCTACGTAGGGCTGTCTGGGCGCATCGATTCCCCTAGAACTGTCGAGAACAACAACACGTGTAAACGTGGGGTATTGAGGGGAGTTGTGGCACAACAACGGCGTCCTGCTATAAACACCTATATATATATATATCGAAGAGGAAAATTGAGATCCTGTTAAGCGAGGAATTCAAGTAGATAGCGGCAGTAGCAGCAGCAGCAGGCGGACGATGAAGTAAGGAACAAGGAGGAGTAGTTCGGGCGGGAAGCAAACGTTACGTTAAATGGGTAGCAGTGGAGGCCGCGGCAGTCGCGAATAACAGCGAAGAGGTTTGTTCTCCCCAGCGGCAAGAGGGCGGGGGGGCGGGGGGTAACGCGAATTGGGAGCGGCTGAGGCTGCCTTGGTTAACCTCGCGTTGCCTTCATCTTCAACGGCCGGATCAAGCAGATGGTGCTTTCGTCGTTCTTCCTGAAATCACTGCTCGACGATTGCGAGGAGGCTGGCCGGTAAGGCAGCCACCGGCGTAGTCCTCACTAAACCGGCCGCCACCAGCACCACCACTACCACAGAATACGACTGATAGAGAGACCGAACCCGACGGCCTTACGGATACGTCGAGTACCGCACAGCACCGAAGCGAGCCCAGCCAACCATCCGCCGCAGAGGAGCAGACACAATGGTCAGAAGCCCCGGGTGGATTTTCTTCGATGTTACAAATGATCTCCACCCACTCCCTACTACTCAGCCGCTTCTCATGTTCGTTTACCGCTTCGCTAGAAAAAAGAGTGGGGAGCTGACGAAGGAGAGTGAAAGTACGACAGAGAGAGAGAGAGAGCAGGAGAGCTGACTGCTGTAAGGGGCACTCTGAAGTCCGCAGGCCGGGTACGCCTGACGGCTCCCTCAGCGCAAGCGGGGGCTGTGAGTTGCGAGGGTGACTCGTTGACTTGTCTGTGCTCCTCCTTCTGCAACGACCACCTCCACCACCACCAACATTGCCCTTGCGGAGGTTGATGCTGCTCGCGCCCTCTTCTTGCATCCGACCACTGCCTCGTGGCTCTTCTCCGGTGGATGGCTCTTCTATCTCTGCTCTTTCTGCTCTGTTCGCGTCGCTATAAGTGCTTCCATCTGGGGTTACTCGCCGGAGCTGTCTTTGTTGTCGTTGGCGTTGCCGTCGCTGACATAGCCGTCGTCGTAGTCGTCCCTCTTGTATTCCGTAGCCCCTACCCTCTAGCAGTTCCCATCCACAGGATCCTATCCTCCCTGGAGCGTCTGCTTCGTGTACGAGACGACGAATCGCCTTGGATCCTTCCTGTGAGCTTCCTGTGAGCCATCGAGCCACCCTGTTACTTGCTCCCTGCCTTCGTTCCACTGCTGTTTTGCCCTCATTTCCCCTCCAGGCCGCTTACCACCATTACCACCACTCCTGCTGCCTGACCTGAGCGACCCGCTCTGCTCTCCTTGTCGTCGGCAACAACAACGACGACGACGATAGCAACAACAACAACAACCGCAACAACAACAACAACAACAACGATGACGCCGCCTCCACCATCGCTGCGGCGACAATGGCGATGGCGACTGTTCGACGTTCGCTGTTCGTTTCGTCCATATGGGCGTATGTGTTGGTGTGTGTGTGTGTGTGTGCTTGCTTGACCTTGCCTGTCCTTCCGCCAGGGCAGTGGCAGCCTTTTGGATCCGCCGAGAGCCGCTTGGCAGGTGGTGTCTCGCGTGAGGTCATACCATCCAGCTCGCAGACCGTGATGCTATGGGCTGTGCGGCCTTCCTGGGCTGGGCATGACTGCCTATCCCTTCTGTCCAATGCAGCACCCATCCTGTCTATGGGCGCCTCTATATAGCATGCATGTGTTTCTGTGTCGGTCTATGACTGGGGGTGGATTGGTGGGTGTCTGTCTATGCGCCTATGACGGAGAGCCAGCACGACTCAGACGCTGTGAGCTACATCCACTCTGTGATCCACAGCGAGTCGACGGCTTCGTACCCTCTTCCAGTTATCTACCCTGCCTCCGTGTTCTATCCCATTTTTGCTGGCACCATGACCCTCTCTCGGTCCGTCGGCCTGCTTCGCTCATTAAGATGACAGCCGAAATTACTTCATATTAGCCCGCAAACGGGGCTGATGCGGAGGTGGCCGCCGAGCTATATACTTGCCACATACAAATACGCATGCATACCTGTATGGTATATATATATATATATATATATATATCAAGGAGAGATAAAGGAAGATACATGAGTGAGGAGAGGCCAACATGTCGCACGCTTTACCATGCTACCATGTACATGGATAGATAATACTATCTATCAAGCTTAGCACAGCATGAGGGAATGGATAAGTTCGTAGGCTAGTTCGCCCAGTTAATGGAGCCGCCGACACACAAACAGGGAGAAGCCGCCTATGCAACGCGCCTTCTGAAAACATTAAATATTCGGCTCGTAAGTGGGCCAACTAAGCTGGCTGTGACCGTCTAACAAGAACTATTCAAGCCGCACCATATATGTATGTATGTATATATATATATATATATGTAAGGATATATATATATATATATATATATATATGTAAGGATATATATATATATATATATATATATAGTCGAAGCCACACAGACTCATGGTGTATTTGCATATAAGCAGAAGTGTCTTGCGAAAAACTTCTAACAATTAGTGGTCCCCCTTATGGCTTAGCTGGTAACCTTAGCAAGGGCACCATATAAATCACCTAAAAACACCAGTTACTGATAACGTACGTCGGAAATGCGAGCTGTATAATGGATCAGCAAAGATATTTGAAAAAGGTGCTTTTTCCACTTGAATATATGAATCAGTATCCGCGCGTGGTTAGTATTTGTGCTGGTCGACACAACGATGTCAATCACATGACTGCGGTGTAGCACAATAATAAAAAGGAAACATCCTTTGAGGTACCGGCCAGCTGTCAATTTCTGACAGGCTCGGATCTGAACCGGGCATGCCGGTTCAGATCCGAGCCTGTCATTTGTAACAATAACACTGACCTTCGATCTTCTTTTAGTTAGTGCCATAAACAAGTGCAGTAAAATTGTATTAAGTGTTAATAGCACAAGGAGCACCGTTGTCGAGCTCCGATGATCGTAGCAATGAGCGCAATAAGTTAGCAAACTTAGTGGATCTGCTGTCATATGGACGCACGCCGAGATGAAATTCAAACACCGGCTCACCATTCGAAGGGCCAGAGTCGGTGGTTGCAGACACATCCGGTTGAACATTATGAGAAGACGGGATCAAGGGCAGGAACTGGCTTTGGAAAATGCCACATGCAATTATCCTTGGCCTGTCCTCATCTTATACTTCCTTTGTATCTTCGTGCGCGCATTTGTATCTGCTATGGCTTGTTCCATTATGGCCTGCACAGTACGTCGCAGGATATCGAACCATTTTAGGAGGTTTCTGACATAACTATGCCGCACACGATTATGAAACAAAAAATAAACAACAACTCAACTACGAAGATAGTAATACGTATGTGACCATCACATAAGCGCAGGAAACATATATATATATATATATATATATATATATATATAATGTTTCCCGCGTTTGTGATGTATATATGTGTACATATGTTAGTCCAGGGTTCTCATGGTAGGTATGCAAATAGCAATTGCCTGAGATAATAGAAGTAGCTGTACTTCAGCATATATTAGTATACCTTGCGTCTGGTATTAGTGGCATTGTAACCGATACAATCGACAGCCGTCTTATAGATCTGATCGCTGGGTGTTATAAAGGCAGTGCGACCACGGTAGACACAGCTACGCTTAGGGGCTTACATTATTATATAATACTATTCCCATGGTCCTGGTTCCGGTCTGACACCAAGCCCCCCCCCCCCCCATTGTATATATTGAAACATAGAATAACTAATACCACCTTATTTAAAAGGCGAGCTATTTTTAGGCCATTATGTTATGGGGCCTTGAGCATACAGGAAATGTCCTCCACTAGCCAGGATATACTAACAAACGCACTATAGCAATATGAAGCTTTATCGTAGTAATATGTTCTGCAGAACGATTTCCGTGCCCATTACTTTACAACTGTTGAACATTCGACAGTTTAGGATTTACAACGATAAATTAAAGGTGTCGTTTGTTTTCCTCGAATAGGAGGTCAAGCATTAGAGGCGCGAGGGACAACAAATAAAAAAAGAGAAGATTAATGGCATCACTGCCGCGTCACTGCCGCCGAGTCGCAGACAACACTTATCTTTTTTAACGGCTGCAAATTCTGAACAGATTTGTATAATAGAAGCACACCGTACACGACGCAATGCTAACTTGCGATCATAGCCCCACACGCCGACACTAAGTCTTTGATAGTGCAACGAAAATACACCGTAAAGCGAGAGTTGTTCCTCCTCCAACAAATCATTCACAGAACAACAGGAGGCCGCGAATTTGACAGCGGTAGCAGCAGCGGCTGCTGCGGATGCCTTCAAGCTCTACGCGTTTTGTTCTCGACGAGACCAAGAATGACCCTTGCTTGCGTGTTCTATGCCGTTTGTAAAGGGATGCCAGTGACCAAATTTACCGATTCGCGCATTCACAAATAGGACAAGCATGGGGCAGGCCAACAGTTCGGAAGGGGTACCACTTTCAGGTACGGTGTCCTGCACGTGAACGAAGAGGCACTGATCTCTCTCATCAGCGAATCATTTTGGACTGAGAACGAATAATTGGCCTTTGGATAATTTTAGGTTTTTGGAAGGTAGTCCTGGATTCGATGTGTTCGAGTGAAACAACGTTGTTGTATACTTAATACGCCAATTGCGGAATGCCTTATAATGCCGACGACAAATGTCCTGAACATGTCACAGACACAGGATAGCGGTGCGGGTCGAGAGAAAGTGATGAATCAAATCCAAAGTAACGCCAATGCGATGATGTGACGAGTTTGTTTGAGTTGGAACAAACTTAACATTGTAACGCATGCTCTAGCATTCATTAAGAGGAACTTTATTTGGGATAAAATGACAACTTCTCGCTAAATACATATGAAAGATTCACTTCAACCACCCCAACGCTCGGTTACAATCAAGGACAAACGAAGTCATTCCAACAACATATTTATGTTCGGCATTAAAACGAACGCCCACAGGACTCTGGTCCTCAATCGGCGTGACTATTTGCCTCCGCATATTGCATTTGTCAGGTGACACTCTCTGTCTCTCCGCAGCCATCTCTATGTTGAAAACTGATCCGATCCTCTTTATTTCATTGAGTTTATTACCTAGAAGAAGCGTGACCTTCACATCAAGATGAATGCCTCGAAGCTACGATAGTTGCCGCGCGCTATCAGTCGATTCATCCGAAGATCGCAGTTGTGAGGAAGCATTTCTATAGGGTCCCTTCGACCTTGACACATGGCGAATATGTGCCCGTGTCCGCGTCAGTGGGCGTCCGCCTTCCAGATGATCCTTTTCTCTGCAAGATGTCTTCGTACTACACCCGTCGCTCTTATATATACACATACGTACATACATACATACGAAAATGGCTACAGCGGCCACCCTGTCATTTGAGACTGTCGAATAAACCAAATCTCCTGTACCTCGGCAGCAGCCGCATCAAGCCTCAGCAGAGACTCATGTAGAATGAACACCACGCTCGCATTCGTAAAAGGACACAAAAATGGTATCGATGATACAATCATATCGTTACTTTCTTAGAACGCGTGCGAGATGAGCATGCCAGAGGGTCAAACTAGTTGGATTGCCCATATGATCGGGTGTCCTTCGTTTCGTTGGGACGATGCATACGAAATGTAGGCCCGCCTTTACAATGATGGTTTGATGAGGTGCGCTGATATTCCGCTTTGCTTAAACGAGCAGTAAAATCAACAACGAAATGATATTTCCTATATAGATGAAGAATGTGCGTGTTCGGGAGATGTTTACCGTCTACAAGAAAAAAGTCGTTAATTCGACCAATTAGTGCTACAGGATACATCAGAGGACTGACTTCAAACGAGTGTGAATCCGTGAAAGGGGATGCTTTCTCCAGCCTATTAAACTATCTTCAAGATTATCATATGTTTTCACAAACGTAGTAGCCGTATTGAGGTAATACCTTATGAACGCAAAAAATACAACAATGCAGAAACAACAGTGACTGTTGAGGCAATGCCGTCGCCTTCCTCGGGACATTGTCGTCCTCACCCCCCCCCACCCCCATAGTCCCTAGAAATTCCGACCTACTGTATGTTTGAATAAATCCTATAAGTTTGCTTACAGTGACTGTTAGGTAGTGTTTGAAAAACTGCCTTCAGAGGGCATATTTACTTCAGAGGACATGCCGTAGCGACGTCCATGGGACGGGTGGGATCTATCTCTATATACTTGCTTGCTTATAGTCATAATAATGAAACCTTTGACTCGAAACGTCTTTAGAAAAAGATTATTGAATTTAGTCAAACATAAAATAATTAGGAACTATGGGGGGGGATTGGTTGAGTTTAGAAAAATAATTCATTGAACCCAGGACCTAGCGATTACGACACCCTGTCTGCACCGCTACCGTGTAAATATAATATATTATTATATTTACCAACCCGGTCAATAAGTTGTCATTAATTCATACATATGCCTAGTTATTGACCAGGTTAACTCACGATTAGCCTGCCAGTACATCATCCACGCTCATCCCTATTCACCTAGGCGTAATGGAGATTATAAAAACCGGATGTGTACCAACGGCGTGAATGGAAATGTGAGGAGTTATTGATGACTCGTACTGGAATTGTGAATATTAATCAACATTTCTTATTGCCTGTCTTCAGGCATATCTATCGGTGGTGCCACCAAGTAGTCTTGTCGATTCTCGATACCAGGAGGTATTTGAAGTTGTGCCAATATCGGTGAATAATCGTAGTTGCCCCCATGAGTTCATCATGTCGTCATCGTGGCTCTTCTTTTTTTGGCGAATTTCATTAATTGACAGAAAGGCAGAGAAAATAATAGTAATCAAAAGTGCGGAAACTTTGAGAAACTTTGTTAATATAACAATGGTTCGTTTTGTTTGTATTTCGCTGCATTGTTCTATGACGCTATTGACGAAATGATGCGAGAATAAATGAACACATCAATTATTCTGTGCACCGAAATATTGTCCTTCAATTATGCTACCCGTTGACGCAAGAGAAATAATTTCGAAGAAACTTCGTCTCGATAAGCGGTGCATGTGGGACTGGGATTTGGTTTTCCAGAAAGTAACAGCAGGAAAATATAGAGATAAGATCTCATTGTCGTTTGGTAGATCCGCACTCATTGTTTAGTCACTGCAGTCTGTGACCACGATTGATGAACGTTACCTATTTAAATGAAGGCAGCAATTGGCGAAATTCCGCTACTCTGCAGGTTACTTACGGTTCCCCGAACAGTTTAGAAGCCTTCGTGAGGTCCACGTGTGCAACAGATGGACATAACAACTTCTTCATGGACTCCACTAATTGAGAGCAAAACGCAAACCATGCTGATGGACGGAACCTCGAAACTCGTATCTGACTTGTATCTCGGTGCGATATTTCTCGAATCGCTATATTAATAATATTGTAGCGATCTAGCAAACGAATTTGATCTACGCTTCACACGACGTTTCTTATAAAATTACTCCACTGGTTGGGTTTGTTTCATTTACTTATAATTTTGACATTATTAATGACATTATAATTTTGACAGCCACCCATCTCCTTAAAGCTAGACCTATAGACACTCAACATATGAATCCTGGACCAGCAGCCCCTTCGGTGCAAAAACAAAGGTACCGGTAACACATGCATTTTCATAAGCAAACCCTTGACACCTATCCGGGCTACAAGAGCAACGTTCGTCGTCGAAAATTGCCTGTGAATAGCGATTGTTCTTGGATCGAATTTTTAGCAACTGGGCGTCGTTGGACAAATTGCCAGCTGTTTATATATCCGCTTGCCAAGTGATCATAGAAGTGTTGGCCCAAGGTTGGTGCTTCGTTGTTGTTTCGGTCAAGGTTGGCTCTAGCAGCAACGATGCTCTCTCCCCGATTTGTACACCCTGATGGGAACTTTGGGATAGAATTAAGAATATCGGAACGTAGGAGATAATTTCCAATCACTTCTAATTAACTATGCGTAATGCTCGTATTGTAGAACAGTTCGCCATAGGCAACGCCATAGGTCGAAAAGCCGAGGTGGTCTTCTCGTGCAAGTTTTAACTATTTACGTTTCGCAACTATTCTCACCAAAGACAAGGAAGCAACAACAGAGACTAGCGAATTCACATGGATGCTAGCACACACCGGTGTGCTCACCCATCCGCTTTCAACGTTGACCGCGAGAACGACCGATTGTCCACTGGAGGATCTGTTGTTGTCATTGTTTAGCATTCATGGTTCTCAATCTCAGCCATGTTCAATAGAATCGTCGCGGCCGTATCAATCGGCCCCAACGAGCCAATCTTCCCGCAGGCCGTGGCAGATATACATACACAACACACGAAATGACAGCTTGAGCCCCTTAGCCTTAGGTGCTGTCGGTTCAACTTGCACATCTGTCGCAATATGCGCTGTGGCCGACGATCACATGTAAATATTGACGCGGGTGGACAACATGGTTATTTATGGAATATTCAGCTTCGCTTCGTGTTTTTGCCGATGTGCCATCGATAGGGCTGCAGGTCAATCTTGCCAAGATTGAGCACACGATCGCAACCGTCTGCCAGCGCGGCAGCACTACGGGTCAACGGCGCTTAAGGTATTGGCCATATGCTATTATTGTATTGACCTGGCGTTATGAGCTGGCTATGAAACTTTGACTCGTTGTGTCAAGGTACCTTACGCGTAACGACATGCGTTGAAAGGGTAGATTTCGAAAGCTCGCCGTATTGACACTGCTGCCCACAAGGTAGGTCGATCGCTTGATAAATTTAAATTAGCGCACCCTAAGTCGCTTGTAAGCAAGAACTCGGGGGTCACTAGAGGCATCTGCAGCGATACATTGAGCACTCACATCGACGACTAAGTACAACGCAGTGATGTTTGGCTTGAATCGCAGATGTCGACGTCTACATTTGAGTTTAATATGTGAATCACATATGAAGCAGATTGATTACTTGCATTTGTTTGACTTTTACCAGACCTGCAATTGGGTCGACCGCTGATTGAGTCCAAAGTTGGCGCAAGTATTTTAAGAAATATTTACATATGCATTGATTTTGCGAAGGATTCGAGGGGATATGGTGTACAAAGTACAATTCCAGTTTCTAATAATGTACTCGAACCGGTTTCTCACGCCTCCTGGAGGCGGTGAGAAGCGCTACTCTCTATTTGAAGGAAATATAATGCGTGGCAAATGTTTGAACGAGAAAGTCTATATATATATATATATATATATATATATATATATATATAGACTTCATCTAAATGCTCGCCCACATTCTACAAGTTAATACTTTACGCGCTAATTCTTTACAATGCTCGAATGATTCACACCAGACAGGCGACTATAGTCGAAGTTCTTCATTGCACCTCACTGTAATACCGAGTCGCCGTCCATTCGCATCTATGAATGGCTCGGCTTAGACCTTTTTTTATCTATCAACAATGCCAGTACAGCTCTAGGTGGATATTTAACAGACAATGTTGCAAATATATACAGCATATAATATGAATGGCAGAGCACGATATTTGTCGAGCAATGCGACAACGCGAGGAGAGAGCACTGACAATTTACTTATGATCAGCTAGAACCATTGAGCTTGTTCGTCGTTTTTAAAAAAAAAGCAAATCGAAAGGTAATCGCCCCTGCAAATCGGGCCGGAGGCGTCGCAATTCAGAATTGTTTTTTTCTGGCATTCACTTAATAGATTCATAAAATCGTTATGTCATAGTGCTCGGTGAATATAAGGTCCCATAAGGCATTATAATACTTTGAACGTGCCACAGATTGATCAGTCACGATTTATTGTTTGCGTCACGCAACGCGCGCCTTGATAGTTCTCTCTCTCTCTCTGTCTCTCCGAAGATGGGGGCGTTCGTCGATGTACCGGCCTAGTCGTGGCCAAGACGAACTTTGTGTTCAGGTGTATACTTTCGACTCAGTATCACTCATCAGCGTGATTCGTACCCCCTAGCACAGCCTGTGATATCTTGGATGCTGTTTCCATTTGAGCATAGTCTGGCCACTCATTCTGATAATAGCCCGATAATAATCTTTGACTGTCCGATGTCTATTGCAGATGCAAGATCCGCTAGCTGTTGGCGCGGTCCAGGTAAGGTCGCTGGGTAGCGGTCCGCACAGAGGGGGGAGGCTATCGGCAAAAGGCAGCCGCCGCACAGATCGGATTGGCGGTTACCTACGACGATTGGCGGTGCGAACCATCGGCCATCCGGTGGAGGCCAGATGACTCAGGTCGCGCGCGTCCGTCAACGCCACGCCGGCGCCGCTCTGCAGCGCGTCGGCCAGCAGCGGTGCAAGCAGCTACAATCGAAACAACAGCCTGGCCGGGCCTACAAGCGAGATGGAGCGGTACCACACCCCTGGAGAGATCTCGCTGAACCACCGCCACGACCGCCGTCACCTGAAACAGCAGCAGCAACAACAACAACAAAAGCAGCAGCAGCGGCGGCAGAAACAACAGGAGCAGCGACACCAACACGATCATTTAGCTTCGAGGACATTCACCTGGCAGCTGCTCGCGTGAGTCATTATCACAGAGGGCATGAAACTTTAGTGGATATAGTTATCTTCGCTGGCGGGGATCTTAAGTAAAGTTGGGCGAATTTTTGCATTCATTATTTCCAGTTCCAAAATACACACATGTCGCCCCCTTAACGCGTGTCCCTCAGACAAAGAGGAAGATGATCATTTCACGGAAGGACACCACCGAAAACGTCGAAGATTGATTAGATTACTTAGTCGTAAACAGGGTTACGCAACTTTTCAACGCTCTAAAGCTGAAGTGGCATAGTTGGCTTACGATGGTGCTGTGCTCGCCGTGCGTGCAATTAAGCAACCTGCAGCGTTTAACCGAACGAGCTTCGTTGGCCAAGAATGGCGTGGCACTGCATCGTTGTGTAGACGCACCAGACGTGATTTAGGCAGAAATGTCGACGATGCAGTGGCCTGATGTCCACTCGCTTGATGTCGTAATCTGCCGATGATGACCTGACTTGAAGTAGTCCCCACTTGGCTCGTCATTATCATGAACAAGCAAGCTTGATGGAAGAGTTTTGTTACAAACGTATACAATATAAGATCATTTGCTGCGCCCTCAGATGGCATCAGATGGCATTAAGCCACGTTCGAACTGTGTATAGCCTGACCGTATACGGTGGACGTCAGGATGGTTGATGGAATGAGTTGATGCTCGTTGGGATATGGATTAACTCCATGCTCCTTGGCCATCTAGGTGGAACATTTTGGCCATTCGTTACAATGCAACAACACGTTGTTCAGGATAGCCGAGCCATTGAGAGGTTGTACGTGTGGAAGAATATGGACATATATATATATATATATATATTTGCTAGAGTTTGCATACTTCCTAAACTCCTAGCAGTACACTTACAAAACGAAACCATTCGTCTTTAACGAACTAACCACATCATATCAAGTGTCCACCGGGTGGCATCACTGGTTGGTTTCATTTGGCTTGATAGCGGCCTTTCCCACTATATCGCTCCAAGTGCTGATTGCACAGGAAGTCTCGCCCGGTAACAAATTCGAACGGGGAGCTCAAAACGCAGCGTAGACGCATCTCTGTGTTCGTCCCTAAGCACTCTCAGTTTAGGCCTGTACTTCGCAACCAGCTCAGGTCGTGACCAGGTCCATCTGGTCGATTTACTCTGAAAGCGGGCCGAGTCAGCATCACGCTTCGAGTCGAATACACACGCCCACACACACTTCATGTTAACTCGGCACAGGTGAATACTTACCTCATTCGCGATGCAGACGAACAGAACCCGTATTTCCTATAATGAAGAGTTGGCAAGTAGCTGCATATATGGGAAGGTGGCGAGCTTCATTTGTTGTCAGTAATGCCAATTTTAGCAGCATACTCAGCGACAGGATCTCGTTTGCCTGCTAACCGCTTTGCCGTCTTCACCGAGATGATCGACAGCCCATATTTCTTGATGGGAACGGCATTTAAACGGTCTGAAATCGCCTTGATTCGAACAGCTTAGCCGAGTTCCTGGCAGTCAAGCTCGGGATCTCTGCTTCAGGCCGCCCACTCGGTACATTGTTATTTTGAATATGAATGTGCTTTTGCATTGTGCTGTTGAATAGCTCGCCTTTGATACATAGAGGCAGTGCTGGCGGACCTCGACTTGGATAAAAGTAACCTCTCAGACCTCTTGAATCGTGTTTGAAGATGCACGATTTTGCAAATGTTGTTAGTACGACGTTTCGATGGCTATCGAGATCAAAACTCTAGTAAAAATAATGACTCACCTTGACTAGAATTGTCTACCTAATAATTAAAGGTGAAAATGAATGGCTGGTAAGGTCTTGATAATTATCTGGCCTTCGTGTCTATCGATAATTATCAGGTCTACCAGCAGGCTGGTTCAAGACGCGCTGGTTTGCATCACTGGTTCAAGATCTACGATAGAACTAATTAGACAATACCATACCGCCATAACGGACGTTGATTACGTTTCTTTCGTTTGCTGTAATTGCTAACGCAACTGGCATTGACCAATTGTAACTAATCAGATAACAAAGTTTAAATTGTCATCATCGTATGCTTCTTCCAGATCGAGAATGCAGGATGAATCGGCAATACACGAGACAACGGGCTCGAAGAGACCGTTACTGACTCTTCGATCTAGCCACGTTGTCAACGATGACGATCGCTCATCGGCCGATCAGAAGCGGAAATTGTCGATTTGCGGCAACCACGCTGGGCCTTATGCAGCAGCAGCAGCAACAGCAGCGTCACACGTTGCTGACACGACGCAGCAACTATGCACGATAATGGAGTGCACGTGTGCGCTGGTGGCAAAGGCACTCGCGGCTGATGCGAACGTCTCCCCAACCGATCGGTTCGATTCCGCCTTCAAGCGCCAACATGACATACACCGCAATTACTACTACTGCCACTATCCAAACAATGAACAGGCACCAGCGCTATCGTCGTGCGAGCTGTCGAAAACATCGCGCAAGACGTTCGAACGATTTCGACGGACGCGAAATGACGCACTGGAGGTCACGGTGGTTGCCGCGGCCGCGGCAACGGGGTGCCGACATGGTGTTGTTCGACCAACGGGACCTCGTGAGGGGTTCAGGGGTAGTCAGCGGCCAGATGTAACAGTGAACGGCCAGCGAGAATGTCTTGATGACGAGGATAAACTGGCAGGCCCAGACAAAATGGCATGCGGTCGTAGCGAACGCGTTCGCGCTCAAGGAGTGGTCACCAGCAACGTGCACAGCTCTCATGTTCTTCATCTGTCTGTTAATACGACTTCTACTGCTAATACTACTAATAGCATTACTAATGACCATAATAATGATAATACTAACAATAATAATAATGATGATGATATGAATTTTGTCAATGAGGGCCACGAGGATTGTGGTGATAACGAATTTAATATGGATTGTCGTCACAACAACAGCAGCAGCAGCAGCAACAACAACAGCAACAACAATATGGTTACTAATACCACAAATGATAAAACCATGAATGATATTAATAGTAATAATGAGGCGAAGGCGCATGTTGAAGAAGTTGACTTGATCATGATCGATCGAAGCAGGAGCAGCTGTAGCGATCATACTGAAGCGTGGACGGATAAGGAGATCCACATCAGTGATAACCATGTTAATGAGGATGTTGAGGAACATCATCATCATCATTCGTTAATGGATGGTGATTGCGATATTGGGCAACAACAACAACAACATCAACTACAAAAAGAACATTACCACCACGAATGCAAGCAACGGAAGCAGCAGCAGCAGCAACAGCCGCCGCGGAAGAACAACCGATTGATAAAAATATCGCCGACGCTGGCCAACTCCGGGGCGTGCTCCGTGCGACAAGATTACCAAGAAAGACGAAGGCGGAAACATTGCTCGCGCGACAAAACACGAAGTTGTTACTGGGTAGATAAGAATAATAATAATAATCGTGATGATAATAATAATTATAATGCTGATTATCGTAACGGTGATAATGAAGATCACTCTGGCGACAACTGTTGTGGTCCCGACCGAACAGAGCTCGAACAGAGCGCGAGGGTGGGCACGCCAGCAGCACCCACGACACCCGCGACGCTTCGATGTGGCGGATGTGACGCCCATGGCCACGGCATACGTGAAGGCCATGAAGGCGCTCGTCACGCGAAGTGCCAATGGTGGCGGAAACGAAGACCGCTGCTGCGGCTGCCGCCGTCGCCAGTATCAACACCAGTAGTTGCAGCAGCAGCAGCAGCAGCGGTGGCAGCAAGACGTGTGAGACGATGGTCGCCTGCGCGGTGGCTGCTGCGGGCTGACCTCCTAATTCCTCTTCTACTTTGCATCACCCTCAACACTACTGCGACACTGTCCTCGGCGACTACTGTCGAACAGGAGCCGGTGGAAGACAGAGACCAGCAGAACCGAGAGTTGTTGTTACCCACTATAGCGCAGAGACACTTGCTTACTCGGCAGCAACAGCGTTCCTTCTACTCGAACGAGGTAAGGATCTTTCTATACCAGGCCATTTTGTCGATCACAGTGAAGGGCACAACACAGACTGAATAGTGCATCTTTCCTTATATATATATGTATATATATGTATGAAGATGTATGCCCGTAGCATGATCATGAATGTAGAAAATGTGCTGGACCCCCATGCGTGGCGACTCTGCTCTCTGTGTGTACAGACTTGTCGATTTTGTCGTTCCACTGAGCTGTCTAGCGACTTCCCTGTTGAGGCTGCTTTCGTTGGTGACGCCACAATTAGTGATTGACAATGAGTGTGACAATGAGTGAGATGAAAAACAAAACAGTCGGAAGGAGGCAACGTGTTGTATGATGATATAACACTTTGATATACGACAAAATGTATGATCATCGTATTGCTGTTGTTGTACTGAGCGGAGTCGGTGGAAACGATGCGTCTATTTTCATCAGTCGTTTTGTGCTATTGTTGATTGTGATCACGGGAGAAGCCCGCAGCATGAAACGTGGACGTGGGTACATGAGCTCAGCGACTATTGAACATGGTACTTATCAATTGCGCTGCTTCCCTAACCTTTCATATGACACCGTCACAATAGTTGTGCTTGCAGTCAGATTGTATAACAGGTGTCGCTGGACACGTCCAGTTTGGGAAAATGTTTACACGCATTGTAAGCTAACACAGACAACGCCGGTGGCCACTATGAAGTTGCGACACTTATCAGCACAGCAAATGTCTTATCCGCTAGTGAGTTTGTCAAAAATCCCGAATTGCGTTTGAACGTTGCTGCCTGTTGAAAATTTCAGGTAGTCCGGTTGCTGAACCAGCGACAGAATACCTCGGCGGCTCTGCAGTACATTGAAGAAGCACACGATAAATGGAATCGCAAGCAGGAGTCGTGCCATCGGGCCAATCTGACGCCTTTCGGCATCAAGCTTACACTTGAGAGGGACCAGGCAGGCCACATCGTCAGCTCGAAGTTAGTTGATACCAATACAATAATATTAGTTCGTAGTAATGATATTAATAATAGTACTAATAATGGATAGTTTGCACTAGGTAATCGCGCTATATTGCTTCTCCTTCTACTTGCTCTTTTTCTTGCTGTATTATGAGAGGGCACCCAGTGAAGCGCGAAGCTCGGGTGAGATAGCAGAAGACACGATACAGCGTCACGCACCAACGGATATGGATAGTTCCCTCCGTGGCTCAGTAAACTATCATACATATAATTCAAAAGGGGCAACAGATGACAACACATGCCTCATCTCCAGTGGAAATCGTCGACGCCGGAGGATGGCGCAGACGGCCGGGCATTTTTTCGACAGACTTCGACCAGTCGAACTCAAGGAGGAACAAGACACGCAGTAGAATTCGCAGAATCGACCGATAATCGAATGGCGCAATTGTCTCTCTCTCTCTCTCCCATAGCGTTCCTTCCCGTTTTGTGCCAGATCTCCTGACCGTGTTAGGAGGGCACCACAGAAAGAATTCATTCCACTTTGCCCTTCCTGGATAGCTGTTTTTCGACAATCATATTTCATATCGAATTTAGGCTGTGTTTATTGGAAGTCAACTGTTCATACGTGTAATGGATACTGCGTCATTCCTGGCCCACGCGTCCATTTTTCGTTGCGCAAGGACGAAATGCCAATAGTTGCGCAATAAGTGTATTTTAGTTAACTTCTTCCACCTTTAAAGCCACATACGCAGCAATTAAAAGACAGACGGTTGGTTATAAATATGTCCGTAGTATTTTTGCGATATTTCGTCGTTCAATTTTGCTTCACGGACAGTCTATTTCGATATCATTTTTATTCAGTGATCGATTTCGCCCCTTGATCTTCGTCGACGTAACATTTCATTGTTCGTCATGCGTCGAATGCATCAAGTGTGCCTTCCTAAATTGATTAGGTCCTCCACTGTTCTTCTCTTGCCTTGTTTTTTGGCTCCCCGTAAATATCTCGATAACCTCAACTCGAAGCTTGTTGCATCCTTCCGCCTTACCATCTCGATCTCATCCTACCTCAGTGCCGCCGCCTGTACCCCCAGCATTGAACCATTCCCGTTCTTTCTCCTCTTGGGAGTCCGTTGTAGACGGCCGCCCTTTTAGAGTTGGCCCGCTCGAAACCCTGCGTCCCGCCCCGAGAGCTCGCTCATCTCCATCCTCTTCTTCTTCATCTGCTTTTCTTGTATTTTTATTTTTTCTTTTTCGTTCCTTCCTTCCTTCGTTCCCTCCCTACCACCTTCTATGACGACCTTTACCCCTCAACATCCCCGTTCAAGCGCCACCGGCATACTACTACTACTACGACTAGTTCTGCTCGAGTCCCTTGGATGTGAAGGTCTTCTAGGGATCCCTCGTCGTTTTCCAACTATTCTATTTTTTCTCTTCTTGAGTCAGTCTTGTCTCATTGCGACTGCTTTTCCTCATCTCGGTTGGGTTGCTATGTGCTTGCGTTTCCGTGCTCCGCCTGTTTTCCTGTGCCGGTACTTCCCTGCTTTGCGGCCTGCCCTATCGCCTGCTTGCTTCGCTGCGCTCGCTGGCGGCTAGGCAGGCAGAGTCTGTCGGCTGGCCGTGCCTAGCCCGCGTCTGTCGACTGATCAGTTCGGGAGTTCTGCACGAGTACCGAGTAGCGAGCAAACGATGTCGACGTCGCTGGTTGCAGCGGCGTTGGCGGTAGGCTAGAAGCCGTCGCTGCAAACAGAAAAAGGGTGGCTGGCGGGCGAGCGGGTGGTCGGTCGGTCGAGAGCGCGCGGCAGTTCTGGCAGAGGGTAGGAAGATAGGCTGCTGCGTGCGCCGGCAGCATTTTTACCAATTCCTCTTGATCCTTCTCGATCCCCTCCTCTTTCGTGCCCCTGCCCGTATCCCGTCATACGCCCCTCGTTCTCTGCTGAAGCGTTCTTTGACCTTCATTTTCCTGCCCCTTCCACCTCGTCCTATGCTTCCAGCTTCTAGCGCTGCTGCTAACCTGCGCTGTTGTCCCTTCGTCGGACAGGCCAGACCTACGCCGGACTATGCCAGTCAGCCTAGGGCGGCCCCCGGTCGCCGTCTCCGGCCCATGTCGACGCTACATTGCTCAACTCGTATAGCCAAACGCGCCGGTGGTGGTGTTCTACGCTTCCTGGTGGGGCCCATGTCTATCTTGCAGGCGCGACAGAGTACACCAGCAGCACCAGGCTTGGGGCATAATTGCATTAGAGCTGAACAGTGTCTCCTTCGGTGTCCTGCTCACCCAGGATACTGAAGAGGCGGCTGCCACTGCTGCTGTTGCTCAACATAGCCCTGTCTTGTCCTGACCACCAACAGCAGCAGCAATAACAACAGAAGCCGAAAAGGCAGCAGAAGCAACCTTCGCTACTCCTCTGCTGCTGCTACTGCCACTGCCAAGCTAACTCAAGCCAGGCGAGGGAAGCGGTCGTTGTGTGTCGACTAGCGACAACTACGACGTCCCAATGGCACCACCTCGGACGGTTGTCGCCGCTCTCTGCGCCACTTGCTGAGCGACCGTCGATAGTTTTTATTCGTTCGAGGCGCAGACGTACCAAAGTATCCAGCGAAGTCCCCTGTTTCCCACCCACTTCGGATTCTACCCCCAACCGCTACCCCAATGTTTGGCATGAGGGCGGGGGCCCGGGGGCGAGGGGTGACGAAGGAGTGGGGAGAATACCCAACCCGAGAAAATAAAATGAGGGAATCGTGGGGAAAAGAACGGTGTGCTCAGAATGAATGGCGTCTTGGGGTGGGTGGCAACGACTCCATTAGAAGGCAGTCCCTCCTCTTCCTCTTCGTCCTGCCTCGAACAGGACGAAGGAACCAGGAACCAGGCGTGAGCTAGCCTGAGCGGCCAAACGCGGCTGGCTCCACGCACTAGCGAATGGGGGTCATTCGAGACTGTGCTGCGCCCGAACGAACTGCAATTCGACTTCTTCTCTCCTCTTCGGGCGCCCTTTCAGTTCGCCTGTTTTCCCGAACCCCCCCCCCCCATCGTTGACCCGTTTTCATCGCCCGTCCTGGCCCCTTTAGTAGCCCCCGCGCTTCACCCCTGGCCAGCCCCCTCTCTCCTGGCGGCCTTAGACCCATCTACTCTTCGTCTGTCCCATTTCCCCTTCGACCCTATCTGCCCCACCCGTCATAGTCCCCAATGCATCTCTGTTCTCTTCTCGTTTTTCTCCACTGTCGTTCGAATGCGGCGGACAGCGCAGCGGGTTTTGCGCATTCGGCCGATTTTGCCGGTGAAGCGGCGCCGGCGCCGACACCGGCAGAATCGGTGGTTCGTTCTTCTTCTTGCTTCGTGGCTAGCTGCCTTCTTGCCATCTCAGCTTCGCTAACCCAGACACCCTCTTTTGCACGAACCCGTTTCATTTGAGTCAACGGGCAACCGCGCCGGCTCGTGTCAGCGTTACCCTCTACTGCCTGGCGGTCCCATGGCAGATAATCAATCTAAAAGATGCAAAAGACAGCTTTCGGACTTTTGCGACCCTTCCATGTCGCGGCCGCCCTCTATAAAACGCGCCCAGATGGGCCGAACAAAAAGTTGTAGCAGCTTAGAAAAACGACATCTAAAATATTATAGAAATATTATAAAGTGTGCACAATAGTAAGCATACTACCTGGTACTGACAGTGCAATTAAACTGACGTATCATACGATGGTTTATTGACACCACGAGAGGAGTCACTCCAGTCATCGCTTAGGTACTCGGTGGGTTGAGCGTTTCGACCATATTCACCAGGTACTTATTGTGGTCATATATTGAATACGTTATATGATATTGGACCAGAGCACCCTGAATAATCGTGTATAATAATAACCTAGCTGGAAACTATTTAACGGCCGTATGTGCCGGGCGAAGAACGGCGCTCCCGTTTCTACTCGGTATCAGCTGCCCCTGAACTAGTGCCGAGTATTCAGCAGAACACCCTGTATTCTGTTGTCTAGTAATTAATCCATTTTAGCCGTAAGGTGTCATTGGCATGCAGTTATGGTTGAAACCTATGCCGTGTCTTTATTTCCACAGCTTCCAACCCCATCGGACTAAATAAAACGACTCCTTGTTTGAGTCGAGTCGACCTTCCCTGTGCGTGTTATAATATGATTGCCATGTAGGACCGAATACTTACACGTTAGAACGATCGCGAACTAACCCTTGCTCTCTCTCTCTCTATTTATTTGTGTGTACGGTTATTTTCTTTCCGTAATTCTGCAGATACCAGATATTCGAACGAGCTGAACGAATAGCGCAACGCACGGCGGATTTCCTGGCCCGCCTCTTCCAAAAGTCCGTACCTAAGCACCTGCACCCAAAGGGCCGTGACAGCCATGACGATCAGCCAAGCTCACATGTCGTCTACGCGGCCCTCACCAGTGCCAACCTCGTCGACTCCAGTGATGGTGAGCTGATTGCCAATTAATAAATTGCACGTTCACTAGAATTACTGCTACTACAATTAATTAGTATTGCCGTAGGAACAATAACAACAGCCCTGTACATTCCTATAGAATCTCGTGCAGTACCTTTTACAGCCCCCTTTTGAAAGAAAAAAAAAAAAACTTAAGGAGTATGGAGCCACTTGAGTGTTGCTAAAATGTGCTGCTGCCACATACACATAAATGATGACACCTGCTGAACAACGTCGAACATTTACTCGAGCAAACTTATGAGCACAACGGCGACGGCGCTGTTGACGATCATATCTGAAATGGGGCAACGATTCGCATTTAGCCGACGCGTCCGTGTCGACCAAACGCGCCCGGCCGCTCAACTGCGTTCGTTCATCGTCTTCGTCGATAGCTTAGCGAGAACACACGGCGCGAAAAATCAAAAACGGCGGCCGTCCTGCTTCGCCCGTTGTGCGAACAACAGGACAAAGAGGCCGAGAAGAAAAGGGCACGGAGGCGACCACGACGACAACAACGACGACGACGACGAAGAAATGAACCCGGCTCTGTTTTGCTGTTTCTGCTCAATTTCGATTCCACTCGAAAAGATCCAAGAAACGCAGCCGCCGCTGCCGCCGCCGACGGATGGCTGTCTATCCGCTATAGGGAGTTAAATTGCTCTTAAGAGTAAACGGTAGTAACAGCAGAAAAGCAAAGCATCGGGCCATAGCATTGCAACGATGAGGTCTAGTAGCAGGGCTCGGGGGTGTTGTTGGTGGGGATCGATTGCTATGGGGGCGGGAACGGGGTTCTGGAAACTGGTGAGGACAGTGCGGAGAGCGGTGGAAGCCAGCCGCCGCTTTGGGTGTTTTACTTCTTCGAGGTCGTTCTCTCTGAGCCATCAACGTAACTTCCTGCTAGCAGTCGCTCTGACGGCGGCTCTCCTCGTGGGACGTTTTTTTGCGACTTGCTCATCGCAATGGCACCCCCAAGCCCCCGTCGCCCGCAGATGCCGCCGTCCCGCCCTCTAAATCTGTTGTCCTTCTATCGTCTTCAAGCGAACCGATCGAAAGAGCGAGAGAGACAGTGAGAGGAACAAAGTCCCCCATTAACTATCCGGCGCAACCTCTGCCCTGTACTCCCTCTCTCTCTCTCTACTTCATCTTGTTTTTCTGCTCAGCCGGAGTGGCTAAAGAGACAAGACGTTTAGCCGATCTTACCCCTAACTTTCGAAATGTATAAATATTTGCACTCAACTATACATATTAGGAAGTTCAGGGGTGGGAAGTTCAATCGAAGTGTGGATCAATGACTCTGGTGCTAGTGTCGCTGTGTGTGATGCTCTCATATTCAAAGTGGCATGTATTTACATACTAGAGAATATTGCCATTGTTAGAAGAAACTACCACAGGATAGATTCTATCCTTTCGGAAACAAATAGGCCTAGAAATACCTTTTTCACCCTTCTTATATTGCGAAACGATACACGACGGAAGTCCTTTCGTAGAAATTGCCTGCTTATGAGGTTTTTGCTTGCGGCCGCAAGCGGCTAATATCCGCTTTCCGTGAATATACCCAATGACGAATCCACGTAATATATACCACAGCCAGACGATGGAGGACATTATGGACCCCTCGTAGCGCGGAAACTTTTTTACCTTGACATACTATATATTTATATCGGCTGCCACTTGAATAGCTTGAATAGTACAATGACATCTAGAATGTAACACAGATGCCTAAAAAACTACTACTGCTAGCAATTTTTTTTTTTATTGGAAATAACAATTCCATCCATTTGGCAGTGAGAAAAGTTGCTCACCAATATTACTAGGCCATATTACCACCAATTCGTTCAACAAAATATCTCTGCTAGTCGACAATATTAGTACCTGGCGTAAAAATGTAGGAATTATTCTTATTGGCTGCCAGTTTTCGGCCGAATTCAATGTAACCCATTCCAAGTACAGTATAATTTGCGGACATATTTTTTGAAGAATGAAAAGCATTACTCAACATTAGAAGTTCCTCAATATTACTCAATGTCTATATTTATGCAGGGTTGATTCCCTTCTGATATTCATAACTAAGTTATAATAGCTATGTGGATGCCATATTTTAAGCGTCGGTCTATGTCGCTTCCTAGGTAGTTATCGTTGACAGTTGAATACCTATTGAATACAGAGACACGTATTAGGGACAACGAAGTCGAATGAAGCAAGCGAATAGAATGTCAGTTCTAATTTTTATTCAAACATACAGTAGTTAGGAATTATTTCTAGGGATTATGGCGGGGGGGGGGGCTGAGATCGACAATGTCGAATCGAATGATCATATTCTTCGAAGTTACGTGGACACTAACCATCGCTGATATGATTGGATGCCACTCGAAGATTGCTGAGCTATTGACGGAATAGTGTGAGAGATATACGAGACTTGACGAAGAAGGATTGGCCCTTCGATTGCGAAGTGTAATGCCGAGTATCGTTGGATTGGCAACGTTTAGCATAAGTGGTTCCCTGAAAATGTATTTTTACCGTATCCTCAGTGACAGAGAGTCCTGAGTCCTAGACGGGAATCGCCCGGATCATCTAGACACGTGGGGTGTCAATATTCAAGACACTCTGGGCAGCTCATTACTCATAAGTTTACAGACAAGCTGATCAAAAAGCTGACCATTTGTTTTGTAGCGGTTGTGTGTTAACATTGTATGCACGTTATGTTTTTCACACGAACTCAAAATTCATCAAGGCTGTAAAGAGGCATCTCCTTCTCAAATCGTCGAAACTTTAGCGGTAAATTACGTCCTATTAATTGTGCTGCATGCACGTAAGCAGCATTAATGAATCAAATACATATTATCATTATTTATGATTGTTTTCCTTTAATTTCCTTTCGCACACCATTATCCCAAACAAGTACAATAACTGTAATTGCATTCAAGACATTTAGATTGGGCTGACCTTTTCCCCATTACAAGGTGTTTCTTCCGAGCCGGCGGAAGCCATAGAATCTCCCAAGACAAAAAAATCTCTTCCAAGAGGATATCTCCCCAAAGGTGACTCGTGACATGACAGGTTGTTACTCTCTATTGGATCGGATCGCCCTGTCTCGTAGTCGTTTTCTTTTTCTTTCGAATCACCTGACGTATCGAGTTCATGTACGTACCCATGTCTTATTTCTTCTCCGTTACACATCCACCCACTCAGGTCTGTAGCCGCCACCGCCGCCGGCATCGGTACGTTATCTACGGCGAGTCTGTCCCAGACAGCGGTGCTCATTTCATGGACGATGGAACGGCCTGTCTGTGCTCCGGCCAGGTGGCTGGGCTAGCCTCGCCGTGTACTTTTGCCCGGTATAACTGCGCTGTGCGCTCTCGCCTGCTGAGTGTCCTACGCTAAAGGGGAACGCAACGTAGCCACCTTAGTCAGGCCGGCTACAGCCATAGCTTGCAGATACATTTTACATCGATCTCTTCTCGCTGTTCGCTTTGGCCGGGCCCTCCGGCCGTCAAGCAGCGAATTGCGCGCGAACAGTTAGTTCCTCAGCTCGTCGAGTTGCTGTTAAATAATTGACCATACATTCGAATTGCATCGTTGCTCCCAGCGCTTGCTGGCTTTCCCGCTCGCTCATGATTGTACGATGCCTGGCTGGACGACAACCGCGTCTCACGGTATCGCCCTCAGCGATGTCGGCCACTATGGCCGGCTCCCGCATCAACTGGCTGAGCTCTGCTGGTGGATAGATCCAGGGTGAGGCCGAGGGCGGCAGTAGCGGCGGCAGCCAGATACCTTAGATAATCGTTATTATAGGTCGGACTTGTTGCACCAGGAGAGAGAGAAGATAAGATTTAACAAAATAGGACTGTTGTGGCGCAAAACAGATACTGGTACAGGCGTTGGTGACAAAGCATGAAATGGGAAAGAAACGATAAAAGCCAATGGGAATCGGATGCGTATCGTGTATGACAAAGATGCAGAGATGCCCGAACATAACATTGTCGGGAGTCAATCGACAATAGTAGGACAACCTAGGACACCTCTCGTTGGACTCGTACACATGTCACAGGAAAACATGTGTGTACATCACTGAACGGATATGTGAATGTGTCGTTCTCCTGTCATAGTAATTAACGAGAAATTTAAAAGACGACAACTCTGAACTCCCATATGCGTTCGACATGAGCGTGATTTCAGTGATCGTCGATTCGTGGTGAATGGAGAATGTCAGGCGCGATCTGTTAAATACGACAAAGCGAGAGAAACATCAGAAGCCTCCTATACAAGTATTATCGATTGTCTCCCCGAACTGTTTTAGGTGTAATGGCATACATTTTACAAAGCTATGAGTGTTCAACCTGAAAGGAACGACAAGGCGTGGTGCGGTGGTGTTTTTAGACAATTATTGGGTAACGATAAGGCGATAGCAAGGACACTGTAGACACTGTTTGCATGGTTCTATGTTTATGACCAACGTAGTTCTGCCCATAACCACATTTATACCCTTAAACAGATCATCGCGTCCGGGCGTAACTCGTTGATAAGTCCGGAGACGGTCTCGAATCGGATCATCGTCTGCTGAGCTGTGTACACTTATATTCTGTTCTGTTCCAGGTCGAATGATTGTGGGGTCTGGCATCGTGATCGAAGAACGAGGAGTCAACATATATGCGTATCAGTTGGGGAGAGGACACCATGTACAATACCACGCCAACTATAGCTACGACTCGGATGAGAGCATCCTCAAGAGCAGGTCAGCATGCCTAAATAGGAGATAGATACTATATTAACATATTCAGATTTTAGCTCTGCCTACATTGCTGATCAGATTGGCTACATGGTAGTTAAGACTAAATTTAAAGCTATTGTTGTTGCCTTGGTAGCTCATACTGCTTCTTGTCCTGCTGCTGCTGCTGCGAACGCCAGGCCTTTATTTTATTTTTGGCTCAGGCGATAGCTTTAAGTGGCGAGAACGCAGAAGCGCAATTTCGACTTTCTGCTGTGGCATTATCATAAATCCCTTCTTGCGCCTAGCCTGATAGGCTCCATGGTCCCATCGTTATACCTACGTACGCCAACGCTGGCCTAGCGAGTAAAGCCTTTAAAATATTGAGCTGAGATAAACACTAGCGCTGAATACAGTATTTTCGTTTTGTTCCTTCGGTCTGCATACAAGTTCTTATGTTATACATAAGAGATGGTTAGTCAGCCTCCAGTCAGTGTGCAATATGTGTGCCATGGAAAATATACGAAGAAAAGGTGTCACGACGTCATGTTTAGCTATATGCTAGAGAATGTACGCTCTTTTCCATACAAATATTCAATAATAATCGCAATAATATTCAATACAGATTTCATTTATTAATTTGTCTCTCCTTCTGTAGTCTGCAATAGCGTCAGTAAAATATATATATACAATAATATCAGTTTCTGTAATCATGCTAACATAGAATATGATCGGATTGAACGGTAGTCAAGGCATATACTAGACAAAGCGTACACGATCTTAACGTGACGTCGTGAGCTGCCAACACACTCTCAGACCGACCCAACGAAGAATAAATTCTGTACGAAGGGCTGAATAACTTTGCAGAGAATACCATTCTTTTTTGTCTCATCCTTTAGTTAGCTTTTCTACGTTACGTGACACTCTCCTTAATACTACTGTGCTCTATCCAATGTCTCCACCCTGCTAGTAATTAAATATGTACGAATATTCCCAATTCAATATTGCGGCGTGTGATACATCAGTTCTAGATGATGATTTTCATTGAGTAGCACACATGAGGTATCGTGATCTGTCTTCATCCTAGCAGAGCTTTCGCGGGGCGGGGGGCGGCGCCTGGGATTATATGGGGTTACTACCATAATGTGTCCAATACACGAACGGTCTGAAAATAGACTCTCAGGGGATGTCTGCCGAGATGCGACTTGGCCCTCGAGGACAAAAAGATCATCAACACCCCTCAATACGAAGCTAGCAAATATCTCCTTAGGCAGTCACAGACTCTTTCACTGTCCAGAGGCAGGAATTTCTCTCACAGCCTCTGTGTTTCCGTTCGTCTCATTCAAAGGCACAAAGAAGCTCCTTCCCAACCACTAAGCTGCTGGCAGTGTTTTTCTTGTTTCCGTATGGCGTGTAGCACGGTAATTGTACCTAGGTAGATATTATATGCTAGCAAACGTAGTCGGCTCTGTACATCAATCCGTTGCTTGTCTGAAAGCCACAGGCCCACAGTGGGTTCTGCGTCAGAACCCTTGAGCCAGTCTGGCATAATGCCGAACCACCGTTCTGTTGGAGGAGATCACACGCTATAGGTCGGTAGACGACTGCGTATACACCGCCGAATCTATTATATAATATAAAGATCAGATGATGTGGCGCTAAATGATGCTTTCGTCTGGCGAATCTGGTGAACGAGTTGTTATTTGTGCAGGTAAAAGTGCTACGATATATTATACAACCACTGGTGGATATCTGCATTCAAGGCTGTAGGGCGGTCCCAACGAGCTGCGCAGGACAGAGAACGACGATACGAGTCTGTTTTCAGATGATATTATTATGGGGATAAATATAATAAATGGCGACACAAGGGAAAGCCAGCGGGTGAACGAGTGCGAAATATTCCCCTTGTTGCCGGCAGTTTTTTCGACCGGCTACCAAATCCCAAACTGGCAAGACAGGATAACAGCTATTGAGCTTAATCCTCACGTGCTCCAGGGGGTCGTACGACGATTGTACGAGCCAAGCCCGAGAAGGATATAGCCACTGCGCGGTGAAACACGCCATGAGAAAGCATTGTTCAAACAAAACTTCAACAACAATATATTAACCGTTGGGGCCAATGGTTTACGAATGGCCAACATCGTACTCAATGTGTTGCCGCTTGTCCGATTTCGATTTGCTCACAGGTGGTATCGCGATCTGGTCAAGCGCTGGGGCGCTACGTATTCCCGGATCAAGCATCCAGCTGGTACATGGAGTTCGCCGTATTTCGACTGCGGATTCAGTAATCATTGGCTAATAACTTATGCGGCGCCGATCATTATAGCGACAACCGAAAATAGCTCGCAGACGGGCGAGCCGGGCCGAAATGGCCGAGGAGCCGATAGGAACGGCAACGACACGACAGGCTCGCCGGCCGAAGAAGAAAGCTTACGCCGACTCCTCGGCGTGGCCACCGTCAGCATTAACCTGAATCGGCATGATATCAACCAATGCCATGGGGATGACCCGTTCTTCTCCGACACACACCACTGCGATCCCGCCACAACTACGGTAATCTAGCGATCATGATCGAGAGGGAAATGAGTGGCAATGACAGTAAGCTAGAATACCTTTGCATACAGCATCGATATGTGAGACAGTCTATGCATGCGCAACGATGGCCGTTATTGTTATTTTGTTGTGTACAATAAAAAAAAATAAATTATTGCTAAAATCGCCGCGCCGTTTTAGGCCCAGAACGGCATGAGATTACGAAGACAAGGAACCACCCAGAGGTGGCCGTTCCCACCGCTCAGACCCATGAAATAAAGTTTGTAATGAAGTTTGCAATGAAGTGTGAAGACTGTTTCCAGTTTTATAATTAGAATTATAGCATGTCAACAGGTGTAAGTGCTTGACCATTGTCGTGGTACAATATATATATATATATATATATATATATTTATGTATACGACAAAATAGTAGATTACACCATTTCTTTAATGATACCTCAGTGAGTGACGAAGAGTAAGTGTCCTTTAGCTTGCTACGCCTGGAATAAAAACATTCTATTATTTAATAGTTGATATATTTAATACGTGTTTGATACTTGACTTCTCAACAGTGCGACCCTGTAGCCGACAAAGGATTCAGACGCGGTAACTATCGTTGCCGCTGCAGGGAAGGCTACTACCTTCCACCTAGTCTCTTTGACACCGAACCGCTAATCAGCGGGCATGCGGTAGAGATGGACTTCCTCGAGAAGAGTATGAACATTACAGAGCCGGTAAGTTCAACATCAGGTTATAAAGTCGTGTAGAAATATATGCACAATCATTCGCTGCTAGGCTGTATATATATACACATATATATATATAACAAGGTGGAATGGTATGCATCTTGCCATCGGGGGAAACACGGGCTCGATCCCCACATTTGCAGGTTATTAAAGGGACCCGTCTTATGAAACAACGCCGAAATTCGCGTTACGTTAAATGTTAGCTGTGAGCCAGCACCGAAATTTATATATATATACATATATGTGGAGTGCCCAAGTAGGAAACAAGCCAAAATATGCATCAGGTGATTATTGTTACAACGCGCCGACAGAGTATCTTATGATATTTCTATCACATCAAGAAATGCCTATAGAAATACAATGAATGCGTTTGTCGCATAACGCAAAATGCAGTAATAACTAAAATACAATGATCAATCGCGACCTCTGCGGTGGGTGGAGGGTATCTATTTGCGATCGAATAGGCTAACCCATAGGGCGCCATCCGTCAACGGTGGTGGCGACCTACGTTGCCCGACCTGCACCTGGCTGTAGACCTGCACAGCCTGAAAACGGCTGAAAAGTTGAGCAAATGCGCCTTCGCCATACAACACTTTCTAAACGTTTCGCCACTGTGACGAATGAAGAGAACGTCAATTTTATATATTTTCGTTCAAGGCTGGTGCCAGCGTTCCGTGTGTTGTAAATCATAGGTGGAAGGATGCGGCAGGGGTTGGTTTCGACACTTCGCGCTCCGTGGTCACAAACTTCTTGCTTCATGTTTCCGTCCATCTAAACGTCGAAGCCTGTCCACCATAAATGCGATTAATGAAAACAGTGTTGCATCGGACCAGCAGCTCTGGGGGGTTTGTTCGTCGCCCTGTGCGAATTCGGCGCTTCCCGATTTCAAAGCTGGCCAGCACATTGAAATAACGGCCTGTCTGAAAACAATGTCTGTAAGGTTCGTGCGTTGCGGGGCACGGGGGTGTAGTTGAAGGGGAGACGTCAATTTAATTTCTCAACCTGTCCTCGCCAATGTCGCCGGTAGGAGAGAACGAGAAAGGGAATGAGGAGCCCGTCCCGCTGCAGGGCTGGAGAGCACAACCAAGACTCACATTCGGAAATAAGCATATTTGCGAGAAGGTCCGGCTCCGTGCTTATCTAGCTCCTTAGAAACGAGGGGAAAAAAAACGCCGCCGGTCTCAGTGAGCTTGACAGATTCCCAATATTGCAATGTGTCCCGAAGACTAGTAGTTGTAGCTTTGCTGCCGAATAAAAATATGCTCACGCTTAATATGGGCTCGATCCGGCCAGAGGTAAGGGCCAGTCATAGAGTGTGTATCAGGTAGTTTTAAGGTAGATATGAATTGAAGGCCGATTACGATGCTCTCTGAATCCGTGAGCTGACAAAGCTACTGAAATGCGCTCTACATATGATAGCGAGAAATCGAGCAGCGATCTTTGATCGTTGCCGTATTCGCCAGTCCGATTGCTATCGGCAGCGCAATATCCTAAGGGAGGTTAGCTCCGCTTCGGATATATAATACAAATGGGCGGATACAAGCTGGGATAGAGTATGCCGTGTAAGAACCTGTGTATGTGCCGCTCTGGGAAAGCCCACGTAGCAGCGGGAGATGTGAACCAACGAGCGTGAGTGAGAGGAAATTGGGCAGTACAGATAGATGATCTTCATTGAGAGCATAGCAGAACACGGCCGGAGGGCCATAGAGGAAGACGCTGGCGGAGTGGGATTCTAGCACTGGCAGGGGACTGCAGACTAACAGACGGACATAGGGAGAGAGAGAGAGAGAGAGAGAGAGAGAGAGAGAGAGAGAGAGAGGAGTTAGAACGTTATATAAGGCTGTAAAGGACGTAGCAAGTGGGGGGGGGAGAGGGACAAACGATGGCTGCGATGCGTAAGGTGTAAATGAGCGAACTTATGTCGAGGCAGAGAAATGTCTGGCGCGCCCTGAAGACCTGGTCATTCCCGCATGTGCCGGGCTACCTGGTGGGACAAGCATAGGGGCGTGCTCTGGTGAGGCATGCGCAGAACCGTGCTGCACGGCTGAGCGCAGAGCAGTGAAACGAGCGAGCGAGCGACCGACGGTACATGGAGACAATGCGAGACAGAAAGACCACAGATGGCTGAGGTGATGAGGGGGGCGGCGGCGGCGGCGGGTGCACCAGCTGCAGCAGTAGTACCAGCACCGGCTACAGCACCATACGCTTTGCATGTAATGGATGGCTCAGAGCTAACGGCTGGACTGTCGCGTACATAGCCTATGGGGTGGCGTGCCGTGCCGTGGCATGCCATGCAACAACCCAATAGTCCTGAGCTCGAAGCAACTGGCCGGCTCACGCAATGCAGGTGCTATGTAACAGAAGACCTTCAATCGTCCACGTCCCACCTGAGCATCAACGCGGAGCAGTAGCCAGCCTCAGGAGAGCTGCAATAAATATTCGTCTCCATATAGTGTGAAACTGGCCAGATTAATGTCAAGTGTACAGGCAGCCCTAACCAATTATGGTCATCCTGCTCGCCCTGAGTGGCATCGATGATAGTGTCAGCCGTATAATTTCATGATGTTATCATAGCATAGTAATAACAATAATAATTTACTCAATTTTTGGGCTCGTATAGGAAAGGACAAGCGTCGCGCAGCTGAGGTGTCTTCCGTGTCCTCTGGGGTGTACGACCTGTGAAGACGAGGTCCCCTGTTTCGTCGAAGCCAATACAACGCTTCGAGGTAAATGTTAACAACATAATCCATATGTGCGGACATACACAAACAGTTCACTAATACCCTTTGAAAATGTCATGTACTTCTTACCGATCCGTACGTACCAATCTAGCGTACACCTGTGCCGTAAGTCCTCTAAGAAAGCGCGTCTAAACACACACACAGATACGCAAACATCGCTACACGAATATGTATATAGGTATATGTTATATATCGTATATATCATATGTTGGTATGTCCTGCCCTTTACGTAAGCAGGTGTCGGTGTGTCGATATGACACGAGGTCAGAATATGATGAGATACGTTCCCCGGACTATACTACTGCAATAGCAGACGACGGGTGTGCTAGTGAAGCGGGCTTGTAGTGATGGAGAAAGCAGAGAGCCCAGGCTCGTGGGGAGGTAGCTTCTAGAAGGCAAGATGACTGGGAGCCGGACGTGAAGCATATGGATGGATATCTGAAGGGGGGCGCAAGGTAGGCCATCCCATTTCCTTCGTTCCTCTGTTGAACGAAATGGAAACTAGAAAACTAGGAGCTACTACTGCCGTTAGGAAAGGCTCGTGGGCCGGAGGGACCCGTGTCGGAGACGAGGGCCAATGAGGGGTGAGAGTGGAGAACTACAGAGGGCCTTCGAGGCGCAACAGCGAGCCGAAGGCAGCGGGGTCGACCGGCTTCCAGCTGTACCGGAAACGAAGCGATGAGACGGCTGGAATGGCTGGCGATGGCGGCGGCGGCGGCTGTAGAGGAGACCCAAGCGGGCCTGTAACAAAAAAACCCCGAGGAGGGACACACGATCCAGGCCAAATATATTGCTGCTGCTGCTACTACTACTACTGCCGTTCCGGCAGCTCGTCTCCCCACCGCACCCGCCGAGCTCACTTCCCTCCTGTTGCTGCTTCGGCGATCGGCCCGGACGATCTGGAAGAGTTTGCTGAGTGACGTCGGTTCGCCCCGACGAGCCAGGAGCTTGACGCGGGAGAGTAGTGCCCAGCCGGGTGTATAGTGGTGGTCGCATGGCCAGCCTTGGTGGTGGTGCGGTGCAGGCGCCGACTGACTGCGGCAGCCTCTGGTGGTGGGCCTGCCGGGGAACGAGTCGGCGAGAGCCAACGACGTCGGGACATTCGGGAGCCTGCGCGGGCTGGGGAAGTTTGGGGGGAGCTCAGGGAGTGGGGCATATGGCCCCAGGATAGACGTTGGTGACTGGAATGGCAGAGTCCGCAGAGCGGGCGCGGGCGATCCGTGGAGAGGCTCCAGGGAGACCAAAGAAGTTGAGGAGTTTCATCTACATTCGGGCTGGGCCCTGCCTTCTTGCGCAGAAAACTCAAGCGGGCATGGTGGCGGCCCACTGGCTTTGTATTGTGCTAATATTCCATCCGTTTGGCATTTTGCTGGGTCTGTCTGTGTTTGCGCCGTTCTCCGTGTATATATTTACTCCGCCATTGGTTTTCTTCTTCTTCTTCATTCGGTCTTTTGCAGGGGGCCTGCTTATCACTCAGCTGGTGTGCGGCTTCCTGGTACTCATAATGATGTTTATTATCTACAAGCTTCGGAAGAACCGGCAGTTTGCGTCGAGCATGTGGATTCTTCTCGAAGCCATCTGTTTCGGGGCGCTACTTATCTATGTGTCGGTAAGGAGAGAATGAAAATTGTGATGTTCGATTTATTATAAAACCCTTAGTCCCTGCTGACCGCTAGTGCTAACAGGTATACAGGTGTGAGCCAAAAGTCGCTCGGTAATAGTCACCTAACGGCTTTTGGACCATTCGTCACGGTAGCAGTACATCTTAACTTCTAATAAAATATTCATTGTTTTAGCCGAATGTTGAGATTGAATTACGACATACATATGACTGCAACATGATATTGTTCGAGACAGGCACAAATCTCAGTAGCGGCCACCAGCAGATGCGAACAGCGCATGACAAGCTGGCAAATTACAACTAAGCTCTAAACATAACGACGTATTAGTTGTTTTTCAATGTTTACGTACACTTTTGTGTAGTAGTGCACCCCGAAATCATTAGGAAAATTCAGCAAAATCTCTTGATGTCTCCAATGGCTAAATATGCATCATTTGCACTCGGCATAAAATTGGTGTTTATGCATCGAATGTTATCGAATGTTTCCAGTGTCGAAGGGTCGAATTTGTCGTATTTAGAAAAACACAAAAAAAAACCTTCAACCTTTAGGCTTTTACCATCTTTGCCGCATGACTCGCGAAACGTTTCATCAAACCGATAGATTCAAGACAATACTTCATTGCCCATCACCTGCTCTCGGTGGACTTGATTAATTCGTAGCAATGAAGGAGAAATGAATAGCCAATCGCGTGGATGCCATTCGGTTTCTATTGTGTGCCACTTCGCCCTCGAATGGATCGAGATTGTCTGTCGTCAGCATCAAACAAAATGTCGAACGCAGGCCTGCAATTATTATCTGCATGGTCACATTTCATCTCAGAAATGATATTTCCATGATTAGAAGGGAATTCGATTTAGCGCTGAAGAACAACAACGACAGTTTCAGTCGACCTCGCAGATTTGTCATGCGAACTGGTCAGTCGATGAACACAACTTCGATGTCACTATGTATTGGGCTTCCGCGATTCACAGCCAACAGGCGTCAACAAGCCTTTCTAAAAGTCCATCATATTTGTTGGTTTGTTGGTTTATTGAAGGAGCTGCAATACTATATTCTATTTAAATACTATATTCCATTATCTGATTGTATTTGTCGACCGACTCTCAATCGATCTTGTCCGAGCCATCGTGTAAGAAAGTGTGTACAGTAAGCAGGTGTGTGCCTCCGGCCCTATATAAGTGTACGTACTATAGCTAGACCATATCCTCACATGGAACGTGCGCGTGGCTATAGATTGGATGAATAATGACACTTAGCCCCCCACGCTTTGAAGTCGCCTTGCGATTGGCAACGTTGACGTTGCCGCATGACACATGAAGGCAGTCTTTTCTCCCTTGATCTCAACCGTGCCGATCCTCTTCACCTGTGGTCGTGCTGCGCCAGTGGTGTCTTCGTTTGTTCATTGCTATATGTTCCGACTGACTGTTTTCTAGATCATGTGCCGTTATTTCGAACCATCGGCCGTGAGCTGCATTCTCGAGCCGTGGCTTCGGGAGCTTGGCTTCGCCACCCTCTACGGAGCCATTGTCCTTAAGATCTACCGGATTGTCGCCGAGTTCCAGACCAGAAAAGCGCACAGGGTTTGCGTTCGTAGCAAGGACCTTTTGAGGTTTGTATTACGAAAATAAAAAACACTCTGCATATCAGCCGGTATCTATAGTATTTATCGACAGGTCATTAGTCAAGACGCAAATAGAATATTGGGTGTCATGCCGAACATACAGAAAGGATGCTGCGATTGACATTATTTCTACTGGGTTAATTAAACGCTATAAATTAAGGCGAAGGCGAGTAATAGTCAGTCAGTCATCTACTGTCCGATCGTGCCCTCGCGACTCCGATTCATTTGGTTGTGCATGCAGTGTCTACTCGAAATTAATGATGATATAATTACTCAGTTTTCGATTGAATTGCTTATCTCATCGTCGTTTTTTTATAATGCACCGCTCTACCTACGGTATATATATATATATATATATATATATATTCGAGTATACAGTCTTGGAAACCTCCTTAATGGCACCGTATCCACGCAGTAGTTAATGACACTGTGCAAAGCGTATTTGTATCTTCGATAGGTCGTCCCAACTGACCACACACCCCTTAGGTCCAACAACGAAATCCGCCATCAAATAGTGAAATGCTTGAATAGTGAAATCGTTAGAAGAATGAACGGCGGAAAGAATATATCATTACTGTTTAGTTACAAGGTTACGTTACCTTAAATATCGAAAACATAGTAATACCTAAAGGTTAAGAGCTGAGGCCTGTCAGATAGGGGAACAGCTGAGAAACAATTATTAAATTTCGAAAACATGCCAGTCACCCTTTATTACTGTGATTATAATCGACATTGCCTCGTTACATCTTTAAATTTATTTCGAATTCGTGATGGTACAAATATTGCGAAGATGCTGAACGTTGTCAAGGGCCAAGACAAGCCTTTTTAACAACACCTCCAAAAACGGTAGGATAAACGGCTCAGTAGGCTAAATGTTCAGGTTCAAGTGACAATATAAAATCTCCTCCTCCGAGGGGGAGACCTTTAAATCATACTTTTCAAGGATGCGAGATCATAAGGCCTGTATATATATATATAAGGCTACAGGCCTTATTATTTCTCATCCTTAAAAGATATGATTCAAGGTTCTCCCCTTGGAGGAGGACATTTTGTATTTTCATTATGACCACATAGGCGATTGTTAGTACCGCTTTCCGTAACATCTTAAGGCAATGTTCAAGCTTTATATTTCAATTTCTCCCATTGTTTCGCTCCCTCTCTAGATAAGTATAACAGGCAATAATCCGGAAAGCATTTTCAATTTGAAATCACACGAGAACTACGAAAATAATAAGTCAAGCTTGCACCAGTTCTCCAAACACCATGTTGCCGCGGGCATGTTCGTTGGGTAATACGTATTTTTCTGCATTAGTGTTGCAGTTCGAGCGCAGGTTTTCAGTCGTTGCCTCGGCTCGAGTGCAAAATATGCCGTCTTCTTTTGACAGAGGTCCTATTGTTCAGCGATGTTGTAGCTCCGGAAGCTTTGCCCCAGATTCGGCTTAGCCCCTAAGTACAGCAACAGCTACAAGCTGCGCTACTTGTAGCTGCTGCTGCTGCTGCAACTATCAGGAGGAGTTGAAGGGATTGCCTTTGAATCCCGGCGTGTCCTGGCTGAACCATCAGACGGGACAGACTGCACCCTCCGGCAGCCTGTGTTATTCAGTGTATGCCACTTTTCGGACTAGTATCATCATTCGGTACATCACTGATATCCTAGCGGTGCTAGGACGCAGAGAGGACGCACAACTGGCACAGTACTCAACACGCACAGGATGGGAGCCCCTTTCAATTTCTCGTGCATTGACTGACACGTTTCGCTTTCACGATGCTGTGCTTACAGGCGCGAAGCGTCACTGATTGCTTAAAATTGCGAGCCGAACAGTTCGAACAACGGGACAACTAAGCCATGAAACCGGGGGTCCTTTATTAAAAAAATAATGCATCTTTCAGCATTTTTAGAAAATAAATACACGTACGACATATACAATAAATAGCTAGTTCAAGTAACATCGATCGACTTGGATGACTGCTTACCAAATACCACGAACACACACGCACCAATCCATAGAAAACGACCGTTCGCCAATGTCACATTGGTACCATCTGCCTGTGACAGCTGCAATAACCAACGTTCCCCATCAGAATATGATCGAATGTATTTTTGTTTAGCCGCGTGTCAAGGGGGAGCATTTCCCTTTTGCCTTAGCTACATAGCTCTGTGTGGCCGTCTTATTCGTTCCGCAGTGGAAAAAGATTTAGTAGACTGAATCTGATCGATTATCGAATCACCTAAGGCAATGCTTTACGCTGTTGTCAATTTTGTGCTCTCAAAACAGCAGGTATTATTGATGGCGAGAAAATGGTCTGCTAATATAATCTCCTCGATCGAGTTTGGCTTCAGTTGATCTCCTACCGGTACTACGTTTGGTCTATCGCAACTGCCACGTGCTCAGCTTACAGCTTATGTAATAGCACACGATCAATGGCGCTGGGGGGGGGGGAGGGTGGTGCTGCTAGTAGAGAGACAGGCAGCAATTAAAACTCCCGACTATGAGCTCGGGCTCCTAGCCGCGGTATCTGTGCTCCGACCTCATTACGAATGTACATGAATATATGCCATGAATATGCTTATGTTAAGAATCATAGTTTTGCGTGCGTCTACGCCGTCCCGTTCCGACCATGTCTCATTTGCATATCTCAATCTCAATTCAATGGCTAATTCCCTCTTCGGTTAAATTTTAACTACTGTACTCTGCTCTGACAGCTGCTGACTCGATGCGCTTAAGCAAGGTCTTGGAAATCCGAGTGTCCGCCGGATAGCGGAAAATTAAAATGAGAAATGTGCTCAGTAGATTTGGCTACAGCTCAACAAAATAATCGATGTTCAATGCTCCATTTTCTATGGGCATGGCTCTCTCGTGTGCAGGTGTGTGTGTGTGTGCATAAAAAACGTAGTCCAAACTCGCAATTTAGACTTGAATTCATTAAATCCAATTGTGGTGGGACCTCGACCGGCCTATTGCCGTCATTCCCAGTAGTTTTTCGGCGTTCACCTAATCTCTCACGTTACTAGCCAGCAAAGGCTCAGTCTCAAGTAGTTCCTAGTGTCCATTTTTTATGATTGATTCAACCAACCAACCAACCGGGTGTTGAACATTCATGATTACAGATATCTAATAGGGCTAGTGCTATCGGTGGCGCTGTATATGGCGGCGTGGACAGCGATGGTCGTGGACTCGGGCGGCGGGTACGCGGACGACATCCTTGTCAATTCCACGAGCCCGCAGGGTGAGTACATATATATATATAAGCTATCGCGTGTGGACGTTTAAATTGTCCAACTCGTTTGCCATCAAACTCTGCTCGTATGATCATCAAACGGCTGAACTTGTCAGCTCTCTCTGCTGCACGCATTTAGTGTTTCGTTTCGAGGAGACTGTAGATATTTAAAGGTTAAAGTGTGCAACCGATGTGTATGCCCATGTTGCTCAGGTACTGAACATAGCTTGTGTCCAAGCGTCAACGCGAACTCTACCATTTGTCTATATTGCGGTACCATTAAGCGTTACTACGAGATACATGTGCAGCCGCCGCCGCCGAACCCAAATGTCGATCACAATTCACTGTAGATATGTGTCGAACAAGACGCACCCTCTCTATCATTGGTTATCTGCCTGAGCTTCAGTTTCGGCGCCCGACCTAACTAATAGCGGAAATCGTCGCCCGGTGCCAGCCTCAAATTCAACACGAACTGCAAACCTCCCTTCAAAACCGCTCTTCAAATGTCATAGCATTGTGTGTGGACGCAGATGGTGGATAATAGACGATCTCTACGCCATATGTCTTTGAAACCCAATACAACGACATGGTTTGAGCCAAAAGTCCTGTGGATTAGTGTGAATATCAGATTGAAGCTGGCTGCTGCTTAAGTATATAGTCAAAAGGTCGGCGTCTTGAAGAAGCACGGGCAACCGTTGTCTATGGGCTCCGGTTTAGCTTGCTTTGCGAGGGTGATGACGCCAGCCGGCTTAGACTGATGAATTCCGACCGGGAAGGGTGGTGCTGTTGAACATCGTCAACAGTTCCATAGCGGTTGTAGACCGAGCTGAATAGGCTTTAGACAACGGCCCTCGAGACCAACACGGACGATGCCAAAAATACATTGATATAGACAAATGTGAAATCCATAGTGGCGAAAAGTGCTGTCTGTTCAGCGTCATCGTACGAAGGCCCTGGTCGCAGTAGATTAATAACGGTGTTTGCGGAAATGTCATACAGACGTCATATAATTAACAAAATACATTCCATTCAGTAACAAAAAATACTGCTTGTTTATAAAAAAATATACAGCGACGATATGAAGCTAACCCTAGCAAGCGATATTTCTTCCACATAAAACAAGAATAACTTTATTAAAAAAGTCCCCCCCTCATAATCCCTAGAACTAATTCCTAACTACTGTATGTTTGAATAAATATACATTTGACGGACTTATACTTTACACTATGATGCGAGATATGTCGACTTAACTTGCAAGGACATTTCAGTTAATGTATATTATATATATATAGCACAGCATAGATTATTCTGGTTATTCTGATACAATATTTAGTTAATAATAACAACAATATATTTCGTTATAGGAGTAAAGGATTATCATTGCCTCAGTTGCTAGTTCATATCTGTCGGCGCTAATTGGCCGCTGTCGGCTGTGGCATGCGTATCAATTCTCAGGTCTTCGGTTCCTCACGTGCCGTCCGTTGGTGTGGGACCTCGTGACAGAGTGCGCTGAGATACTTTTTCTTGGCCTCTCTATGCGTCTGGCCTTCCGGCTGCGGAACGCGCAATCATTTCCGGAAGCGAAGGGACTATCCCGCGCCATCTCCGTTGAAGCGGGATTCTCTGTTCCGCTGTACATCCTTAAGCACACGGTGCCCGAGGGAATTCAACCCGACTATGTATTCCTTGCCTATTTCATCAGATGCCATCTGACTGTCACCTTGGTAGGTAAAGCACATTGGCTAACTGCCTGAAGAGGCGGTGGCACTGTTGATTTCGTCGTAGTGAGACAAAGAAACAGGGTCTTAGTATCAGGTCGTATTTACATTGGGAACTAGGCATCAGTGTTGTGTAAGATCAAATATGCGGGCATTTCAATATGTGTGTCTATTGCGATGGTGAAGTTAAGGAGGAGTCGACAAATAATTAGGTAATCAAGAGTCGAACTCGATAACTTGTACTGACGTGAAGTGTTACAGAGTATTCCTATATTAGTATTGCACATAGTAAATTTGGTCTTCGCGATAACTGGAGACGGTAAGGGCGAATCCATAGAGGCTCGTGTGCTATCTCAGAATAGCAACAAAAATAATAATAATTATTATTTTTATAGTAATAATAATCGCAATAAAATCCCTAATGCTGATTTTCTCCCCTCGGGTAAAACCAAAATCAAATGTCTTCGAGCCAAAGCAATGCCGCTTTTGACCGAAGCGATTTTCTCGACATCGATCTAATAATATCTTTCTTTTTTGCCGCAGGTGCTTATGTTAATCTTTTTGCCAAAATTGTGCCACCGTCGAGGGGCAGCGGCAAGAAACGCGAACACCAAGGGGGCGAGGGCAACGGGTGCGAATCAGTCCGGGACGGCGGTCTCAAACGAGTCTTGTCTGGACCCGGCACAAAGACTACATCAGGCAAGTACCTACAAGGCCAGCTTATATGATCATATGAGATGGATACATACACAGACGGCCAACAGACGACCTACTTACTTGCTCACTACGTCGGAAACCACCTAAAGCAATGACGACGCAATAGCCTTTCGGATCGCCGCTTCATAGCAAAAAATACATTTAGGTACCTGCTGTTGTCGGCTGGCTGGCCATTGGTCCTTCAACCATCAAATATTTCTCGATATCTGGATTATGGCATCACTACAAGAAATATTCGGAGGAAAATGTCTTTGCATCATTTAAGCTAAAGGTGACCTTTAAAGGTGAAAACTATACTGGTGGCTGTCAAACGTATAGTAACGACCGATTGATACAAATTGATATTAGGGACATAGTGAGTAACAGTATCAGAGGAATTCAAATTCCGTGCACCGAATCGTTTTCGAATTTGAATGGCGAGGTGTTGCAACGGTCGAAGTCAAGACACATTGATCAAAAGCTCATAGAAACCATCGCAGAGGCTGTTCCTACGCGTCAATCTCTGGTCGAAGATATTTGTCTCCTTATCTGTAAGGCATGGAGGCCTCTTGTAACCTCGTGTTTTTCTTCGTCTTTCAGAGTGACAAACATATTGTGTTAGGCTAAAAAGAAAACATGATAAAAATAAAAACCGCTTCCGTCAACGCGACCGTTTCTCGGAGCGCAACTCGAATGCTTATTCATTCTCGTTCTTGTTGTTCAATTTCCCTCGGTCACCTTGCAGGCGATAGTTGGCAATGGCGAATTGGACATCGCCGAGATATCGCTTGCGGATATGGATCCTGAAGAGATTCGGGCTGAACTTCGGAGAGCCTACACCCAACTTGAGGTTGGCCGTAACACGCGATACCTACTTCTCGTCGTACTAATTGCTACTTAACCTATTCATGTTGCAGCACTTGTCACATTAAGATTGCGCATTCGCCTACCACTACGTACGTGGTAGCACCCGTGAGAACTAGCTGATTTTAATTTACCCATTAAATGGATAGTTGAAGCGCAGGCGAAAAATGAGTGACCGCATACGATACGCGTACAGACGTTGACATCGAATTGACATTGACTTACTAACCAGAGTGCCGCTTTGGTAACAGTTGCTATTTTTGAGGGAGAATAAAAGTATCACAATTTTTGGTACCGTTACTAAACGGTCAAGAAAATACGTGATACTAACTAGCCGAACCTGTTCTAAATAAAGAGACACAATCGTCTCGTGTCGTGATACCCTATCGTCGATTTCTCAGTGTGCCTTTTTATTGGCCCTCACTTCCAGGTTCTTCGTAATAAGTCTATGCGACGCGACAACCCGCACATCAGCAAGAGGCGCGGCGGACGCAAGGCAACCCACAGAAGGTTCTCCCTACAGCCCTTCCACCATCGGCACAAGCATAATAGCCAACAGAACCAACAGCACTCCGTTATGGCCTCGGCCAGCGGCACCTCCGACCACCGACAACACGGACAGCATCACGGACACCAAAACCATCCCAACCTGCCGGAGACCACCGAGGTATATGAACTAATGTTGAACAGTTAATCTGTCACACAAGTGCTGTGTTCTGTTCAATGGGTTTCTGTGATCTTTCCGCCAGCGTCCCTATACCTCTTTCCTAGAAGTCCAGAGCGTTGTGGGCAAAGAAATAATCTAAGGTGTTTTTGAGTACGTCCAGAGGTACTGAAGGTTTCATTTTTCAAACTGTTCTGTCGAGTCCGGAACAAGTGATAATCTGATCGGGGCTATACGCCAGGTGGATCAGGCAGCAATCACCTTTACCCTGTGGTATAGCGCGGTTCCTCATGGAACAAAACACCCATTGTATTCGCCAATTCGTGTGATCGATTCCTCGCTTTAATTTGGCCAATTGTAAGCACTACTTGGTCGAATCGTGCCGTTTGGCGGCAGTGGCTCGATTTGATGGACGCCAATGCCGTGAGTGGCCGACCGAGCATCTTGGAGATAGAAATCTCCGCAATGAGATTTCGCAAGCCACCTTCGACACACAGAGAAAAAAGGAACATATCCATACATCATATCGCCCGGTGGGTCGTAACCTTCGTGTGTTATTAGATTAGAAAGCATTAGTTACTCACTGTCTCTCTCTCTCTCCCCCCCTTCCTCGTTCATTGCTGGTACCGCTCCAGGTGTCGAAGACCCCCGAGGAGTCGACGGCGTCTATGGAAGGAACTTTCGCCGCGGATGGGCCCTCGGTGACATCGCTCTCGGCAGAGCATCGCGGCGGGGATCGGGGCGGAGGCTCCCACAAGCATCACCATTGAGGAGGCCACGTTCCAACTGCTGACCTTCTCGACTGACTGACACAGCCAATACGATACAACACCCGAGCAGGCACCCGACGACGTCGACGATGACGTGTATCGTTGCTGTCATTGTGCCGTCAATCGAGCGATCGAGACGGGTGACTATAAATCGGGCGCGTGTAAATCCGTATATCTGTGCGAGGATGTCGGGGAAGGCGGCCGTAGATAGCAGCCCCATGCCGAGATCGACTCCCGAGGACCCGTAGTGAAGCCACCGACCTGCAACCAAAACAATGTCATTACACACAACAAAGCGAAATATATGAGAGATGATGATGACGATGATGATGATGATGATGACGATAAAGAACAAACACAGTGATAAAATGAAATGAATGACACAGAGCAAACGGAAACGCAAAATCAAGAGACGACTATGTGACAGCCTATTCATTCAACAAAGGCAAACAAGCAAAACAGCATGCGAACATACAATAGTAAAGGCTAATAAAAACAGGCAAACAAACCAGGTATCGTCATCTCAGCTAGTCAAGCAGACGCTACAACCATACATATATATATATATATATATATACATATATATATATATATATATATATATCCCGCTACGAGTAGTAATTATAGACGTGACCCTAGAAGCAAGAACGGGACAACCAAAAACAAGAGAATGCAGCTGCAATAACAACAACAACAGCAGAAGCAACAGAAGCAGCAGCCGCCACAGAAGGAATTTGTGTGCATCGATGCACGAGATCCACAGATTGACTGATACCGCTAACGACGATGATGACCACGGTAACGGCGTCCATAGAGAACAGGTTGCCTCGTCCTGTTCAGCTGAGGGGAGCACTGTTATGTAACATGTCACACAAACACAGAGCGACAGGAGATGGTCCCGACGTCGACCACACAATGGGGACCCACAAACAACAGTGTTCTGACAAAAAGGATGCTCTGCAACTAACATTAGCTGACACCTAATTGCCGGTGCATAATCAGACCGCGGAACTCGACCGTGTACCGCGCCCATTGCATCGGCCTATGGCTGTTCAACTGTCGAGCGAAACACAAAAACGCAGCCGCAGAATGGCAGTAAAAGCCGATTTATTACATAAGCGCACTCTCGCAGGGAAACGAACGCCTACGTGTGACAGGTCACCTAGCGAATGAGGTGAAATGTCGAAGTGCTGTGAATTCACATTAGTTATTATGGCTGACGTGCGCGGAGCCCAAAAACGTGGTGATTAACAATTACTGCTACTATTATTAATGCTATTATTATTACTGTTATTATTATTATGATAATACTAATAATAATAATAATAATAATAAGAATGATACTAATAAATATCAGGGCATTAGAACATCTATGAAGGACAAATATGAGTGATGTTTCATAACTAACTAAGTATGGACACGGACAGATGACACCTGTACGGAATGTAACAGTATATAATCAGATAATTATATATATCCCGCCCGCCGAGTTCATGATCTTAGCTGTTCTTTCTTTTTATTCCCTTTGATTCCGATCGACTGATTGATTTATTCATGCCGTCGTCATCCACCTCCCTTTCGAACAGATAAACCCTCCCGAATACGTGTTCAACCGGAAGTGGAGCAACCGAACATCGACCGCATAACTACACACATACACACGTTATTTATATATATATATATATATCTGTTGTGGAATATTCGACTTGTAATGTACTTAATTGACTTCAAATAGCATACATCTATTTATTTGTTACTCTATCTATGTTGAAGTGACTTGGGTTTGGTTGACTGGAGATAGACTGACCTGCATATTTATTTATTTACGGGAATTGCGGGTAGGAGACAGTTTGATTCTTTGGCGTTCCTTTTGGAGACTATACTCACTGATGTCTAAAGCGGCAATACAGTGTTACTGTTTGTATTATCGAAGGCATGTCAGCCTGCCATTTTCAGGCGCCCTAAACAATTGTCATTGTTTATACATGCTGTATTTACATCTCATTTGAACTTATCCCGCTAAGTAGTGCCGCTGTCAAAGAAATACAACTTGACAATGTGTTCCACGAGAGATGTTCATCCATGCGAACCATCTATATAAGTCATATAGCAAGCTGGAACAGACCTGTTTTGCAATTGTTGAACCAATAGAGTCGACCGCCAGAAAGTTCTCCTTCCATAGGTCATAAACATCTGAGACTTTGCTTCGATAAGTCGAAACGTATACGATAGCATTCTCAGCCGGTGGCTGTGTAACACCCACTAAAAAATCCCCAAGAGTTTTTCCAACTACAAAAACTGTAATCACTACCGCATCGACACCTAAAAGTATCGTCATCTCCGATGGATTTGTCAACTCACGGCAGCCCATGGCGAACCTACCCACAAACCGCGTACCTTGACTCTCTGCTCAACTACAGTGAACAGACATTACAGACAGACAGAAACACATATATACACACACACACACGCACACATACTCTCTTATAATAATGACTAACGCTACCACAACTATTGCTTCGGCTGTTAGTCCTCCTGTGACAATGGTGATAACAAGAAATAAGCAATTCGGTTGTGTCGGCTTCGACCAGAACAGCAAAAAAAGGGACCCGGTGAAGAGTCTTCGGGATGGCGTTGACCGAAGCGAAAGAAATCGTTTGTATCTATACCAGCCGGCTTACGGTCATCGGCCAAATACTTGGCATAGTGTAAAAGAACTGGCCGACTCTCTCAAGAACGCTATAAGCATGGTGATGACAGAGATATGAAAACAACCAAGAATCAACCAATTGTATGTGCTTATCATGTGCTCGTTTTGCAAAATCACGAAAAGTCGCGAAACCTCCCCATTTTAGATCTCGTATCAGCTTGGTTTGCTATCCGGAACAAATCCGTTTCACTGGGAGACAGAAATTGACCACGTGTTAACGTATATCTAAGTACTTGCGTCTTCAGTGTCGCCTTTCACTGGGTCCTCAGCTAATATCTAGGCTCTTGAAACATGAGGTTCATATTCGAGTTCATTCATAGAATGTATAATAGAGTACCGGGAATTATGATTCTGCCACAGACAATTTTAATTTGCCTTGATTTTTGCATTTTTTTTTGGTGAAACGAAGATAGTGATATTAGTAATTGAGCACAACCAATGCATACGATGTTCTCAGCCAAATTTGTTTTAAATATAATGGTGCGTGCGAAGCATTTACACAGTAAAGTGAAGGAGAGAAACTGTACTCTGAATTAACGCTCGTTACAATACATAAACCCATAACTAATCAACGAATACAACGCAACCAGTATTTAATAGTACAGAACGATAATAATTGTAAGTTTAGAAAGTATCCCGATAATACCACAGTGAGCACCGAGCCTCCACAAACCATCCCTCATAATGGACTCATAACATCGACAGCGTTTCATGAAATAACAACAACAATAATAAAACTAACCATCTACCAGCCAACCGTTACGAACAGGAAAATGACGCAACTGATAACGACCACGATAGCCCACTGCTTACATCGACACATTCAGCACAAGCAAAACGAACAACATCAGTACAATCTCGAACAGTAACAGAAAATGGATCAAAGCAGTACAATGAACGAATATCATGTATTTGTACGTAACAGCTATTCAACAGCTGCCGCGCCAGCGCAAGTATATCAATAGAGCAATTCAATAGTCCCCACTAATCACGGCAGCAGCAAAGAATGAGGGGAGAACGCTTTCAGCCGTGCCTAGTCAACTGTAACAGTGACCGATGATTTTACCATCCATTCAACTGGAGGATCCACAGCTCTATCTGTGGCAGCAACCACAACAACAACAACAGCAGCAGCAGCAGCAACAACAACAACCGCAACAACAACAACAACAGCAGCAGCAGCAAAACAAGCACCCCTTCTCCGTCACCAGCTAACTAGCCCGTCCTTCCTTGAACATCATCGTGCAATGATATTAACAACAACGACAACAATGACAACAACAAGAATAACAACAATATAGGAGAGCAACAATCCCCAAGTAGTTAACGAAATAAATGACCACCACGACAACACTTCTCTCCCCGATCACCATTGGTCACTACTATTTGCCCTGCGTACTACCACTCCGAACATCCTATAGAGTTCCTACAGAAAATTCTCTCCTTCGAACTCTGTGCCGTCTCCCTCATGACGACTCGCCTCCCGTTGACACCCATTTGGTTCTTCCCTCTGAAATCGAATACAACTGAAGCACCGCCGCGTAACTCGAAGTGTTAGCATCAATGGCTGCGGTAGATGACACCGTTAGCTCTGTTCGACGTAAGGATCGTTTGAGCAGACGATTGTAGCAGATCATTATGTATTCGACGTTCACCGCCCCCCCTCCCCCCACAATAGGAACAACGGAGGACGAACATGACAAGTCGTTTTAAACATCCGAATTTTCCTTCAACTATGAGAAACTCACATCAACGCGACAAGCTATTACATAGGACAAGGCGTACGACGGCGACGCCAACAGCAAATGTTCTCCCTACCTATACAGAATCTGTGCTAAGATAGAAGTGTCATACTATTGTACGAAACGATCCACGCATAGCGTTTGTGGGAGAGAAGAGAGAGATGTACAGCATATAGCGGAAACTCACGCGTCTGATCGATGCCGTCGACAGACAGTCCAAATAAAGCGAAACACAGGCAAACAACAACAACAACAACAAACAAAAAAACGCAGTATGAAAAAAAAAAGCAGCAGCAGCAGCAGTTTCATTATTCATCCAAACAATCAACTCTACATTGTACTTTGCTAAACCTAAACCTTAATCTTCATTCGATCTGGAGCAGCAGACCCGTCACGGATCTCCTGCGCCCGATCCTGACAGAACCTTCTAAGGAGTGTTGCAACTCAGCGACGACAAGCAGAAAGACACCGAAGAAGATGTGTGTGAGGACGGAGAACGTGTGAAAACATGGAGAACACAACCGCCAGATCCGTTATGATCACAAGAGTGAGGGTATAACCGAGACAGCCGGCGACCTACGGCATTGTCCATAAAAGAAACATTGTTCCGGGACAGCTATCGTCCAGGTATTGCTCGAAAATACATACGCAGTACAAACAGCACTGCCGAATTCAGATGCATACGAAGACGAGACAAGAACGTTCTTGGGATACAACTGAACGAAATCCGAGGAAATCGGCGAACCCTTGAACGTACGCGACGTTGTAGTATTATGGGATAGATACGTATAATACTACACCTCCTTAGTACTACACATACACACACACACACACACACACCGCTCGTTGTTGTGTCGGAGCGTTCGACGAGAACAATGACAATATAAACGATAATAACAGATATATAAACTATATATACATATATAATCATTGTTGACCCTATGAATGCGTATACTGCGACAGGACCAATCACATGTTCCTGTCAAGGAAAACGAGAATACAAGAAAGGCCCGTAATCTCCAGCCGGATGACAGAGTATATACTGAAAAAAAATAGCAGCAAGACTTAATACGATGATGTGACGAAATGAATGAATTCATGATCAAGCTATGTATGATTAAGACGAATGCGGAAGCAAGTACTTCAGTAGAAATCCTATCCAAATGCGTTATATTACAGGAAGGCGACCTCTCCTTTACTCGTCTAGCAACGATGGAAATGATAACAATAATCCTGGAATGGCCAAACAACACCCTGTACCATGATATATTTATATATAGAAAGAAAAATACACAGCCACAGGACACGCACTCATAGACAAGGTTAATAATGATAATCCCGTTGGTGGCTGGTGAACACAAAGGTTGTATTACATGATAGTAATAATAATAATAATAATAGTTAAAATAATGACGAGCTATATAAATATACAATCTACACAGCATATTGTCATGGAATATGGATTGGTTGCACTCGAAGTATGACAATATAACAATGCGGCGAATAATAAGAACAATAACAACAACAAGATAATTGAAGAAAAAACGAATTACAAAAAGTGAGGACAACAAAACAGACACAACAAAATACCTGGCGTTGCTATTATATCGATTATTGATGAGAACCGAGGAGATACAGGCACAGCTACTGCTACTGCTACTATTAATAATACTGTAACTAATTATAACTGTCGTTATAATATTGCTGCTGCTATTAAATATAAGAAATTACGAACATGAAGCGTTGTCACATTTACCTTACGGCTGACGTACATTGTATACAATAGCTATTATTATTATTAAATAGTATTGTTATGCCCGTTATCAAGATTATGGCGACATCCTGTATGTATCCAGTCATTTATGAATTATGCCCCATCCCAATGTGCCGCACATGGACAAATGCGCACGAGAGCCTACACATGCACGCATATACTCATGCATGAGAACTCGACTTATTAAGCGAGCATCCCTAACCTGTCCACCGCAACAATATACGCCGTACTGTACATAGCAATCATACGTCATGAGCTAGACCTAGCTGTATCATGATATCGAAGAAGAGAAATCTGATCAACAGTCAGATTGATGGCGTGAGCAATATAGTAAGTGTTTATATATTTATTATTATTCTTATTGCTATTGAGAGTGAAAAGTTTAACTACTGTACCCCGACAACAGCGTAACGTGTGGCCTCATTAACGCAACACCACAAATTGAACGAGAGAGGCCGAGGGGATTATGCAGGAGTTGCTTTGATTTCGTTGGCATACGCGCCATTTGTTTTCTTGCCCGCGATAATAATTATTCATGACATATGATGGTAGTGATGATTACTACAATTATCTATGTAGCTGCAGCAACTCTACTGATACGTAAGTGACAGCAAAGATGTTGGCTAATGTAACAACATATATGGAAGTTATATAAAAATAAATATGAGGGATGACAATAATATAATAATAATATAACAACAACAACAAACATTGATAAAAGGTGATGACGATATAAGCAATGAATACACGCTGAAATTATATATCTAATGAATATAATATCTACATATAAATATAACGATATATATATATATATATGTATGTGAAATTGCTGACTATATACATTATATATATAATTGTTATTGAAGAAAAATGTTAAAGGAGCACGCTTCGGCGATATTGGAGAGAAAAGCTATGAAGAAAAAATCTGAGACCAACGCCTGTCGATAGGTCGACAACCGTTGGAGGCCGCTTATGAAGCACTGTTTGGAGATGAATCTTAATGTTCGGGGCGACCATTTCGTGCTACTGCCTGCATCTTCTTTTGAAGAGAGAGGGACAAAAAGCGAGTGGAAAGCCACCAGGAAGACCGAGACAGAGAGAGGGAGATGTAACAGAAAAACGGAGAGAATGATATAACGTTGATGATGTCGAGGAATACTAATAATGAGAATAATAATAAGAAGAATGAATAATGAAATGATAATAATAATAATAATAATAATAATAACAATAATTATAAAAAGAATAATAATAATAATAATAAGTATTATTGTTATAAAATATTTACTATGAGATCGCAATGAAGACACAAACGATCAGGAATATGATATACAGTTACACAGAGACATACGCTCGAACAACAGAGACAATTCCTCTACAGGCATACACAAAAACAATACAGTAAAATGCATAAATGTGTACATGTAATAGTCGATAGATGGTGGTGATGGTGGTGCCATCGGGCCGATCCGTATCTGCAGTCTCTGCTCGCACTGGCATGCCGCAGATTCGTTTGGCTCGTGGCGGGTTTACCATGACCATCTACACAACGGCATACGATTCGTTAGCATGGCGCCCAATGTTTCGAAAGTGTGTACTTGATTGTTCGCAAGGGTGAGTGTCGGGTTATGCGGACTTGCAAGGCGTTACAAACGAATGTCTATTTGTCTATGATTGTATTGTGGATACGGATGTCGAAAGGGCAAGTACAGAGTGGTGAAGCTTGTGTGGATGGGGGAGCTCGTTCATGGATAATACTCGATGCGATTATCGGATGGTGGAAAATCGACGCCGAAGGAGAAATAGTGAAGAAGCATACAGGACACAATGAGAAACGACAGAGAGAGAGAGAAATTCGGGTAGAGGAAGGGTTTCGTCACGAGCGGAAGAGCAAGCGATGAATTTGAGAACATAAAAGGCAGCAAAGAATATAGCCAGACTGTAACTTGAATAACGGCGACATATATTATAGAAGTGACGAGCGACTATGACTAGAACGACGACAAAGATGAATTTAAGATGAAAATATCGTGACGAATAGCGAGATGAAACGAGCAAGCAGTATGTTCTGTGTGCGTTCAATAATTGGAGCAAAAAAACAACGTGATATTTCAGCGATCGCTATGACGTCGCAATGACGACACTATAATGTTATATGATCGTATATAAGACGGCAACAAAAAAATTATGATATTTCTTATTATTGTCGGAATACGTGATATCCATTTTCGGTAGGGGGGGCCGAAGCCGGCCGATCGATCGGCATAGTTCGTTATTCCTCTGGCATCTATTTCAACATCAGGCATCGCAGTCCGCCCTACAGGCTAGATCGATATTATCATTATACAATAGTTATTACTACACAATAGAACAATGAAACGAGGAAGAAATCACACAAGCGAAATCGATCCGCAGCATGAAAAAGTAGGCCAGGTAAATGAATGTTACCAGTCTGTCACCACTAAAATGTGTAAACTTTACGTAACCTTATCTCGGGTTGATGACCGACCGATTGACACATACACGTGGCGAATCATTCTCAAACTCGAGAGCGTAACCCCCGATGGGACCAAATGATCTCTTCTAATATTTGCTAATCATAGACCTCAATTATATTTCATTGGTACTACAATTGCTAATTATTATTATTATTATCATCATTATTAATATTTATAATTATTATGATGATTATCGTTATTATTATTATTATTATTATTGTTCATGTATTACTATAGTACTTAGGTCCTGGCTGCTATCATGGGTAATCCATGGTATCACGGATTATTGGTAATAAGTATTCGTATAAACTTCACATGATTGTCATGCATGTACTAAATAATGCTATAACTATTACCATTATTATTAATGTTACTGTTATAATGATTAATACAATTATAACAATTATTACGATAACAATGATGATGACGATGCTTATTATTATTATTACGATTTGTCTCGCAACACGAAGACAGGTCATTATTAACACCGTGTTGTCGTGACAACATTTATCGTGCAACAGCCGGAAATTATGCAGTTGTCTATGCTAGAAGTCAGATCTATATAAATGATATAGATAGATAAATGGCACGACCTAGGTTCATGATGTTGCTTCGCAGCAGACGATTCGACTCCTGCTCGATCGAACTCAGCTTTCCACCCCAAACTGCCCCAGCAGTAAGATCTAAATACTCTTAAATATCATTTGCATTGTTCCGCCTCCCGTAATTGTATGAACTACATCATCAGACGAGAAGTCAAGTTAGCAAAAGTGAAGTTTTCGGTACTTGCGCTCATTTGATCTTCTTCTCTATTTATTTACTTTCAGAATAGTTTTAAGTACGCACAATGATAATGTGTGTAATATATATAAATATATATATATGGGCACTATATGTTGTTCCTAATAGCGGAAATAACTACTATGCGTCTATGAATAATGTATTCTCGACTCGATCGCACTGATAGAGTCCCATATTAGCTAGATTCATTCATTGCTTGATCCTTATTTGACATCAGCATCCTCTAGAGACACCAATGATTGATCTATTATTGTACTCGACAACTGCAGCATCTACTAATTCAAATACTGGATCCGAATGTCCGCTAGTTTTACCACTCAATGACTCTCGTTGAGTCCCAGTTCATTTTTCTTGTCTTCGTTGTTGTTAGTCCTGTTTGTGACGGCTGTAACTTTGTTGACTACAGCACCGTGGGTGTACGACAAACAACTGAGAGTCGCTGACTATTCCCAAAGGTGATAGTTCTTTTGGTTCTTTCTACACGGCGAGCAAATAGGCATAACGAAGCAGGTCCTTACGAGGTATTGATCCGCAATGGGTGGACAAAAGAGCTGCACAGAGAAGCGCGAGATGAGCACAGCTTCGATTAGAAGGGATACCAACTGAGACGAGTGAAACACGTGTTAGAGCGGCAGATTGCTGTTTTGTAGAGGGACGAGATCGGTGGACCACGGCTTGGTCTGGTCTGGGGTCCGACCAAGTGGAAACGCCTCCTCCACTGATCGATTGAACGCAGACGGACATAGCGCCAAACTTCTGACGTTGATTGAAAAATAAATCGATATAATAATTAAAATAAGAATATAATAATACTAAGAATAATAATAATAATAATGCTGATGCTGATGATGATTATGGCGATGATGATGGTGGTGATGATGATGATAATAATAATAATAATAATAACAATACTGATGATTACGATAACGCAATGGTAATGGACACAGCATAATAATGAAACATTGTACATAGAAAAAATCGAGACACAAAACACAACTCTAGTAAGAAAATTACTGATAATAAACTGTTAGTTGATAATGTCGCGACATTGCTCGATGTTGTCATTGTACTTTCTGCGAGCTTTTGTAGGCCACGAAAAGTAATCCTTAAAATAATTTTATTTTCGAAGTTCTCTATGAAGACTGAGAAGGATCGACAGAAAAATGAGTTGAGTATTTCAGCATCTTTTCGAGAAGGTCAGAACAGTCCCGTAATGAGTTCTTCATTCTAGAACGTTTTGTATAAATATTCGTTGAATGTTTACTCATTATAGAGTATTACATATGTTGTAATATGGGTTCGGTGGAACAGTTCACAGCCACAGGATGTTTCGTTCTGTTAGAATTCTATGCTATTATAGCTTGGCCGGCAGAGGATCAGATGGGACTGATTTGATCTCTACTAACTCGTGTTCTATTCTCATTGTTTTCATTGCATCTAATGGGGCCTTCTCCACGTTTTCGAGTCGTTGCTAAATACGAAGCCAAAAATACTTTGGGAAGAGCGGCCAAGCGTTTTTTGGCGGGCATTGGTGATCGTCGATATAAGCTGTGTTTGGCGCCGCACTGTCTCCAACTTCCTGAAGTTTGGACAACAAGGGATTAAAACCTGCGGAACTCGACCAGGAGCTCGACCGTTCTCTGGAAAGTTCCCGATGTACATCCAGCTGACTAGCTCGTCAATGGTAGAGCGATCTTGTTTCTTCCTCACAAATACTTGCTTGCCTGAGAAGGGGTTCCGTCAAGATAACGATCAAGAGAAAAATCATGTACTGGGTCCACGGCAACGAAGATATTCGTTTCAAAAGCACCTTTATGAGGAGAAGCTTTAGAGCCCGATACTCTCATGGTAATTTCGACAGAAACCATGTCGGAAGTAACTCTTTCCTAATTAAACGTCCTGGGTAGTAATGCCATAAGATAGGAAACTTCCGGGAAATGTCTGCTGGGAGAAGGGCTGGAGTAGGGTCCGTCAGCCGCAAACGAAAGTCCTACTCAAACATAGCGAACAAGTATCATACGTTTTGAAACCAATCCGCCGACGACAATGAGATGAGATCTGAATTGACTCACATTTGGGTTCTAAGACAACGTTGCATGTAATTATTGTGATATTTTTTTATATGATGAAGACTATTGTGATATAGGCCTGGTGGTCGATGAGTTGCGTAGGTCCATTTAGAATTTAAGCGTATATGCGTATGCTAAAGAGAAATTCAAAGGAACTCATTTTCTTCGGAATGTGAAACTATCAAGTCGCGCAGTGCGTCTAGCTTTTTCCTAAGATAGGTTTTTCTTGTTTTTCGACAAGAAGTGCTCGCGATAGATAAGATAAAGGGTTATTATACGTTGACCACTCTCGAGCAGGCGGGCAAGATGGAATAGTTCCACAGCAGCCGAAATTTACATGCTGACAAAAAATATGCTGATTCATTCGTAGGCTTGCCCTTTCTCGGCTGAAGTTACTGAATATATATTTCCCTAACGGTGGACCTATGTCCTACATCACTGTAAGGCCATTGTCTATCCTTCATGGTACCTCATGCTGGTTTAGTTTATCTCTAACATCTTTGTCGACAGACCTAGCGACCAACTCGCCACCATATCGTACAGGCTCTCTCGACAATCAAACAAGCTCCATTTGCGAAACCGGTGTAGGGTTTGACAGTCCAACAGGACGTCGCTCGTCCGGTTACGAATGAGGTCGTCATCGATCGGAAAACAACAAAAATGCAACCAAAAATATTGTTTTTCAAACAGGGGTGCGCATTTCTGTCAGCCTGCCGTTAGGTCAGTGATTACAAGGCTGTGCGTTCAAGCCACAAGTGTGTGGGGAGTAAAGAGCGAAAGATACCAATGTGATGTTTAAGAAAGATCAGGTAGATGGAGGGACGCCTAGGGGTCTTAGATAGAGCATGCAATTAATCATGACTAACTCTTGCGTAGCTGCGTACGACACCATTACATAATAATAATAGCCAGATCGTTTTCTTATACATGTTTTAATATATTTTTCTCATTTTATGACATTTTTTTTATGTTGGATTCACCTGTTTATCCAATTCACTACCGTGGACATATATATATATATATATATATGTATTATTTTCATATTGGTCCACCCTTACGCTGCATAATTGTAACCAGATTACCCGGGCATCCCAAAGAGTAACTGATCGTTGGAAACCCTATTCAGCTAAATACAAGCCACAGAAAACGTACCGAAATTGGAACGCCAAGACTAGCATAGTGGCTGTATCAGGCTGTAAATAATGCGAATGCACGTCAAACACCGTCCTGCAACATGGACCTTGGAGCTTTTCATCGGTGCTTCTTAGGTCGCTATGGAGCTTCTGGTATTCATAATACGCATATGTATACACTCGGCCAAGGATAACTTTTGGTGGTGAAGCTCGTGATCAAATTGTAAAAATCTACCATCGACACTTCATTTCAATTCCTGATTAGGGGCACGATACGTCGTTAGCAATTGTTTAGAGCATATGCTCCTATAACTGCTATTTTTTTAACACTGAAAAATTTATCCGATCACGTCAAGAGCAGTCCAGGTTTGATTTATTCGAATTCTTATGTTTGTATAAGGAGCAGCGTAATCTTTGTAACCTATTGCTACGAGTATGATAATAATAGTAATAGTGATTACTATGATATTATATATGCTATATAAGATCTATAATAATAGTAATAGTAATATAAGCGACTGGGGAGCTGGGTCCCTGTCTGTTAAATGTGTCATCTGACCTTTGCATTCATTGTTCAATTTGTGCGTAGTTCAAATCAATAGGTCGAATACTGCGCAGTATACCCGGGAGGCAGGACCCATAGCGTCGCATGATACAAGCTGACAAATTTTTGAATAGACAGGGTGATGGAGGAGTCACCCAGTAGTTAGTTTTACGTTGGCCGTGGGTTATTGTTTGCTCCTTATTGATCTTGGCTACCTAGACAATTAACCTACGATTGAACAGAGACACAGAAACCACAGTGCAGAAAACCAAGTGTATCTTATGATTTTCCGTTCGGTCATTATTTTCTTATTTTAAACAAATAAAAAACACCTTATTGTCTCCTAGTTTGTCCGACCTGACGACCATGTGTGTACGCATGGCTCCATTAGTGCCATCGGTGACAATCACACAGGGACGTCTCTTCTGCAGCTTCGCTCCTTAACTCTGAGTGCAACGAGTCAACACCATAGCCTCCCTCGAGGGGTGACCATGACCGCCTCCGCCTGACACCCTGTTCCCACAGTCTTCCCACTCTCTCAAAATGCGTGACTTTCATATTCGCGCTAGTACTGATTCGATACAACTGTTTCTACTGACACGTGTTTTCTGCTGATTTTCATACTAGTATGTCAAGTCCGCTATGTTCAAACACGTACTGCGTATTCACGCTTCTATGGAAAAGCGGCCCCAGAGCATCATGGTGGATAGTTCAACTCGTGCTGACGCTCTGCTACAGCGTCATATTAACCTTCTTGAGATTTAACTCTGAGCCACGTCATTCATCAAACATTAACTACCAATCATGGAATCTGTTGAACTGCGAACAGGTACATTAAGCTTATTTTCTGTCACTAATCGAACATCTAATAGAAATCGTTATATCGACGTAAGTAATTTAGCCGACAAGGTGAATTACGCCGCAATTTTACGGTCGTTAGCATATCTCATCTGCAACAGGTCAGCCCGATGTTGACTACAGAGCTTGTTATTATTACTACTGATATTATGCAGACTATCGATAACATGCTGAAACACATGCTTGTGGTCGAATTTTCTTGACTTATGGGAGTACATTGTCGTCCTCACGATCGTTACTTTCAGATACCAACGAGTATATACATGCCGAAATACACAATCGTTGATTATGGACCGCTATTCATGCATCAAGAGATATTACCCGACTCATTCACGGTGGTCAAATCAAGTGAGTTGCCAAAAGCGTTCGTGGGTCTGTCAGACATGGGCATTTCGATCGAGATGAGCAATACTTACACCTTGAACCGCACGCTAAAGCAGTTTACCATCACAGTATTTCCTGGATCATTGGAGGTTCGAAAATTCTCGCCGCTACGAGTCGAACCGAAGTACGTTAATCGTCTGCTTTATCGCGGTAATCATCAACTTTATGTAAACTTCATACGTTATCGTGTTGGGCTACAAGTTATGTAGGTGGCGATTCTACCTATGAACTACATATATATATATATATATATATATATAATATAGTAGTATATCGACTCAAAGCATGGTTATACTGCTTCAGTATATATATATATATATATTCTTGGGATATAGTTTTATAGTACGGGAAAAAGCGGATGTATGCTTCGGGCGAAAGTACGTCTCAATGTGAGCTAGACATAAGAGAAAGAAATATTTGTATGCCGTGTAATGTAATGATCTTCATGATTATAGCTGCAGTGATCTTGCTGTATACAACTAGAGGTATTAACTGATCGTTCGATCGATTTCAGAGCATTTCTGTTCTTCGATCCTTGGAAAAGCTTCATCGCACAAAGGGAAGAGCTACGTAGTTTTTTCCTGTGCGTCTTAGGCAAGCTGGCGACGTATCCGAATCTTCTCCAGAAACTTAATATGACGGTCAAAGGGATGCCTTACAAGGAAGATCAATTCGACCCATTTTACAAGGTACTCCGATATTATTTGAACTATGAACAGAATTGGTCAGCAGAGGCTGGCGTGCCTCATCGATGTAGCGGATACTGTTGGTGTATACTGTTGGAATTCTATTAGGTCAGCGTATTGTTGATTGACAGAAGCGCCACTATACGCATAGGGAATCTGTACAAGCTAGACAGATAGAAATAACTGCTACTCTGCGCAGTCGTGGCACTTACACACATATATAGATATATATATATATATATATATATATATATGAGCTGATGGAAATTGCCTCAGTGAGACACACCGAGATTGGCCAGTAGATGATGTACTGTGGCACAGCTGTGGTTGTTTGTTTTCTTGTTTGTATCTATGCGATAAATGAGTGCATACATATATTTGTAGATCATTATAAATTTTGCAGGTTGTGATGGCGTCCCTACCATTAATCATCACGGGATCAGTTCTCGTAGTGTTGCTCTCGCTAGCATTGGCGATATCTTCCGAGGAGAAGAACCGCACATATCTCATCTTGAAGACGGTGGGATATTGGCGCATATGGAATACCTATTCCCATGTCTTCATCCACCTCATTCAGGTGAGTTAGCATTCGAAGGTCTTGGACCAGCTTCTCACGTTGGACTAAACGACAAACTCATGGTAAAGCGCGCTCGATGTAGCGAACGGAGGATGTCAGTTTCTTCTGCCATTTTTTTTTCATCCATTGAGTGCCTGCCGGAGTCTGGCCATTCGGGTTACACTTAAGCATAATCTTGGTAGTCGCAGTCGGATCCGTGCTTCGATAGAAATCGCGAGGCTTCGCTCGATCTGTCGATTGTTCTCGTTGATTATTTTTATAGGTGGTGATCATCCTTAGCTTACTGTTCCTCCCGCTGTGGCTTGCCGAGGTCTACTTCAGACGCGTTCTACCTCCGCTAACTGGAGCGTACTTGGATCTTCTTACCTTATGGGCCATTTCCCTTCTCTACGGATCCTGCCTGATAGTAATGTGTGCCTTTTTCACTGTCGCATTTCGTAAGTATCTTATTAGTTTGTACAATCATTATAACCCACACCTGTTCTTGTTTACGTAACTGAAAGTAGACAGGTACAAACTCGGGTGTGAATCACAACTTGAGGCATTTGAAACTTTACCAAAGCTTTTTGGCGTCTTTCACTGGATCGTGGTTGGAAAACAGTCCTATCGTAAAGCAACGTTGCCATCTCAAAAATGGCCTGTCTCATAACCTCTGTTCGATATTTTCCTGCCGATCAACCGGAGCTCGGTTTTTGGATATTGAAGAAATCAGAAAATCGGAATTTTAGAATTCCCTTGATTCACCGGAGCCAAAATTCTACTGCGAGGAGACCGCGTAATCCGCCTGATGAATGATGATTGATATCATAAGCGATAACGGCACCTTTTTCCGCCCTGAGCACCTCACTAGAATTCTTATCTAATCGATAGCGAAGTTCTAACAGCATTGGCTACAAACCCTTGCCTGATGTAATCATACATATTCATTTCATACCATATAGGGTGCACATATGCGTTCGAATACCAATTTTGTTATTTTGGGTTATTATTATTTATTATTTTAGTATATTATTCCCTTATTCCTAGTATAATTATGAACACAATACCTTGCTGGTCAGACGCTGTTTACGTTAACTAAAAACAAACGAGTTAGAGAGAATGAAATAAAATAGGAGCGTACTATCAATTAGCGTGAGTATCAATTTGACGAAATGTGCAATCTCGCCAGACAGACCCTCGGGGACATCTGTGCTTCATTATTGCCATCGTAACGCAGCCACTCATCGCCGCCGTAATCGGTAGCACAGCCGTCGGGTGTAATGCACTTCTACAGTGGATCCTACCTTTTTTCATTCCCGTAATGGCATTTCACAATGCGCTGATCGACCGCAGTGGCTCCTTTCGTGGTGAGTATTACAAGCCACAGTATTACAGGAACAAGGGTATATAAGAAGGGTTTGTCATAAAAACATTGGCTATTTCGCATGGATGGGTGCGCGTATCCTGCTCGCACGTTCATGTAATAGTACGTGACGCTTTTCCACGTTGCCGCATCTTGATGTTAGGCTGAAGCGATGTGCGAAAGGACGCGGGATAGGTGAGCGCGCGAGCGAGAGTGAAGAGACGGGGTTATGCGGTGCAGGCTGGCTAGATGGTGCGCTTTGGTGACGAGGTAATCTCGCTGCTTTGACGTTCTGTCTCGCATTCACTTGGGGAAGGCCCGTGGCCAGGAAGGACTCCTGCCATGTTGGGAGGCAGGTCATGAAGTCAAAGGAATAACTCCAGGGCTAGATTCTCACTCAGTGGCAAGTTATTGTTGACAACACATACTGGATCTAATGGGGGGGGGGCGTTCATTTGGATATTTATAATCTGTTGTGTGTATCTGCCGTTTAATTATTTAAAGGGCGCGGAGGCTATCAAGATTGCTATAGCCTGAGTCTGCTCGAGTACTACGAGCTCTACGGTAGAGTGACGCGGCCTACCGTCTACTATCTACTAGCTAGCTTGCTGATCTACAACATTCTGCTCTGCGTGATAGAGACGTTCTATGCGTACAGCGAGTTCAACTTCGAGGCCCGCTCGTACCAGAAGGAGCAGCGCATGATTTGTATCCCGTCTCACCTGAATCGGCCCAACGTGCCCTCTGACCAGTGGCGGAAAGGGAGGCGGGTTAATGCCTCTGTCGGCACCGGGAAAAAGGGACGCAGTCACATATTTAAAGAAGTCAACATTCAACCCATCGACGATGGTACGCTCCCGGTCCAACAGCTTCGGGCGTACATGTCGATGTACGTTCAACTTAACCACACGGTTGCTGCTTACGTTTAGCAGGCAGTTCGAACGTGTATGAACTAATTTCCGTGCTTTTCGGATGATTACTGATTCAATTGTTGTTGTTGATTCAGAACAGGAACTCGTTGCTGTGATGCGCGACGTGTCACTGACATGGTGCGGGATAAGAGTCTTGGATGAGTTCTCGATCAAGCTGCAGGCCAGCACAGTGACGGGACTGATATCAACGTCTCCCCACTTCTTCTCTACATTTATCAGTGCGTTGACGTGTGCGGCGCGATCGTACACCGGCTCGATTCAGTTTCTCGGTGGGTTTTTTGTTTGCACTAATGGTCGCTAGAGGCGATCGTGTGTGGTCTATTCTCATGAGGACAATTCGAGCAGGGTATTGAGAGCGAAGTGTATGGACGGGTTGTACGTAGGCAAGTTGTTTAATTTGGCTTAGTTCATTACATTACATTTTCGTTGTCGCCGCAAGATAGGGCTAACACTGGAGGGACGCGCCCTTCTGTGCGTGTTCGTCTGCAGGTTGCAGTCGTCGCCGTAGAATTATGTCGTGCATAGGGAGAACGGAAAGAAGCCACCTTAAGGTGAAAACTCTTTGAAATGTTTAGTCTGTTTGTACGAATGACTAGCTTTGACAGGTTTTATTTTCTGCCAGGTAGTTTTGACGGGCTTGTTTATTAGTTATAGAGTACACAAGTTCGTTCGGTTTTTTTCCCCGTTTTGAATTGCTATATCTTTGAAGAGAATGAACGGTTCTTAATCAACATAGTGTGCCTCTCATGCTATGACTCTCGCCCGTCGATCAGGCGGCATATGGATACCGCCGCGTAAGAGTCCGTCTAGTTCAAGCGATTCCCCCGCAGGCCATTTTCCATGGATCTGATAAGGTGGTAATCTGATGGAGCAATGTTTAGGCTAAACTCCGGGTGCCGCAGGATTTCCCACGTAAGATCGGTTAGAGTACGGCAGGTCGCTAAAGCAACGTGGGCCCTAGCGTGCCACGTTACAATGTCCGCTGTTCGCCGTACTTTGCCCCTCCACGGCCGTTTCCTCTCAATTTCTCGGCTTAATTTGCTGATTTGACTTGTCTAATAGTCTACGTTGACCCCTCCACCAGGCTGTAGCAGTTCCTAATAGGGCATTCCTTTCTGATCTTACCTTATGGCCGCGAATTCCGGGTTTAACCACCCATTTCTTTGTGACATCTTTTTCATGACACCTTGTGACACCATTTCATGACATCTTTGTTGAGTTCGTTTGGCGGCATTCACTTTTCTCTCCTTTTGTACTACTCCTAGCGTAGGTAGACGGCTTACAATAGTGAACTCTACTTGTCTCAGTTGAGCAGCAGGCTCTCAAATTGAGTGGGCCTCATTTTCATTCAGAAGATCAAACAACTCGTGGTCGTGTATCTCTCGTGGCCGTTTGAAACATCGCTGTCCCCCCCCCCGGTCTCAGCTGCATTTTCCGAAAATAGTGAAGAAACCAATGTCGGATATGTTCATCTATACTCGATCCTGATGTCCAAACCACATAGGATGTATGCTCATATGAATCGAGTATAGATGAACATTTGTGTATGCGAATATCTTTTTCCAAATGTTTCAATATTTTCGCGAAAAAATCCGAAAATTCTTTTTTGGCATCACAAACTGTGCCAATGCGGTTCGACTGATTCTGTTGCCGACGTGACTCATTGCTTTTTACCGACGTCTCCTAGCTCATATCACCTGAACTGAATCTACATTTTTCAACGATTGCAGAGCAGGATACGGTGGTCAAACCTGTACCTCGGGTAAGCGTATGCACAGCCGATCCAATCATTTTCGATGATCTATCTGTGATCGATAACTTTCGCCTTCTCAGCTGTCAAACGAATACAGGTAAGTACCGACATAGTGGCGTTTGAACAAAACGAACCAGCCCCGTTTTACCTGCATGGAGTGCCAACCGTTGCGTGAGGGAGTCAAAATTGAACTATTGCATTCCAGATTTTAGTTACGAGTGGGCGACATGGTGCATGGAAAGCTTAGTAACAAACCATAATACTATTCCTCTTCATTGCTTGAACGTTAGTGAACATATTGACAATTGATGCCTAAACGCCTCTTTGGGTCTATAGTATATAAATAATAAGTCCAAGTTGCCAAAGGTAATAGCCATGATAAGACTTAACTTCCAAGAGCACACCGGAGCACACCGCCACAAAAATGGCGAAGACATACAAGCAGAGACATATATATATATTAGGTAGTCCCCAGCAAACTGTCGCCTCTTTAAATGCCAATAACTTTTGAACTAAATGAGTTAGAACAAAGATCTTTTGGTATGAGTTAGAGGTACTCTCCAGCTTTATTGACACACCGATTCCAGCGCTCTGGGAGTTTTGAAATAGCCAAATATTTACCATTTGCGTTTCCATATATAATTTCGTTATCTATTGCTTTTGTGAGTAACTCGACGGTTGCATATGGAACCCCACCTATTGCCCTTTTTAATGCATGGAAAAAACCATAATCACATGGGCTTAAATCAGGAGAATATGGGGGTTGATGCCATCGCTCAATATTGTTCCCCTCACTCCAGGTCGTAATTTCAGCAGTGCGGTGAGGTCTTGCGTTGTCGCCGAGTAACCACACTCGGTGCTGTCGATCCCCACGCCATTTGTTCATCAATCCTTTCAAGAAGCCGAGATATCGGGGAGCATTGAGTTTTTCGTTTGCCGCTAATATTTCGTAATAGCAAACACCCTTGATATCCAGAGCGAGTATCATCAACACCTTTCGTCCGAATCTATCTGGCACTGCCACAGACGCCGCCACTTCACCTTGTCGGAGCCACTGTTTTGCTTGGTCCTTCTCAGGGGGTCTATGCAGGCTAACCCATGTCTCGTCTATCGACACGGTGTGCTCTAAGCGACTGGTTTGTTGCGTATAAGTATTCAAATTAGATGTCGAACACTCCACACGCATTTTCATCTGCTCAGCAGTCAGTATATGGGGAACCCATTTTGCATTGATTTTCTTCATCTTCAGTACATTGGTGACAATTTTATGACATGTCACCCGAGGAATCCCAGTTTCAGCCGACAAAGACCTCATGGACCAAGCTCTAGTTTGCTCAAAAGCTGCCTTGATTATGTCAATCCGTTCGTCCCTTGTCGCACCTGATTGCTGGTCTCCACCTCGATGGTCATCGGTGTCCATATCTCCACTGTTAAATCGCTCTCACCAACGTTGCACCGTTCGCAGGCATAAGGCAGACCTGCCGTACGCGTTCACTAATTGTCGATGGATTTCAGCTGGAGGGTGTTTTTGGAGAAACAAAAACTTGATGATTTCCCGTTGATTTTTGGGGGAATTTGAACTTTTTGCTGCAGCGTCCATCTTTCTGATCATATCGAAACCACTCAGTGTTCGAAAGGAAGCCACGTTCCTACCGCGTGCCCACTCCAAAAATGAACGCATTGTGTCGCGTAGTTCGGGCTGTGCGCCATCCGAAAGGCGCGACAATTTGCTGGGGACTACCTAATATATTTAGACATCCGAGGGATCGCCCTTTTTGATGTACCATCACAAAATATGGAATTCCCAACGAGAAAAAAATATATATATATATTTAAATATACGATGACTTACCAAGAAGTCTATATATATGTAGGCAGATGGGTTCAATGGCGATAGGGGCGCAAACCCCAGTACGCGGCAACTCCAACAACTGCAGTCGATCGCAAGGCCGACCAAAGAGTGCTAAGCTTCTACAGTGCTAGTGCCGAGGACGCAGGTACTCCAGCGCCCCTTGCACCATAAGCCATCGATGACGTAGACATCCTCGTGGTAACGGAGTCTTGAGTAAATAGTCTGTTTTATCTTCCGCGTTTCCACTCTGTACACACGAGCGGAGACTTCCAACGAGATGGTTGGAAATTGATCTAGAGCTTTTGTCTCATGAGTGCTAGATAATATGCCCATAAAGGTGGCATACGCCACCAGTTGAAAATGGTCAATGCGTGCCTCCGCCTAAGGCTAAGAACGACGAGAAAATGTGAGGCTAAGCCTTCGGCACCTCACAACGTTGGATAGAATTAAACCAGTCTTCTTAAAGTTCGTGTTGGTGTTTCACTCATCGACCCGCAATCGTCGCAGTGTACCTGATGGCAGATAGTCCACCGTTCTTTGAGGAGCTCTGCAAAGTGTTCTGTCTACTGGAAACAGAACGTATTGTCCTTTCAGTGAAAGAGAATCGCAGAAAGTGGCAGAGGTCACCCCCTTCCGTCTTCTCGACGCCCGCAATGGTGGCATCAGGAATAGAGCCAATTGCGATATAATAACAAGGTTTCATCATCTAGCTTGTGCGATGAAAATATTTCACGAACCAATGGATTCCACCATATACTGGACTGTAGAGGATACGGTCTTCACGAGCTGTGGAGGCCGTGCTCTAGGCGCAGGTGCCTACAATATGGGAAAATACGTGCGATAGAGACCATGCCGCCAGCCGCCTCCCAGAACCTTTCTGTTGGAAGCTTGGCGAATGAATAGCACAATATTCGGAACAAAGCTGTTGGTACAATCTTTTTGGCACTAAAGTACCTTTGGAGGAAATTAAATTAAATTATATTGTTGAAGTCTTGACTCGTAAAATTTACGTATACACACCAAAGTAGACATTAGTGAGCTCGTTAGACATATATGTGTATCCATTTAATAAGGTCGCTTATTTCTATAGAGGACCATGCGTATGGAAGTGAACTTATATTTGTCTAAATCGATCGCACTTCTTGTGCTGTCGGTGACAGCTTCCAAGATTCAAGATGCCGTGGTCAATTTCTATAGTTAATAGAGACCCAACCTTAAACAGCTCGCTAGGTTGGCACGCCAAGTGTCAATTCACGGTTATATATATATATATATATATATATTGCTGATGGCGATATTATATATATATATATATATATATATATATATATATATATATAATATTGCTACACACGCTTGTTCTATTCTTTACGCAGTTTTGGTTACGATTATTTAAACTCAGAACGCTTGGAGTTACGTTATTATTTGAACTAATTTTAGTTGTATCTAGTGCTGACTCGAATCTGCCCTGCTCTTCTAGATTTGAATGTGACTTTACAATCCTTAATGGCACGAATCGGCCTGCTTCCTCTGATATCGTGTAAGATAAAAACGCTTACAAAAGGACAGAAAAAACTGACTGCAATTGCCATCGCACTGTCGAGCACATCGAAAGTGGCTATTCTCGAAGAGCCACTTCGAGGTTTGACGCTGGAGGACGTTCCGAAGGTTAGTTATCACCGCGCCTCTCACTGCTTTCAACCAATTGCATCTTTGACACTTGAATCTTAACACATATGCAGTTCAGCTTGTGTATATAGCCCGTGGTGCAATCAAGTACGTTTATTTTACTATTGAAAACTAGGTAATTCCTTCGGCTGGAGCAACACCACTAAGGAAGAAATATAAAGGCGTACACGCCTTAAGCAGAAAATGAAAGAAATATTATTTCGTTAGTCGGCAACGTTGGGCCCGGTTAGTGCTGAACATATAAGAATGACACTTTGCCGGCGAGATTACTGAGCGTTTGTAGCGAATGAATACCAAAAGTAGAAGTGAGGCAGCGCCAGATAGGGAATCCGAGAAATTTAAAAGAAAAATTAGGTTATATATACAACTAATTTGGTTTTTTTTTGTGGATGCGGCCGACCAAATGTGCGCTAATTTATTTGGCGACGATTCCGTCGATTCATTCTAAATATTTGAACGTATAATTGGTGACTTCGTTGATGAACTGTTATACTATAGTGATTAGCCGTCTGTTTGTCTTGTCTAGTTGTCTATTTTGTATATATCCATTTTCATAAGTCTTAAAGATATATATAAAAATGATGGCTATTTTGCTAATGGTTTTTTTCAGGTGTTGCAGTTGATATACATAGGGAAGTCAAGGCGTAGCATAGTAATCTTGACCTCAAACCCGAAACTCGCCGGCATGTGTAGCCAGCGTGTTGCTTTGGAATCCCGTGGCCGAGTTATCCTCGAAGGAACGTCTGCCTTTCTTAAACGGAAGTTCCGTGAGTTCTGCGTTTTCGCCTTCTTAGGAGCTACATTTGAGATAGTCTGTTTTCCAGTTCGTTGTGCACAGGCAGAAAAACGCGACCTCATGACAGCACAACACTCACATTGCTTTTATAACCGGCATTTTTTGGACAATTTTACTAGGCTATACAACATAGGTTTTATCTTTTTCTCATATTTTAACGATGTGATGAAACAACCGGTTATTCAAAGATCTGCAAAACAAAATACATTAGTTAAGTATAATAATAATAATAATACTAATAATAATAATAATAGTAATGATCTGATAACTAATCATTATCATGATTATTATTTTTACTCGGTATTATTTTTAATATTAATAATAACAGTAACTTACCCTCTGCTACATACCCTGTTTTGCTAGGACTGGACTTCAGCTTACATATCACGAAGAGCCCTCACTTCCGTCTGGCTGACGTATATGAGGCCGTCGAGGAGCTAACAGGTCCTCTTGTCGCTGCGCGTGGTGACTCAATGAACTCGAAACTTTTATTTCAGTTGTCGCGGCCAGAAATCGTCAAGCTCGAAAAGCTCAACAACTTGCTAACCTCTAAAATGAAGATTCTCAAGATATCTCGATTCGCTTTGGCTGAGACGAGTGTTGAAGATATGCTCCACGTTCTCAAAAGTGTTAGTCGCAGCGACCTGCATTGTTTCTATTAACCCTCGTATAGGCGATTTTAGCAGATAACAGGCTTCCGCCTCCTCTGGCCTGAACGAACTGGTTCATATCCTAGTGAGCGCCTCTTAATTGGAGGGCGTTTCATTTTCCTTAATTTTACGTATAATATGTGAATAATATGAACCCTTGCCCTAATGTATCGAACACAACTTACAACAACCGTTTATTCACCGACGATGTTACAATACAGACGTATTTATTATTATTGTATTAACTAAATCTCGAGTGTGCATGTTTACTGAAATAGCTTTCGAGATAGATTGAAAAATGGAATTGAAATTTTTTCATATATCTAGCTTTCCAATACAAAAATCCATCAAAAATCCATATACTTCTTATAATGTCACTTGTTCTGGCGGCAGTTTACTCTGGCTTCATGCTGTAACTAAAGTTCATAACGAGATTAGTATGCATCGAATTCATTAATTTTCCCTAGACCGCGCTCATCGTTAATTGACACCCCCTCTTCGGCTCTTTTGTATAGCCGGTCGATGTGCGCAGGAGCGAGGTTGAGGGAACCGGCAAACAGCAAACACAGGACCTTCGCAAATGGATTCGCTTGCATAGGTGCACTGATCGACCGCGCTTCGCCTACCAGAATTTTCTAATCATGTTTCTGTCATGTGTATGTGAGTGTGTCAAGTCAATTGTCACTGCTTGCGTTTACAGGCCATCGATATTGGTGGTGTTTCCACGCTGAATAATTCCACACATCCCCCTCCCTTCATGTTCTATTTTCATGGCATTGTTCGCGTCGAATTTCTCCGCATCGACGAGCAGCTACATTTAAGGTGTATTGTCCTCATTAATTACTTACCTCCTCGGAGAACTGTATAAATGAGAATGTAGCTCCAAATTTCAATCTTTCTAACTTGCCTTGAAACTTGCCTGTACTTGTTGCTGTCAGTATTATTATTATTATTGTTGTTGTTTTTGTTGTCCTCCGGAAGGATCTTCTTGAACGTCGAAACATACAATGAGCCTATTTGTATGCAACACAACTTTCAGCACACTGCTAAGGCGAACTTCAGACTCATTCAACAAAGGCGGCAATGCACAGCTTAAAATGAGCCGTGGCATAACGTCTATTTTACACACACATTAGATACTGGCCACTACTTTGATGTGTATACTTTTTCATAATATGGATTCATTCTTACAGCGTTGACTAATACAGTCCCGTGTGTTTCACGTTGCTTGGAACTATATACAGATCAATTATGGCTTCGCATGGTACGAGCGAGTGTTCCTCGAGGTATACTGGCTCTCCTTGTGTGCGTAACGGTTTACTACTGCTCTGGCTATATCTGGCTGCAATCGCGTGATGCATTCACCGTTTACCCATACACCAGCTACTGCAGTAAAGGCAGTTCGAGATTTTTGGATAACTTTGAAGCTCAAGTCAACCGAGTTCAAAGGCACCCATGGCGAGATCATGACTCGTTTAAAACACGACGTCACAAGTACAGATTTTGCATCAGCGACAAAACCGACCGTAACAATTCGGACGACATCACTGTTTATTATGACCCTAATGATCCTGCATGGCTAGAGCTGGTCCTGCCCACAGTTATGAACATCGAAATGGCGAAGCGGGGACTTGATGACCGTTACGACCTTGTCGTGCATGAATCGATGCTTGATCACATAAGGAACTATCTGACTTGTAAGTTTGTTTTCGGTCAACAACCGTTCGTTTCGTTGATCTTTGCATCGCGATGACGGCGCGCATTACGTTATTACGTGTGTACGTTGACAGTGTACGCAGAAAACCTGATTGCAAACGCTCATAGACGATCTTGCTGGTCAACTCAAGTCCTTAAATATCGTCTCGATATGTATGTTCTACAGTATTTCGAGCTGACCCTCAGCTGTTCCCCTATCGGACAGGCTTCAGCTCTTAACCTTTTAGGTATTACTATGGGGATCGATATGTATGTGCCTCGAGGGTTCTTTGATGGGCTAGCATGGCAACGACCCCGCTAATCACAGCGGCGAATCGCCTTACAAAGTCTCTCTAAGAACCGAAACAACAAAAAAATCTTGAGATTTAAAATGTATTCTCTTTGATGCAGAACAGTCTTGGAGCTTTCAGATGTGCTACATTCGATATCGAATAATGTTAGATGCGATCCCAAATATACTGTAAAGCAATCGTTGAGATTTGAGATGTATACTAAGTCGAGCATATCTCACGTCTCACGTTCTTTATTTATTTACTCACTTGAGGGCAGGTATGTCTCAAGTGGCAGATTTTGAAGCTGCAACCTCTGACTTTCATCCGGGAGCGACTTAGACATCCGGTCTTCGCGTTTTTCGAGCCAGAGAATTAGCCGTCCAGGCGGACATATGCACATGCATTAATTCACATATTCGTTGTTCAACAGGGGTACCCGACAGTCACCATATGTACAACATGCTCGTCGTCGGAGTCCTAATGGTCAACAGTTTCTATTTTGTGCTCGTCAATCACACGCCATTCGTAACACGTCACTTGTTCCATTCAGGGCTGTCAAAAATAGCCTACTTCCTTGCCTTGTACGTCACTCTGCTTGCTATCAGTAAGTATGAGGTGTTTCTGGATCTGGAAGCGTTCGAGGCATTAGTTACATGTTCAACTAATATATGCACTGTCGTATCACGGCGTTGGTCAACTGGCCAAGTGCTGGCCTTAAGCTAGGCTAGATGGATTTGTTCACAGCTGTACTCTTCCGGCAGATTCAACAAAGAATCACAACGGTTGTGGACCACACTCGGTTCAGTGAATTTGGCCCCATCGTTAAGATGGTGACCAGTTTCTTAACTAGCGGGGGTAATATTGATCCCTATTGTGGAGGGATGATTTGCCGTATATTTGTCATAGACATTTGTGGTTTCATTTTATTCAATAGGAATAATTGTGCACTACGAGGGGTTTTCTTCTTGTTTTCTGTTGTCATTGCAGATATCGTTGGGGTAACAGCTTGCATTGTGGCTCCCCTGTGTATAACGTCGTTGGTGCCGTCCAGCATTTTAATCTACAGAACGAGCTTCAGATCGCACTTGGTTGACTTTTTTCTTCTTATCGTCGTCGCCAGCTCGCAGGTCACTTTATTGTCCATTTGCATCGGCATCTGGTTGCCTAAATCGACCTCATTTCTGCACCTGCTCGTCTACATGTTTTGTTCGAAGGCAATGGTTGCGTCACTCCTTCTCTACCATATGCCAACCACTAATCTGACCCTGTGGCTCGTAGGCTTCTTCTCTCCCGGAAGCAGTATGTGCTTTTTGTTTGTCATTTCGTTCACGTACTCGGAGAGATATTACTGCATCTGGATCTGTATATATATATATATATATATATATACTAGGTGGGTCAATAAGTTTCCTGACTAGGAAGGAAGACAATTCTTTAGGGAAAAATTCTTGATGCATTTATTCAATATATTCTTCCTGGAACTCAATGCGCGTGGTCCAGTGATCCTTTGGTACTTTTATCCCGTTCGAATAAAACTTTGATTTCATAGACCTAAAATCCTCCTTTACGGCGCTCTTAACGCTATTATCTGTATCGTACTGCTGGCTCCTGAGGTGCGATTTGAGGTTTTTGAAAAGGATAGTACTCACTCGAGGCTAGATCAACAAGACAGAGTGAGTGTTTGGCAGTTTCGAATCCCAACTCTACCAGTTTAGCCATCGTAAGGTTTGAGTGGTAGGCAGGTGCAAAGACCGGCGATACAGCACCTCCTTCTTCTGTATGCCATGACTAATTAATATAATCTATTATATGAACTATTAAACGATTATTGACACGCATCATATTATGCTAATGAAATCGATGAATACAGCCGACGGCAATAATTAAAATCAGTGTGTATAGAATAAATGATACGAATTATACAAAATATATAATGCCAACCACGCTATTCAATGATTGATGTGCGAAACGCCCGCAAAATGGTTGAAGTCAACCCATAACAATTACATTTTGCAATAATAGACACAACATTATTGGTGTTATTGTTGTTGTTGTTGTTACTGCGAAAATAGCTGTTGGTATCTTCGCACATTTTGTGTATCGGGAGCAAAAGATCGACACCGTATGCTTCAACGAGATCGTATCGGAAAATGCGTGCATTTACAATCCGTATAGCGTGCGTCCCTGTTGCGAAGAAGTGATTACGTGTAGGTGGGGAGACCACCCGGGCAGCCTGTGCTACGGAACTGAGCTTCGTAAGTTTTGTTGATCGTCATGGCGCATGGCTGCCCTGGCTATGACGACCGTCGCCGTTACATATAGATTTGTTGTTTTTGATTCCTGCACGCTGTCCGAAGGACACGCTATGACGTCGGCTAAGCGCAAACGGGAGCCGACTCTCCTCGTGACCATTTGCAGTTCCTTTTCTTTATTTACGGTTTTTAAACATTGTCCATAATTATCCCTAAACGTATATTTAGCACACATGCATGTTTCAGATAGGTGCTTTATTTGGTATAATGGGATAGGCTAAATTGGCTCTGCTTCTGTGAGTTTTGATAGATCTCGATGCTGTTCGTCAAAGACCGCATACAGTATGACCCCAGTAAGAGCTGGTTTGAAAGAGGTTGTTTGGGCTCAACGTGCCTCTCAACTTTCGAATTGAACAAATTTGCTATACGCCGTGTATAAGGGAATCTAACGGAAGCTGTGTAGTCTGCGAGATAATAATAATGACCGTGCACTAGTTGCAATCAATCTCCAGCTAAAAATTACAACTCAACGATAAGTGACTCATCGAAATCTACGTGGCAAAATTGGCCATTTCGCACATATGTGGGGTAAACCGAGTTGTTAATCATTGACTTGTACTTTAGCTATAAAGTTTCAGAGAACTAGAGTCAGCTAGAGTCTCAGAAAGTAGACAACTGCCTCGGTGTCTGAGTAAGCGCTTCATACCTGATTCTTGTAATCTATGTCAATAGAATGGGAAAATCAAACACACTCCATTGCATAAAATGGTAATCGAATTTAAAGAGTCGTGTGAACTCTGCAATATTACGGGAGTGGTCATGTGTTTAGTGAAGAACTTCAGAAAACGCTGACACATCCGATTGTAGAGTGCTGTCTTACTGCATACTATATGATAGGATGAGAATGAACCCCTTGCTCCTAGTAATAACTAGTTGTGATCGCTTGGATTTTCCGGAATCTAGGCGAATGTCCCTTTTAAGCCATTTCGTTTTGTTGAAATTGCGAAATCACAGTGATATTCTCCTAAGTCTCGTGTGGAATCACTAGCAAGGTCAAACCGAGAGCGGCAAATAGTATTTGTGTGTGTGTTATCTGTTATTTTCTAGATCAAGCTGCCTGGGCCATGATTCTCTCACAGTTGTGGCTGATACCACCAATAGCTCTGTGGTATAATAATTCCTGGCTGGTCTGTCGGAACCCCACCCAACGGAAGCAAATAAAAGAGATGGCAGAGTTACGACGAAAAGTTTACGATGTGCTCACTGCTGAGCTCGTTCTGACAAAGTACAACCTTCATGAAACTCTGCTCAGGGAGAACGCTCAGCTTAACAAAGGCGTTTTTCAGCGCCTTCTAAAACCCGGCAGTGTTGTGATTAAGGACGCGTGTGTTGACGCCGAAAATCCCAAGAGATCAATTAATCTTGTGATTCATCCGAACTCATGTTGTGGCGTTCTTGGTTTACCCCGTTCCGGGAAGAGCACCATCCTGAAGATTATTCGTGGTGAGCGCGAGGTCGAGTTCGGAGAGGTTCGCGTAAACGGCTTGCGAAATTGTGACCCATCGAGAATCGGCTACTACAGCAAGTGCATCGAGTTCCCAGAGGTCCTCCAGCCAATCGAGCTATTCCTCATACAGGCGACAATACGCAAACAGCCGTATGCGTATCGCATGGCGGCAGTGCTGGCGCTCGCAGCGGTCTTCGGTCTAGTCGATAAGCTCGAAGAGTAAGATTCGCCAGCTCTAACTAGGGTTTTGTAAAGGTCGGGTTGTTGTTTACGGAATGAACAAAGGGTAGGATAGCGCTTGCATTATGCTCAACACTGGACGTCACGAGGATGTTCGTCTCGTCGAGATGATTGATATATTCAAATTATGACTTCCGCAACGTGCTCAAAGCTAGCTGTGTAAACGAGGCTCAAACAAGCCGATTTACCATAGAGCAAATAGGGGAATCAACTGTAAACCTAATATTGAACTTAGCTTATGGTCTATGGTCCTACTGATCTGGCGCGTTGTCAACAGGAAAATGGCATCGCTGACGACTGGAGAGCGACGCTTAGTATCGTTAATGTCGGCCTTCGTTGGCAAGCCTGACATCGTACTTCTGGACGAACCAACGGCCGAAATGGATGCGCCCACGCGAGAAACGATCTGGAATGCAATTTCACTCATCAAGCCAAACTGTATGTATATAGTGGACTTTGATTTTTTGAGTTTTGACTTTTGTCGACTCAACTTTAACGTGAGATGAAAAAGCAAACGAGTACGAGTAGAACTTTTGACGCCATGCAGTAGTAATGCCGACCGTAAATATTGCTTATATTTGGAGACACTTCTGCAGGGCTTTTTTTCATTTTCTTTGAGGCTTTTTAAAGGGTTTTACCATATAGGGATACAGAGCAGTTTCTATTATTTCGAATGTCAAACACACGTGAAGAAAGAGAACGGTAGATGGGTGTCGCCATCTACCGCGACCTCGGCTACAGTGTTGTGAAGCAAGCACGATTCGATTGAGTTCGTTCTGGGTGACCGAAATGAGCCGTTATCTTCAGGGGTCTATCACAGTTCATCTCGATCAACTGATACCTCCCTATGGCAACTGCGTGTGAGAGTAATAACGAATGCTAGTAACTAGTATTAATAATGACAATAATTTATAATCAAATCAATCGATCTTGTTGTAACGACGAACATTGTAACCACACAGAGCGGTGCCTGCTAGTGTGGGAATAGCCGAAATTCTGTCTCGGCGCCCTGCGGTTGCCTGCTGTCCCAGAGAGCCTGAAAAATCCCCGACACATAGGTTGTATTACACGTGTGTAACATGGGTGGCCCCCGGAAGTCTTTATTTTCTCTTGCATCTATATGATGGGAGACGTCTCTTCGACGAGCTTGTGAAAATCGTCCAATCGAGGGTTGCGTGAGATACCGGCTCACTTGCCTGTATGCAATAATCATTTTAGGCACTCTCGTGGTGGCGACAGATACTCTGGATGACTTCGAGCGGATTGGCTTTGATAAAGTTGTGGTGATGGCTAACTTGGACATGAAAATGATTCTGTCTCGGAAGGAGCTCGAAGCACAAGTCTGCCGAGGCTATTCGCTTACGGTCAAGGTGCATGTCACGTCAGACGCTAGTGAGTGCACACGCTGAATGCATACCGCCAGCATCGTGAGCCACGATGTTGTGTGAAACCTGTACATTTTTCTATACTAAATAGTAATGCTATTGTAGTAAGTATTTGCTAACCATTCAAAATCACCCTAACTCACAGAAATGGATTTTCGTTGTAATGTGAAACAGAGGTATATCAGAGCTTCACTTCACGCAGGGGCAGTCGATCGCAGGACCTAATGGGACCCATCCGCGAGTGGATACTTCTTCGCTTACCAAAGGCCGTTTCGGCCATCGACGCAGGTACTAGCTTCTCTTCCTGGCTCATGGTGCGGATATCGCCTTTTAGTTTGCTATACAGTTAGATGTTGTGATACCCATTCTGTCCACTGGTTTGGCATGGCTATGCTTTAGAACACGGTTAAATAATGCTAGGTTAATTCGGCAAAGATTCGGTCGAATGTGCGGCCGATTGCCCCTTTTGCATTCAGCACGTCATGTCTGCGTGTGGCCTTACCCGAGCAGGCGTCAAAAAACGTTCCGATATCACGTTACATAAGTAGATTTTAGATAATCCATCCAGTGGTTGTTTATGAGGGCCAGCTTGGTTCTCATACCCCTCGCAATTTGACGCACTCCTCAAAGGTCATCAACTTTTCATCCCACATTCTAATTAGATAAAACAAAGCCATTGCGGTATATCGATCTGTCTCTCCTACCCCTCTCTTTCGCCGTTGGATGAACGTGCTGAGACGGACAATGTGGCCAAAAGATTATGAGACTGAAATAGTAGTTTTGTGCCTCCGTCAACTCGATAGTCTACGGAGTTTCTTAAGTGAAAGCGGATCGTCGATGCCGCTGGATAGATACGTAGAATAGGTAAGCGCTAGGTGCTTCGCTTCTAGACCCGAAGCGGAGAGTGTGGTTGGTCAATAAAACAAAACGGGGTGCCAACAACCTAAATTTACGACGTATAAATTGGTACTTGTTGTTTTGATATAACAATCTAGCGACATCATAATATATCTTATGTCGCCTGCTTATGAAATCACTCTTAGGAGGACTCCTCGAGATGCACGTCGTCGGCGAGTCGACTTCGGTAACAGAACTGTTCTTGTTACGCGACTTTCTGTGCAAGCAGTTCAAATACATTAGCGAATTTCGTATCACCCATCTGTCTAACCGGGATAAGCTGCGTCACCTCATCGGCCTTGCAAACAAGTATTCGGCAATAGGTCCAGTTACTCCACTGTCATCGCTTGCACCAGTGGACACCTCCCTTGAATATCAGAATGAAATTATATAACGGGGGTAAACTCCGTTATATAATTTCATTGGGAGTGGGGGACGACGAATCTAGATGACTGAGCGGATTAGCGCTAAATGCGTGACACGCTACACACGACGAGCGTCTGCACCGAACTTCCACCACGGCCTGTCAGCATCGAACTAAGGGTGTTGCTGCGAATCATCGTCCCAGTTGCTTTCCACGCGCCATAACCAGCTGAGCAAGTAAAATAAAATCATGGCTCGTGCATTCATGCTCCGTCGTTCATACAAGGATTTTTTATTTATGATACAGAGCGGTTGATCTGAACACGTAACCCAGTAGACATGAACGACACAGGGATGTTGTTGCCGGTCTAGCGAGTATCGCTGTCACGCCCCGTGCAGGTAGTCGTGTTATAAGCATGAAAGAAGGATGTAGTGATACATGATGGTAGGATGTAGTGATATTTTTTCACATAGTAAATATCCAACACACGGGTATAAAGTTGGAGGTTTATTTTACATAATTTCCTGACGCACACGCTCCTACAGTTACACCGACGAAGGAACGGCTACCGTCTCGGGGTGCCTTCTCAGCCCGGCTCTGTCGATTGGTGTTCTCGCTGCATGTTCATAAGCGACGAACATCCTGGTTACATAAATGCTACTGGCTTCTCGAGGCTGTCTGGATTGATTGGGCTATCTCGTGGAAATCGTGAGCCTCCAAATCCTGTGGATTGGAGGACAACGATGTAAGTTTTTAATTTATCGAAGGTCTCCGGGATTCGACGTGTCTACTTGGTTCACCACATAATGGCTGTTCACGATTAAAAAACGATTAAGAAAGAAAATGTTTTTGGACCATCTATGATATAATTAATAATCATAGAATAATATCAATATATCAGAGATGATCAAAATACAAAATATATACGTGTGTGATCTCTGATAATATTGATATCAATAAATATCGATATTATCATTTTATTCGTTTATGAATAATTCGTGCAGTAGTCGGAGGAATTAGGCCTTTTTTTTACAGATAACTATGTGTTATTTGATGACTGTAACGCTGATAAAGCACAGCGGTGCGGAAAACTATTCAAAAATATTCAAATCACATGAAAATTCCTTGGGATCGTTGCATACCTGCATTGAAGACGAGGTGACGCAGCTTCGCTCGGTTCGAAAGGTGCTCAATGCGAAATTCACTTACATAGCTAAATTGCTTACAAATGAAATCTCGCAGTGTGAATAGCTGTGACATGGCCGTGGTGTCGTCCACAACATGAAGCTCTAGAATCGGTCCTGGAAAAGGTGAAACTGTATCAGACAGCTTCCCTAAAGGTAACCGAAATCTGTATATGGAGAACAGTACGAAGCGAATTCAGGACGAGAAATTCTACTTTGGTGGTTTTGAGAACACCGCGACAGAGCTACCAGAATTGCAGAGTTGCAGCATCCCCAACAGTTGACTTTTATGTTAAAACCTAGTAGATGAGCTCGACGCTTCAGTGGAGTCGGGCTCACTGCTCTAACGGGATGAATTCATGCTCCGGCCCACAGCAGTTTCATTATATCTAAAACTAATGATTTGTTTTATCAGGAAATAATACGTCTATGCTTAGTCATTTCAACGTTTGCCAGATAACCAGGTGGTTAGTTGACGTGAGCTATATAATAAGTGTATGGATTTTATAACTATATACTACAGTAGTGTAGCACCACCAGCGTTTCATATTGTGTCTAAGCAAAAAAATCAATCAACTTTGTAGTGCAATGTGCACTACAAAGTTACGTAACAATAGACTGTAAAAAATCGATCAATAATTACATATGTAAAACTACTAATTTAATGAATTACAAAGGCAACAGTTAAAAAACGGACCTGAATCAACGATCGTGTGTGCCTTTGGTACCGTGTGCAGAATCCAGTTGCGAATTGGTCTCATAAGATCCTGGAGGTGATTGCGTTTCGTTGCATCGTTTGCCAAACGGCGCGCTCTATTGCCGTAATCTGAAAGCAGTCGGAACTCGCCCCGTCGTTGGTGCTATACAACGTAACTAACCGGACACGAGATTAACTGACCGTGTCCAGCATGCTGCCCCACAATAGCCGGCGATGCTTGTCGTAAATGTTCGCGGTACACGCGGTGGGGAGAGGCATGATATGTCGGGCAAGCTTCAGATTCGTGTTCTATGATAGGTCCAAGAAGAAAAAATCGAAAAATATCCATCTTAATACCATACCCGTTGTTAATGGCGACTGTTGCACTCGAACCGTAAGTGAGTAGCCTCGACGCAGCTGCAGGTCCTTGAACTTGAAGATCATTCTTACTATGCCATCTGCCATGAGGATGGTTTTGTCGAAAGAAAGTCGCTCAAAGTCATCGAGGGTATCCGTTGCGATGATGATCGTGCCTGATCATTTCGATCAGCGGGAGACATACGCGAGGGAAGCGTCGATAATGTAATCACAGTCCAGTACTGAACATACTTCATATCTAGGCAGGTCGTGGCTCTTCGGTGACATAGGTCCGTTATGGGTTAGTCATTGATCTTTAATTGTTTAGCGAGTCAAATGTAATTTTTATATATATATATACATATATATATATATATATATATATATATATATACAGGCGTCCTTACAGCCTGTATTTTTTGGCGGATCGGACGCTGTACCAAGGACACATCCATTTTCTTCTTTGTACAAAATAGACTCGACATATTATGAGATCACTGGCATTGGAAAATGATACACCATTACACCGAAGAAAACAGCGGTGCCGCTTGAACGACTATAGAAAACCAAACGAAAATCTATTGTATATTAAACCCGCCATTTGTAGCGTACGACTTTCTGATTAATTTTTAGAAACCGGGAAGAATTGAGGAACCTTAGAGGCGAATCGAATACGCCATCTGGTTAGTTGGAGATGTATTCCATTTTTACACTGGAACGTTAGTCAATAATCTCCTAGCTCCTAATAGTCAATTGAAATATTTGCCGCAGGCCAAGCTTCGATGCACTCAATGAGTATAATGTACGAAGCGTCTCGAACTAAATTGGTTAATTGGCGTACTAGTTAATTAAATCATTTTATTTCCTTAGACTATATATTCCGCTCAGTAGAAACGCGACGATTTGCCACAACGAAGTCAGCGATGAGATAACAGAAAATCGAATTACGTATTTTCGTCACTAGTTGTTGGACTAAAACACCTTCTAAATCACATTACGGAACAGCCAAACTGTTCGATTGTCCTTCTCAAGAAGTTAGGTAAACAAACGACTCTGAAGAACATCATTCTTCCCATTTTGTTACATTATTTACTCGTCACAACCGAAGCTTTGCTCTCGTATAACTTGACGCATCATATCCAACCTTCCGGCGGAGCAAGAGCTATGGCTGGGACCTAGGATTCGAGACCGGGCTGCGGAATGGTTCACTATTCTTTGTAAATCCAATCAACCGTGTCCGTATATATGATTAGCTATACGTACAGTGGCCCTTTATTTTTAAGATGGCCTTCCAGATAAGTTCCTTGGTCGGGGCATCAATATTAGCAGTTGGCTCGTCAAGCAGTACGACAAGCGGCTTCCCAACAAATGCAGTCATGATCGCCACGAGACGCTGCTCGCCGGCACTTAATGTATGTATAGCACTGTAATGGGCAAGGTGACAAATGCGAATCGTTACGGAACGATTTCGTTTCTGCTTTAATTGAAATGAGCATTCTCACATTTTAAGGGATTAAGAAAGAGTACAATGCGAGGGTGACATGCTGTCGTCAGCTCAGGTAGGTAGCTCTCGCTGTCGGTCAATTCTGTTCAAATCTAACGGGGATGTGACAACGACCTCCTCAGTCCTATGAATTTGCAAATTTTCAGCATTCTACTGATCTGCCCTTCTGAGGATCTGTCATCAGTCAAGTTGTTCTACCACATGACCAGAACCACCAGACTAACCATTTATTTCCGCGGCAAGCAAAAATCGGAAAAGAGCTATCGATAATCTGAGGCATGCGTGGCAGATATTCGTCCAATAATCATGAATATTGTAGAGATATAAAGTATCATGGTCTGTAGTGTGGAACATACCTGTGTAGGCAATAGCTAAGGCCAAAAATGGTTGCTAATGCTTGTACGGCCTCCCTTTGGTGCACGGATGGCACATTGCGAATTCTGGCATGAATGAGAAAGAGCTCGATCGGCTGCAGCAGGAGCGGGACTTTGATCGCTTTGCTAAAGTAGCCAATCTCTGATGGGTGACAGTTTCGCACGCCGTTGACGTACACTTGCCCGTAGTCGGGTTTCTGTTCGCCCCGGATAATCTTAAGCAGCGAACTTTTCCCGGCTCCCTCGATGCCCAGCACGCCGAAGCATGCACCCGGCTTAATTACAAGACTTTGAACTGACCTCTGACAATCAATGTTTAGGCAAGCCTCCTTAATGATCACGCTCCCTTTTCGGAGGAGTCTCTCAAATGGAAGCTTAGAGAAAGTCGCTGTCTCCCGAAGAATCGACTCGTGGCCATGGGGCGGCAGAGCAACGCTGACAATTAAATGGTCTTCAAGCTGTTTAATTTTCTCTTTGAGCTTTCGTCTCTGCTTTATGCAAAAGTATGGCTTGATGTGGTGCCAGTTGTGGGCGACTATAATAATGATTATGCTTAGTATTTGCGTATTCATCAGGATCGCGTAAATTCTCCCTATGAAAACAAATCAGAAGGTGTTAGTTTCGTTAAATACATGTGGGGTCCTGCATTAAACGTGTCCCACACGGGGGCACACATAACCTAGTCGAAGTGTGGACCTGCTCCAGAATCGCAGTGCAAAAATATCACAGACCGTTTGTAGCTACGCACAAAAAGAAAATTGTACCACTATCAAAGTATGACATGAGCTAGTAGTCGAAACCAGCTCACATGGCTCTGTATAACCATGTCAGAGAGCACCGTACAAGCTGATATCCTCGGATGCATAATACAAAATGCTACAGAGATTTTCACAGACAGAGAGACATCGTAAAATTGGGTGACTGTTCACGGTTGTGAATGTTTGTCTTCGTCCAGGGCAACGAAGTGGATAAATGTACACCCTCTGCTAATGTTGTATACTATATATTGTATACTATACTACTATTACTACTTGAATGCCCCAATCATGTGCCTTCTGCCGTCTGCCCCGCATTGAGTCGAAACTCCAGGAAATAGCATCACAGTTGAAATGAAATAGCATTACAATGATGCCGTCCAAGGGTGCCCCATAATGGCTCAAACGCATTTGAGGAAAATCCGTTTGAATTTTAAGCCTATAGTCTATTTTTTTTAAACTCGCAGAAGACACTTACCTAGCAAAATAAGTTATTTTTATTCTGGAAATGAATTCTACCAGAATAACTATAGCTATTGTTGACAAACCTCGCAAATTCGTTTATCAGTTTTATGGGAGGGTAAGTGTTTTTCAAAAAAAAAAACTCCCTTGTTTTCGTGCTTTATAGGCGACATAAAACTACGAATGTTGTATATAAAATCGGAAATTATAAAATGCAAACTCATATTTGAGAGTGCGCCCACTTTTCGCCAGTCTGCTGTGGAAACACGTTGCTTGTCCAGCAGAGTCAATTCAGTACTAGCACATAGTTGGCTTGGTCATCTGTCGAAGAAGTATGTTGTGTAGTCTGTCTACTGTTCGTGTGATGAAACCTGGTGAAATCAGTCACCGGATGTCGAGTGTGGGCAGAGCCATAGTAAACAAGCGTATTCGACTCGAGACCTTTTGTCAACAATAAAGTGACTGGTATACTGTTTAAAGTCATCCCATTTTACAGTGCGCGTTGTTCAATATGAACAAGCATCGCTTACGATGTTCGGTCAGATAACTAGAAATTGCAAATCGTTACCGAGGATATCTAGAGAGCTCAGATCGGTGATATCTTTTCCATACTATTGACTATGTCACAATTAATATGCTTTGCAAGTATAGGCCAACATATGTGATTTATGTTTGTAATGGTAATTCCACGAACATTTGACTTAATAGTGGCGTGCAGACTTCGACTAGACGTATAGCTAAGGTTAGATATTCCCGAGTTACGGATAATACGGATCAAGATAGTTCACGCTGGCCAAACGTTGTAACCTTTAAATGATCGCTACCTCTCATATCGGGAGACAGAACCCAGGTTCGTCTCGAGCCCAGACACTTGTCTAACGCCAAATTCGCCCATAATTTGAAATACATTACACAGGCGCCCTAGTCCACGAAGCGCGCAAGTCTGACCCCCACTTACTACGACAGTCTATCGCACACCATATTTAGATCAATCCACATTAATGTTTAAATTCTATTAGAAATAAATCAAAATTAAAATAAGAAATAATTCGAAATGCACCAATTGTCAGTATGTCAGCACGTTGTAGCCCATGAGAAAGAATTAGTTACTTCACAAATTCGGTATCACATACGATGCAAACTCACAAAGTGGTCCTCCAGGTGTGATAGAATCGGTCAAAGTGAATAGCTCATGTTTTGAATGACAGCAGGTCCTTAGAGCGTACGGATTCCACGAGCAAATGTAGTTTGCTATAAATGGGTCCAAACACGCGGCCACATATATTTGCAGTCGTTCAACAAAAATTAATGTTTTGCTCACCCCTGGAAGTTACGACATTCGTTAAATGCATAGCATTTTGGAATGAAAAGAGATAATATAGGAGACCATCGGTTGGTGAACATTCTGAATACGAGGAGTGTACTTAGAAATTTCGACTGTACCTGTTTATATATCTAATGTATAAGTATTTTATACACCGTCTGTATACTTATATACAATATAGTCTGTAGACAGCTTTCACTCTATATATATATATATATATATATATATATATAATATATATATATATATATATATATATATATACATATATATAACCGGAATGAGCCTATTATTTCAACGAAATTACCGATGGCTAAATGGATCAGAATTTCAATAATTATAATATTAGAGTTAGTTACCCAAATACTATAATGTCATTGTCAAAAAAAACGCAAAGCGCTCGTTAGATACTCCATGCGCACCGAAGCGGATTTTCTTCGATTTGCAACCCAACATAATTAGCTGCTTGAGCTTAAGACACATACCGCTACCGGGAATCACCAACGACGACAATGTGTTCATCCACGTCGACGGGGTGAAATCGTAGATTTCTAAGACCGTTAGAATTGCGTTCGAGGAGTAGATGTAGAAAAAGATGTGTAGAAATGTTATCCATTTCGGTAGAAACATCCCAATTGCGATGCTGAACAAGGTGAACTCGGAGCTAATAATGAATAGAAATAGTAGATAGTGCTGCCATACGTAGCTGGGTCCGCGTACCAATCCAAGGAGGCTTCGCTCTTTGGCGTTTATTATGTAGATAGGAGTAACCAGAAATATCGCCAGAACGAAATAATCTAGAAATCAAACACCCGCCGGAACACACGAGCTATTGACGATTCGCTCAAAACGTTCGTGTAGAAATTAATGGCCGGACGCAAAATCAATCTCGGGCGAAGATTACCGGCATGAGTCCCTAAATCATAAGGAATCTGAAACCAGCTCGAGAGAGCTTTTGCACAGGGCTTATCGTCGTTTTTTTTATATCGAGTGATCGAGTGACTTGATTCAACATATATCAAGGCAGTTCTGAGTGTAGCCTCCCAAAATACAAAATGCTATTCGCTTGTACGAATGCAGGTAACGAATGGTTCTTAAGGCAAAACAATGGACGCCATTGATGTTCGACGAGCGATGTTCGCCGTTTTGTATAGAGTTGTGCTATAGGGTTGTGTCCCTCCTAGGAAAACTGCGTTTTTCAACGTACAGAAAACGTCTGTGACAAACTGCATACCTGCCCTTTGTTAATAACGGTGTTTGTGAATTTAATTGACCATATTCAGCGAACGGAGGGTGTGCGCTCGTTGGAGCTTGATTTTGGCTGATTTTTCATGCTGTAATGTTCAATGCCCAACTCTCATTGGTATGGATGCCGATTGTTGCCTTGTACATGCCAGCTGAGGGGACGACAGTGTAAACCTTTGACTCTCTTAGCAGATTCTCCAAAATACGTTCGCATCATACTAGCTGCCACAAGCTATCCTCAAGCAGACAGTCACGCAAACATAGACTTAGACGGCTTCGTATAAACCACGCTCTCTCTCTCTCTCTTTACAAGATTTCAGCTCACACATCAAACTGGTGCATTTCATCAGACAGTAAAGCAGTTCCTGCCTGCACACGAACTGCTGGGAGCAATCCGAAAACGCTACCAAACTACGTAAGTCGCGTATTTCATGTTGCCGCTACCTGCTGACGCTTACAAACGTTCCGGTCACTTACTGATAAGAAACATTACGATGTAGGTACCAATGAAGTAGTTGGCTCTCGACAGTCCGGAAGAGAAGAGTTGACGGTGAACGTAGGGTGTGTAGATGAGCATCATGAAGTAGAAACTAAGAGTGGTCAAACTCACGACGAGGAACATCCTGTAGATGGCGTAACCGTAACTGTCAGCTAGAATGAGGGCGTGACAAACAGGATGCAAACATTAGCTATGACCCTCAACTGTTTGAGTTATATATGTAAGGCGCAAAATGTAAGGCGCAACCGACACAGTAGAGAGAGTAGACACAGGCGCAACTGACGCAATAGAGAGTAGACACATTAGGTACATGCAAGCAATGTGCACCAAGGACGAACCACATGTGAGACATGTAGCGCACGCACCATAGGTACCTACACTGGGCATACACACCTACACTGGGTGAAATGACCGCAAGTGCCCAAGCGGCAGAGCGGAGTAGCACTACTGGAGAATCTGCCGAGAGCATCGGGCAGAGAGCGAGGTTGCCGTCTTGAACTTTCGTTGAAGCTGCTTAATAAATTAGCGATAATGACAGTGCTGATTTGAACAATCCGTGTCCTCTATCCTACCCACAATACGCCCTCCCCTCGAGCTCTTACACTTCAGAAGTCGGGTGTGGATAGAGTAACACTGGATTTTCAGCGAAACCGGCAAAGTTATTTTAACAAGTCCGAGAAGAGGATACGACAGCGGCACGAATTGTGAAGGCGAGGAGTACGCGCAGTAGCAAAGATGACAACGCCGGGCGTAGGTCGAGGCGACGAAGCCGGAGGTCGACGGAATGACGCCAGTAGCGAATTTGAAGAAAGGTTCATGGCGATGATGGAGAAGTTTGTGGCTGCGGCGGGGGTCATAGGTGCTGCAGGTCGTGGTGTTAGCGAAGTACCGCGGACGATCCAGCCAGGTGGATACCTGGGCGACACAGCCGTACAGCTAGAAGAGTTTTCTGGCGAGAACGGAATCACGGCAAAAGAGTGGATCCGGAGGATGGAGTTAGCCAAAAAAGTGGGCGACTGGTCGGAGGCTCAGACGATGAGCGTGATTATGATGAAGCTCACGAAGTCAGCTCGACTTTGGCATCTCCAGCATGGTGCAGACCTGGAAAATTACGCTGCGTGGAAGGACGCCTTTTTCGCTGCGTACCTTCCGAAAAAGCCAATCGGAAGTTTGATACAAGAGTTGCGTACGTGTACGCAATGTCGAGGCGAGTCACTAAGTGCATTCGCTCGGAGAGCGGAAGCATTGTGCGAACAGATTGGAATGGACATGAGCGATACGAAAGACCATATTTTGTGGGGTCTCTTGCCTGAGTATGACAACCTAATTCCCGAAATTCGAGGGAGGCAACATGACGATGTGTCAGCACTTCTACGCGACCTCGAAAGCACTATGTCATTTCGAAGGTATCGGTCAGCGAATAGCAACGGCCGAGGGACAACCAGCAGCTACATGGCACGCAGAGGGCAAGGAGAGACAAATGGCAAACCTATTACCTGCTTTGATTGTCGCCAATTGGGACACAAACGCGCAGATTGTCCCGATCGAAATCCTGTATCCGCGAGGCTGCAGGCCCAAACATCACAAGCGATGCAAGCGAGGCCAACGCCACAGGGCCCTAGTCAACGGAGTAACAGTATGATAACTCGGATCGAGAATACCGCTAATAGAGCGAGGTACTCAGGCGGAGCAGGTAGAGAGCAACTAGACGTTCGCACCGAAAGACGAGAAACCCATAGAGAACAGGCAGTACTGAATAGGCCGAAACCACTTTGCTTCCGATGTCAGAAAGAGGGCCACGTCGCACGAAACTGCAGTGAAGTGTTGGCGGCAGCGGCCGAGCAAACAGAATCGGTGGCGGATGCGGCAGCGAAGGCCGAGGTGAAGCTAGTCACTGTCAACGGCAAGCAGTGGCCGGCAAAAATTGACTCGCAGGCCAGTATAACCATTGTGTCAGAAAGCACAGCCGCGAAGATGGAACTGAAACTGAACCCCCCAAAAGTAACACGAATCCGTGGCATTGGTGGTGAATGTGAGCCGATCGGTGAGTGTGAAGTGACAGTGGGCATAGATGGTTTAACACACGACCAGTTGGTTGTGACAGTGCTACCCGATGCGGTAATGTGTGGCCAATCCATATTGCTAGGGAAGGACCTTCTGTATCGCGAAGGGCTCGTTACGGTCATAGGTCGGGAAGGTGCACGACTGTTGAGTCGGGAAGATTGCCCAGAGATAAGTGCGATTCTCCCAGCAAAAGACAGAATTGAACTGAGTGCGAAACAAGATGTTATCCTCCCCCCGAGAACTGTATGTGCGGTGCGTGTGCATGGCGGCGACTCAACAAGCGGATCAGTGTTAGTAGAAGACGGAGAACATGCGTTCTTGTGCAACATGCAGACCGGAGAGCTGACGCTGCCAGTCGTCAATTATGGGCAACAAGAAACTTTGATCAGTGAAGGCGCTGTGATCAAGCGTGGACAGTACGTTGACGACGATGACATCATACCGTTGGGTGTGAGTGCCAACGATCCAACTATGAGGCAAGACCAGCAAGAGGTGCGTGAGAAAGAGATCCAAGCAAACGAAATGCGAATAGGTGAAGGAGTGCCTGGCGAAGTGCAACAACGACTGTGCGCTCTGATAAACAAATATAGGAAGGTGTTTGCAACTTCGATGCATGAGTTGGGACGTACTTCATTGGCCGAGTTTGACATCGACGAGCTACCAGGTAGTAAACAAGTGACCGCCAAGCCTTATCGGTTATCTCTGGCAGAGAGAGAGGCGCTACGAAAAATCATCGGAGATATGCAATCGGCAGGGATGCTGAGTCCGTCACGGTCGGCATATGCCAGTCCCGTTCTCATGGTTAAGAAGATGAACGCTCAGTTTCAGCAGATTATGACAAGGATCAAGGACAAATTTCGAGCCCAATACGGCAAGCGGAGAAAGGCTCATCGTGTCAGATACGACATCGGAGATGTGGTAGTAGTGCGGAGACTTCCAATAGTGGCAGGCAAACCTACCAAATTGCAACCCAGATTCAGAGGACCCATGGTAATAGTTAGGGTGTTACCTCACGATTCGTATGGAATTGCAGATTTGAGAGGTGAACAGGGCTACACTGGAACCGCACACTGTTCACAAATCCGACTTTACAAAGTAGCCAAGGAAGACGGCACGAGCTTTGAGGATGACGGCGATGAAGACGAACAAAACGACGATGATGTCTCTGGCAATCACGAGAAGGAGACCGTACCGGCTGAAGACGAACGCGATTCGACTGCGCGAGGTGGCGAGACGACTCAATCAAGAGCACCGGAGAGCATTTCCACCTCCGTGGGATTAAGACGGTCCCAAACAACGATAAAGATGCCTGAGCGATTTGACAGCTTTGTGATGCAGAAGAGAAAATTGTGATAATAATCTGAATAGTACGATTAATAACGATGATAATACTAGGACAACTGATAATCATACATGTTTATAATGGTGAAAAGACTTCTAATTGAGAGAATGTAAATATAGTTTGTAAACAATTTGTAAACAATAAGCAAGTCCAAATATTGAAAAAAAAAAAAAATAAATAAAAAAAAAAAAAAAAATAATAATAATAATTTGGTGCAGAACTTGACGTAACGGTGGAGGACCACCGGTAGTAGTCGAATGGCCGAATGTAAGGCGCAAAATGTAAGGCGCAACCGACACAGTAGAGAGAGTAGACACAGGCGCAACTGACGCAATAGAGAGTAGACACATTAGGTACATGCAAGCAATGTGCACCAAGGACGAACCACATGTGAGACATGTAGCGCACGCACCATAGGTACCTACACTGGGCATACACACCTACACTGGGTGAAATGACCGCAAGTGCCCAAGCGGCAGAGCGGAGTAGCACTACTGGAGAATCTGCCGAGAGCATCGGGCAGAGAGCGAGGTTGCCGTCTTGAACTTTCGTTGAAGCTGCTTAATAAATTAGCGATAATGACAGTGCTGATTTGAACAATCCGTGTCCTCTATCCTACCCACAATACGCCCTCCCCTCGAGCTCTTACATATATATACATATATATATATATAGAACTTACGCCTGAGGTAGGCCTTGATGTTGTCAACACCTGAGCGATCAGTATCCCGTATTGAATAAGATGAGCTCTGGTTGTTCTTTGTTAGTGCCACGTTAAGTAGAGCGAGAATGACCTCCCGAAGAATTTTAGCGTTGTTCGGATGGGAATGAATTTCAATTTCGTCTGAGTCATTCCCAGAGCCCTCTTTGAGATCCAAGCAAAACTCGTATTTTAGTCGGAGAAACTCCTGCTCGCTCTTAAGCCACGGATATCGAGTGAGATGTCGAAGGTAGGGCTCAACCATCCTAGTCAAGCGTGGACTGCCCCGAGTGCAGTAGTTGAACTGCCTGTTCGTTCGGTAATACGTGGTAATGGACTCAAGGGAGTCTTGACTTAGGTAGTGAGTTAAAATTATAGTAATTATCGTCATCGTCAGAAGGAGGACGAACAAATAGCGCGATACATCCATACGATAGATTCTTAGCCATGAGTGCACTGAAAACACAGACGAAATAGCAAACACATCCGAGTGGAGCTCACAGTGTGATTATTCTGACAGGTAGTTAAGTGTAATAATAAATACGTACATTGATTTCAATGGCTCCATATGATTAGCCTTCGTGTCCTTACATTGAGGGCCTCAAGAAGAGTGGAGGCAAAAAGCGACTCATTAAACATTGCCAGCATCGCGCGAAGACTTCCGGTGTGGTCCGGAAAGACCCCGGAAGACAATGGTCACTGAATGTTAGGGAAGTGTTTGTCTAGTGCCGCAGCCGCGCTAGTTCTACAGTTCCAACGTAGCACAGATCCGATCTTTGACCTTTGACTTCCGATATTTCTGATCATCTCTCTCTCTCTCCCTCCCTCGGTTCATTACAGGTTGGGTATATCACCAGCACCAAAATGTATCGACCTACTCAATGACCACCCTTTCGATGGGGTTCTAGGCGACCAGTTGATGCTGACGCTCAACCCGATGTAAATGATTTAACCAGGATTAATTAAGTTTAACCCAATAACATTAACCTATATGGGAGAGATGGTTATGGAACAGGAGCGTCGTAATGCTTGCATCGTTGTAGCCAATAAACAAATCTCCCTTAGTGAAAGAGGAGAAACACGACAGAAGTTATGCTGATGGTGCGGTTTCCAGGGCGTTTTTTCCCAGCTTAGACTCAAGGTAAGCTCGAAATATCGAGAGGATCATATCTTGATTCGGCTAATTTGTTCAAACTAGAAAGGATGTACGAACCCATGTACTGCATCTGGGACCTTGCCGTACAGAACTTGAGCGATAGTGGTAACATTTTCGGCAGGTTAATCACGAAATCATGTGTTCCATTACCAGTGGCTTTGTTTCAAACACGTTTCGTCCACGATGAGCGGTATAGACTTTGTTCTATGAACAACTAGGTTTCTAAGTAATGTTTTCCACTTACTGATGATGGAGAAGAGCTCTCCAAGGAACACTTGATGCCGACAACGACTGTGCTTCGGACGAGAGTGCATTTGAAGCCATCGGTGTAGGACACCACTCTTTTGATTTCCACCGACGTCGACATCAAGGCCTCGCAAGCTCCCTTGCTAAATTGTCCACACAAATAGAAAATAGATGCCCAATGTGGCCAACACGAATTTCCTTAGAATTATGCAACAGATGCATACATATATAGAGTCACACGATAACATATGGAAAACAAATCAACAAGCAAGTTGTAGTTGTTTTTCCTAGGCTCTCTCCACATTGCAAATGTGATGAAAAAATCGATATTATTATTTATAATGACGATCGTTACTGAAGTCACCATTATCATCCTTTTTCCCTGGTAGAGAGCGTAAATGAGATTCGCGATGGTTAAACGTTACCAGCATTAGCAGTTATTATATTATCGAGTACTATGTACAATTCAAATGCGAACATCTTTTCAGAACCAGTAGAAATAGGAGAACAAAAAAAATGATTTCAGTAGTCTTGAGCACAATAGGTGGAGCGCTATTTGGCTAATGGACAATAACGCCTCAGCTATGTCGACGAACGTTATCAAGTAGGTGCAGCATGTCCGCTACAGTCGTATCAGCCAGAGTAAACCCCGATATCTTGAGCCTATCTTTTTCTTTGTCGAGCCGTTGAAAAATCCGAGTAAGAGCTTCGGTCTCCTTCGACCGATCTGCTCGGGGCAATTCAAATAACAGGTTAGCGTTCGCGGGGTTATCTGATGCCATCACAATAGGTCCAGTTAGATCCTCGAGAGCGTCGTATATGTCAGCCAAACGGCAGAAGAGGTTTTTTGTCACACAGAGCCGATACTTGAGACCTGCGAAATTAGGCGGACATATTTGAGTTCAATAATCTAACGCAGCAATTATCGAACGAGTATGGCGGAAGCAAATTTTAGCGTATTGCTCTGCGCAGACACATGCACATATTAAAAATCCTTGCATTGAACGTAAATCTGCCTAATATGTTTGACGAGGATACGAAGTGCGGGCGAAGAGAACTACCTAAATTCATAGAATTTGTAAAACTTGTATATAAATGTTATAAACTCACTTATAAACTTATTAATAAAAGTTATAACTTATTTATAACCCTTATAAACATATTTCTATAATTACCTGTATTTATAAACTGACCAACATAATGATCGAATCAGTCCATAGAAATCTAGCTTAAGAAGGTGGGTTCAGAATAAATAATATAATAGTTACTCCGGTTTTAATCATTCTATCAATAGGCTGCTTGATGTGACCAATCTTGGCTGCCAAGCTGACCAAGCTGATCTGTTGCGGCATTTCGGCAATGGCTTTCACTTGTCATGCTACATGTGGGTGATTCGAAAAATCAGAGGCCGACATTTTTTCAGACCCGAACAATGATATGACGAATAATTATGAGCCACTCGGGTATGAGCAGTTCACCGTAGCAACACTCAGTTTCGAGTTCTGTCCACTATACTTCTACGTCGATCGACGTTGAGCCGCCAGACAACGAACGGCCCAACCGAGTACTTGTATGCATTTGCCAGGAATGATTGATACCTGCTACTTGCAAAGTAATCCATTATCTAATATGGGCCAGCGAACCGATCGAAGCTTCTATAGAGCTTCCACATGAAGAGTGGGCACAAAATCATAGAAGACAAATAAGTAATAATAATAGACACACGCACGCACACAAGTATTCTAATCACATTACATATCATAAGCGATTGCGTTGTAAATGCGTATGTATTCTCATCATTCGTATCCACTGACAGAATTTCTCTCGAAGAAACGAAGGCGATCCTATGAGGATCAGCTTGCCCCGTGATTCCACACCAATGCGCTCGCCGAGCAGGTCGGAAACTTTTGGTTCCGACGTGATAACTGCAACCGCCCGTCCGCGTTTTCCTATTTCTACTAACTGCAACACCTAGGATACAACAATAAGCCAACATGTATCGACGAATTAGACGTTGAAGCAATGACGCTCGATTATAGCATGATACGTAGTATGCTAAGTTGCGTGTGAAATTACATTGTGAACATATTTACTTTATTATTTATTTATCGTTCGTTTTCGAATCGGGTATCCTGCCAAAGAAGGGCGGGCGAAAGGGGGCGCTAGCAGTGATCAATGGGGAGTTGTATATCTAGAACTGAACGTCGTGATGCACATGCAATCCTTTTGCGATGAGATCGGTGGCATATACGCGACTGATTGAGGACCTCACCAGCTTCGTGATGAACGGGCTCTCGTTCATAACCGAATATATATATATATATATATATATTAACCTCAGAAAAGGCACATGGTGGCAGCGAATTCGTTTGATATTTTCACAGTACTGTCATGTGTTGTGGTGAAATGTACCGCGAAATCGTTTGGCTGGTGAAGATGCGAATTTCTCTGTTTTAGCGACTGGGTCCATGGAAGTCAAGAAAAAGATAACCATGAGCTCGCGTTGAAGGCTGTATGAGATAGCTTCGTTTATATGCGTATCAGCGCCATATCAGGTATACAACAACAGCAATAATGATGAACTTGGTAACAGCTATTGACTAGTTGTATTTATGCAGACGATTAGTTCTGTCATCAGTTTGGAAATAACGTGTGGTCTACAAATTAAATCGAATGTTATTCCATTGCAGGTCATACAACACGCATGAGTGCCTGCAAACATTTGAGCCCTCCTTGATAGTAACGTATGCCCTACTGAGTCGGAAAATGTCTGTTTTCACTGTTACCATAATTGATCTGCTTTATTTATCACCGTGGTCATCGTGGATCATCGGGAGGGAAATAATGAATTTGGGTAGACAGTTACCCACCAATGGTATATTCCTCTGGGGAATTCCTCGCAGAGGCTCCTCGAGGACCGAGATCAAGGAAGGGCCTGAGAGAGCAATAACTATTGCGAGTAGCTTCTTCTGCACTTCAGAAACATCTCTAACCTTACGGGCCAAAAGATGAAGGACCCTTGCTCTGGCCATCAGTTCTTGCGACATAAGGTCCAACTCGGCTGGAAAACAATGTGTAATCGAATGTCGGTGTAAGTTACGACGAAGTGCAACCGTCTGAGATTGTCCTGCGGAAACATGTCAACTAAGTGGCAAGCAAAATTCATTGTCAAAGCGAGCGATTGAAGTTATTCGGATGATATCTCATGGTGCTATAACAATAATGAGAGACGATGCTCTAACTGCTTCTGTCAACTAATTTCTATGTTTGTTAGCCTTGTGGCCACACCTTGGAACGTACGTTCAGTGAAGGAAGGAATAAATTGAACTATAGATGCTCGCGCTTAATATTTAGCCTCCGAAGTGAATTGACAAGCAACATTCAGTGACTTACCAGAAACTGGCAATCGGTTGAATATACGGAAATTGTCGTATACCGTAAGGTTGTCGAAAAGTATGGGGTCTGCCGTACACACAGACGCTAAGTTCTCCAGCCAGTTCTTGGGCCATCCTATCAAAGGAATCATTTCAACAGTTTCCGATTATTGCCAAGTATCCTATTTGACACTAATTACATGTTATTCTACAAAGATGATATAGGTTATTGAGTTTAGCAAAAACGCTAGCACAATTATGTTCCGCCCGTTTTGGAGATCACGAAAAAAAGATACTCGGGTTTTTTTTACATGTATAAGATGCGCGCTGTGGGACCGCCGACGTCACACGCCGCCCTCACACAAGGTTGTCGATTAAGACACTTAGTTAATAGGCGGATTGAGCACAGAAAGGAGGCCTATAGTTCATGCTTGTTTTTGACTACGAAGAAACGTTTACCTCGACAAACGAAATAGTCTGTTTGGTAAATTAGACGCTAATTGAAAGTTATGTGTTCTCATAGGAGCCTGCTAGCTTAGAGGCCTTTCTTCAAATTGCTGTATCTTAAGAACCCCTTGACCGTATCCCACCTACCCTTCAAGGAGATCCTCCCGGTGTACCTGCGAATCGTACCGCTTAAGATACCGATAAGTACCGCGGAGAACAATGGCGATCGTGACACAATCGAGGTCACAGTGTCAACTGGTAACTGAAGGTTCAACTTGTGAAGCGCTTTCACACCTTTCCATTTCACAGACACACGCTCCAGGGACACAATTACCTTCTGATCTGTGTGGTACATAACATGTTTCGGATAACTATCTGCGAACCATCAGTGTTACCCTGATACGGCTCAATAGAAAAGTTCGTATAGGTTTTGAGCAAAATAACATCGAATGAGAAATTTCGTTTCTGTGTGGTGTAACACATAGAAATGTTGAACCTAACATAAAAAATGAAGGAAGTTTCAGCCGATAGCTTTCACTATTCGACGCTTGCCGTAGGCTGGTATAGAGATATCCCAGAATACCAGATATGTCATGGGTAGATTGGTAGAAGACATAGTAACAGTAGTATTATCGAGTATAACCTAAAAGCTCATGGAACCCTACGAGGAGAATAAGAATACATATTACTTCATTACTTGAGCACCCTACAGTCTCAGAGTGGCTACTCTACCACTGCTAGCGAACGACGTGAACATGGTTATGATATTGCAGAAACATACTGCGAATCGCGCCCCTCCTTGCTCAAAGCTCTTAGGCTTATAGTGTGTGTGCTATCTAACAAAACTCCTTCATTATGAAGACGCACTATCACGTAGACGTTCAGGCTCGACGCGACGAAAGATATTGCGCATTCGCCGTGTCACTTCGTGCGTTGTCTCGACCGTAGGGTTATCCGGGAGTTTACGTCCGCCGCAAGCGGACGACAGTCGCCGACCAATGGAACTGGCCGTAAAGCACATCAGCCGTTGTTGGGAATTCGCGGTGCGCTCGAAAGCAAGATCACTCAATTCGTAGTGCGTCTCAGTCCAGATAACAGCTACGGCATTGACGATCAGTTGGGCAAAGAGACACATGAGGCCAGATCCAAGGAATCCTCCCATCAGCGTAGTGTCGTCCACAAGCTTACGCGAGTAACAATCAATACGGCCCCCCAAACCTGAGGAATATCTCCGTTTACTATAATAGATTTGAAAAATGAACTGTATAGATGAGTATTGGAGAGGGAATCTGTCGAGACAGCTTAAAAACAAGATTTAAAGGAAAAAATAGTACGGATAGGTTTTCAGTGGAGGGATGCCCTCTGCTACATTTGCGCGGCATTGGCTAATACTATTACTCCCATTTAGGCAATCACCTTTGGCATTACTTGCAATTGGCATCATATAATTTATATGAGCTACCCATACGAATGGCCAGTGTGATTTTACTTGCGTCAAGGTATCGGCTGGGTATGCCCTGCAGCATATCTATAAGGGAGGATGCACACACGCATCCGACAACGTCCGTTCGTCGAAATCTTCTGAAAACAATACCCACTTGGAAAGAATTGTCGGGACTCCGTTAAACTCCTGAAGAACGTCAGAAGCGGGTTGATCGAGAGAGAAAGCCAATAGAGAAACCCGCTGCAGCCAAGAACCAGTAGACGGGAGATGGCGGTTAAAATCGGCAAGACGGCCACGTAGATCACGATAATTCCCTTCCCTCTAGGATCTTGCAAGGGACGAAAACGAACAGGCGAATCTAAGTCCATGCAAAACTCATCGTCGGATCGTGCTGATGTGTCCATGCATACAAATGAATATGATACAAATAATTTGCTTTGAAATCAGCTCTTTCTCAAAGATTTGATCTATTGGCCACGACTGGGCTTGCCTCAAAATTGTGAGGAGCAACCACTATATATCAACGGGGTGAATTTGTGGCTCGTGAACATAGGAGGCAATGATTTCACATTGAGGCCACGCCGTAATGCCGCTTGACGAACTTCCCATTATAATTGACCGACTGATATTAGCTCAAGTGAATAGATAAGCACAGAATCGGTCACCTTGTTCGGACGAGTTATTCACACAACCAAGGTTGACTCAACCATCAGTCAGCATATGTCAGTGGTACTTACAAAACGCAGTGGTGATGAACGCGCACAACACGACCAAGGTGGTGCCGTAGATACCGCTGCAAATCCATAGGTGCACCACGTTGTAACTTAAGTCGACGTGGTATTGGGGTAAATCATCTGCATAGACGGCCAGCCACGAGGTGAAAGCGATAGACAAAAATACCCAGACCTAACGAAGCGATGCGACAAAGAAGCAACGACAAAACAGATTAAAATACCGTCCACGTCAAATTAGTTTGTCCGAGACGAGGCACACACCGGTAGAGGACAACCTGGAACTATAAACAGTGCATCAGTTTTTTTGAAAAAAATCCGGAAAAAATAGAATAAAATGAGTACTTGCATTAAATTTAATTACGAAGATGGTTGGTAGCAGGATGTATATGTCCTGGAGCTATTTTTATTAATACGGCAAACGGGGAGGTTTAGTTAACAAATGTAAGCACGTCATTGGCCAGGTAGCACATGGCGCATCCCTTGATAATATGGATAGTTGTTATATTGTTGCCATTCTCGGGATTTTGGCAGCAGTTTCCATCGAAGGGCTGTTATATTTTCTCGAGAATTGTGATGTTTTGTATAGAGAGCAATTTGAGTTTTTGTGAAGCTCATATTTGACCAGTATGATCTCCTTTTTGTCGTTAGGTGTTCGTATGTTTGATGAGAATCGTGTTGCATGCATATAGAAGTATATTAATTTACCGGTTTTACCATTTTGTGAGCTTTCTCTTTCGGTTGCAACGGCTTCCGCTACAAGGAAATTACTAGACGAGCTTTCGAAATTTAAAATATTGAGCATTTTTGATAACACTTCAAAGACACAATGAATTTTCGAAAAGGAAATGAATTGAAACTACTCGGCCTTCGGCGTATACCTTCACATGGAGACGGCGCCTTAGCACATTCAACGAAGGCTCACAAGATATCACCTATTTGTTGTTGCGGCCAAGCGGAATACGAGCCAAATACATCTAGCCAATACCTCGAGATATGATATTATAATTGTAATGAGGGCTGCACGACTCTTCTAGAAATCTCTCTCGTTGCTTACCTGCCCGGCATGAATTGCAATGTGTATAACTGTATTTCTTAGACGGCTGAGTCCCGCAACCTTCAACATCAGGTGTGTCCCTCTCTGCTCGTCATAGGTTAGCGCCAAGGTCAGAGATACTATTATTGGAAAAAATAGTGCCGTCATGAAGAGTGGAATACACGAATTGACCACCTGTAGACGCGAGAAGATAAGCGTATTTTCAATATTAACTAGTGTAACAGTAAGCATATTTTTGACGCTACACTCAAACGCCGTAAATCCTAATGCTCATACGCCGCCTTTAATAGGTTTTATTCAAAATTGTATTTCATTATATTTTAATTAAAACGTATTGTTGATTATAAAAGAGTAATTTGTAAAGCATTCAGAATTGTCACTAGAACTTGTTTTTGCCAGTCGAAAAGTACCCTTGCGTGCTTAGAACATTCAGAGTTTGGATGTTCGGTTGAACTAAGGAGCAGTCACTGGTGCTTATAGATGGCGTAGATCAACTTGTCGATAAAAACAGCCTATTACCCACTGTGTTATTGAGCCTGTTAACTCATCGAGTTACGACATCTGTCTGACGAGCGGCGTGTTAACAGGCTCAATAACAGTGTCCCTGGGGGTTTTAGTGGGTAAGAAGCTGTTTTCATCCACAGTCATCTCCACATAGTTTGGCCCGCATCCGAAGGTTTGTCTCAAACATCCTGGCGGTGTCCACTCATGCGAAGCGCATTTCCACCTCGTCGCTTTCCAAATAATAAAAAACAAACCCTTGTAGACTTTGGGCGAACATTAAAACCACAACTGGATTAGAGTCTCGAAGAAAGAACAGCCTCCTAGTCCTAATCATCCATTGCCCACGGTGCAGCAAGGGATGCCTCGGCTGAAATTCGCTTTAGGATTCACCATTGGCAAGGGACGTCCCAACCAAGAATTTCGCAGTGCCATCAACCAAGGGTAAGTTATACCTAACATCAGTCTTTCCATTTGACTCTCGCAATAGACGTTTCGATACCTAACCAGGGAGCAAGTAATCCTATACGAGTACTGACTTTATTGACCAAAACGGGTGGTGCCCCGAGCTCTATGCGTGACTGATTAATTACTCGGTGATTTCAAGAAGTTCAAACATTAAACATCATGCTACAGGTTCATTGATGCAGTGAGAACCCTTGGAAATCCGTGTGCCCACTCCCAGCCATAATCTTTTTTCTCCGAATCCCGAGTACAATCTAAAGGTCCTTTCTCCAACCACAGAAATCACTCGTTTGATTTCGTTTATTTCTGCAAAACACGATAAATATAGCGACTCGCTTAAGGTATCTCTACAGTATCATATATCGTTAGACTAGACATATAACTAATTGACAGTTCCTTATAGAAGGCGTCGAAGAAACCACGAAGAAATGGCATCTCTTTGATCCTGATGTTGATTTTGCCCAGTAGTCCATTGTGGTACGCCACCATCCTGCCCAGGATACACAGTTGTCCGTTTCGAAGGTATTCTTCTTGAGGAAGGACGTGCATACTAGGCTCGGTGAGAATAAACGACCTGAAATGCAGTAATCACTCATGCTAAATGTTGTACCACTTGCGCTGCAATCGTCTGATATTACGGCATGCTGCGGATGGAATGATGAATGGCACTCATTTTCATGCACAATAAAAACGTTATTAATTTGATTTATTATAAAAGCCAATAAATCGCATTGCCTTATATTTTGGCAAGAGCCATAATTCAAATGAAATATAATATTCAAATAAAATATGTTCGTTTGCATTACGAGTCTATACGACTTGATAGATATTGCCGTCATTTTGAATCCCTGTCGTGGGTGGATATAATATTATATATGCATATATACAACACGTATAGAAGCTGCATCGTTTCAGCAAATGTCGCCCGATAGGGGTATCTGGCAAGATTGTGGGTTAGTTTGACATGATGTAGCGACCAACTGCCGATTGAGCTTTGCTGCCGACGGCCCGAAAATGAGACCGGTAATAAGGTGAGCCCTTGACTGTATGCAGTTAGACGATACGCAGCTCCGACACTATAGCATCGTGGACATTCTATACGTAGTTAACACAGTGCAAGGCCTTAACCATTGAATTACCCGATGTGTTATCACCAGCAGGGAGGTGTGCGCCCATCATGAAAAACGCCTCAAAACAATGACTCGCTAGTGGTTCCCAAACCATAGAAAGCGCTCTCACTACTTCTGAGCTTTCAGCTATCGACGAGCGTTCTTATGCAAAGTTCTACGCATGCTGATTATCTGCATCATAACCAAAGTAAGCTACTTAATTGGGACGCACTTCGGTTCGTTCCTCAGCGGCGTAAACTTTGTTGAGTACACGGAGCCAGATTGCATGGAAACTACTTTGGTGTTAGCAGGTGTTCCGTTTGTCGGCGTCTGCTCCGTGGAAACCTGTACGGTTAAATCGGAGACGCCCCAAAATCTGTCGTTCGACGTCGTCTTCCAGTCGTCGCTCACGGCGTAGTCGAAAAGAAAATCGTCAAAATTCTCCATGCTATGGTTGACACTCAGTATGTGGTAGCGTGGAAAGTAGAGACCACTCAGCGTCTGCGGTGATGATGCCACACGAATACAGATATTCCTCGATGATGCTAGCAATATTATGTTCGTCTATATGAATGAGACTTTTTGGCCCAAAAACGCACTCGCGCTATAGATTAATTGCCATTATCGAGCGTGGGTGGCACCGGTTTACGTTTCATGGTGCGCCGATACTCTTCTCTTTCAGCTGTTGGAACACTGGTAACATCTTAGTATTGGCCTATTCACTCAATCAAGACTAAATCAAATGATTGGGAGATTCAGTAGACCCGTTCCCCAAGAACCCTTTTGCCCTTCGAAGCGCTTTGGAGGTCTCGTCACATACTGAGAATATTGACATGAAAGAAATAGAAATACCAGGGCCAGAAAATATTAGGATCCGCGTCATTTTATGTTTGCAAGTAACTTCATAGATGGGGGAAATTGCCGAGACGAACACATCGAAGTTGTACAGATGTGATGTGGGAACTCTTTGAACATCTGTACCCATATCAGACATGGACATACTTGTCTGCCCATATTTATATATATATATATATATATATATATATACATATAAAACTATGTGCAAAAACAAAGAAATATCTATAGCTATATTTTTTTTTCGCGCCATGATGTGACAATGCATGATCTCGTGATCAGTTTCATAACAGTTGAAGCCTACTTGTTTGCAATGCAGGATGTCCCAGGTTGCATAACGAATATCCGCGAACCCTCGTACAGAAGCATCATAGCGGAAGAATAGCAGAAGCAAAGTAAATACAGCCGTGAACACGGACTCAATCGCCCACCAATACCACCGGGGAATGTTCCTCGACACCAGCAAACGATACGACGCCATTCTTCTCTCTCTTTCTTCGAACAGGATTCTCAGAACGCCGGATCATCAGGACCACCTGGGAAAACAAAATGCAGCCAATTTTAATTGACTCTAGGACGAAACGAACGAATGCTTAGTGACAGTGGGCCAATTGTCTTGACTTGGACCTGAGAATTAAATCGAACTCGCTCACCTAACACACCCCATGCTCTTGTTAAATTGAAGCACAGAGCATACTCCAATTTGCCAGTCCATATAGATATATAGATATATATATATATGGACTGGCAAATTGGACTGTCAAATTACTCACCAATTTTCTTCTGCCTTATATGTATACTGGCGCGAATGTGTTCGCTGACTGATTGCAAAAGAAGTCCTTGAAAAAATATCTCACTCTGTATGACCTGTACTGAAAGAAGGACAAAAACTGACAACAACTGCCAATAAAAGTGAACACCTTGACAAGGCAAAATCGCTTCGCGTGCTTCGATATAAGCAGCTCTGTTGCTGGATACACAGCGGACGAGATTAGGGGCTCCAGCCGCATATTATCGTCATTATTTGGACTGCACTAAACGCATTAATGACAAACGAGCTGTCTGACGTTAATGACAAACGAGCTGACTGACGTTAATGACAAACGAGCTGTCTGCGCTTTGTTTAGTTAGGATATAATGTAGACAATATACAGTGGTGTGCATAAACTTAACGCACCCCTATATTTCAATAAATCGTTACAAAGAATACACATTTGAGGCATTTATTCTGCATTAGATTAATGAACGTGTCAAATAACATACACACCACAAAGAACAGCGTATATGCAGCCTGCTACAACAAAAAATGGCATTTGTTATTTATATTTCGGTTGTGCAAAATGGTAACGCACCCTCAGTTATCGAGTGTTCTCGCTGAATTAATCCAGTTTGTGTTGAGCACTCAAGCGGTACTGTAGTCATGGGACATGCTTCGAGCCTTAGTGATGCAGAGACAGCAGTTATTACTGCTTTACACAGAGCTGGAAAGACTCAGGCTGCAATTGCCAGAGAAATTGACAAAAGTCATCACGTAGTGCAAAATTATTTACGCAGTCCGTCGACGTATGGTACTAATAAGTCTAAAGGACGTCCACTAAAGATCAGCAAGCGAACTGCCATGCACATTTGTCGATTGGCCTCGAATTCGACCATAAGTTGTGAAGCAATCGGGCAAGAGTTAAACCTTGAGGTTCGTAGATCAACAGTTTTAGGGACAATGAAGCGTTATCCGCATATCATACGGACGCAAATGAAAGCAAGACCGCGTCTTCAACAACACCACATGACTGCCCGACTAAACTTGTCTTGTGGGTACACATCTATCTAAAAGGTACTGTGCTGTTTCAGATCATCTTCAGTGACGAAAAGAAGTTCAATTTGGATTTAACGGTTATTGGCATGATGTACGTAAAAGCCGCGGTACTTCTCAAAGCGCAATTTCGGTGGCGGAACCGTTAGACAGGCTCCCACTTGCTTTCATCTCATCTCAAATGAAGAGCGAGGACTATCAGCAGATGTTGACCAACAACCGACTACCGTTTAGGAGCAGATTTCATCGATTGCCAATTGTTTTCCAACAAGATAACGCTTCAATCCACAGCAGCGCTAGTACACGTGCGGGGCTAGGACGGCATGACATTGAAACCCTAGAGTGGCCAGCATGTTCTCCTGATCTCAACCCGATGGAGAACCACTGGCCCCTATTCTTACCCGACGAGTATATGCGTCGATTCGACAGTGAGGCCTGGGGAGGTGTCATTGACCAGATTCTGCTAAATCTCGTTGATAGTATGCCACACCGAGTCTTTGATGTTATAATTAACAAGGGCGGGGCCACACGGTACTGATTAGCACAAGAAAAGGAATTAATTCAGCGAGAACACTCGATAACTGAGGGTGCTCTATCATTTTACACCACGGAAATATGACACATTTTGTTGTAGCAGGCTGCATGCGACGTCATATGCGCTGTTATTTATGATGTGTACGTTATTTGATACATACCTTAATATGATACAGAATTAATGCCTCAAATACGTATTCTTTGAAACAATTTGTTGAAATATAGGGGTGCGCGAAGTTTATGCACACCACTGTATAACCACAAGACACTGATAGCTGTTGGAGAATGCCAGTCCACCAAATGGATCAGAGATAAATCAGTAACATACCTTGGGTCAACACACCTTCTATTGACATGAGCCCGCTTCCTCATTACACAGGTGTGAAGATACTGTACAAATGAGTATCATCCTGCGCTTAGGCAAGCTCAGTGGATGCTTATTTACAGCAAGAGCACAGCAGAAACTGTGTTTCTGTCATATTGTTGTTTTCAAATGTACAACGAGTCCGTCTGCAACAAATGAAGCATTGCCGTACGTAAGGGCAAACCAAGTCTGTCATGATGTACGAAGCTTACCGTGACTTAACACACGGTATTGTACAGAAATAGCATAAGACAGTTGATGCTGTTTGCAGGTATACAGGTAAGACGCCAGCGGCAATTCCTTTGCTTGCTTAATTTGTCATCTTCAGTCTTCAAGGTTGAACTCAGCGATCAAGCACAATGGAGCCACGAGGACGTGGTGCACTCACGGAGGTGCGGCGTGGGGGTTCCACCCATGTCTAGCAGCTAACAGGCCAACCGACTAATCTGCATATCAGGCACTAAAGCGGCGACAACCGCGAGATGTGGTTTGTGCATCAGAAACGTACGAATCATACCGTACAACCACTCCGTTAGTGTCCGCTAAGAAAATGTATAGTGTACGGATATACATTGTGGCGCTAAAATGTTATTAGGGTAACAATAACTTACCTCAGCAAGGGTCCTTCAAGAAAAGATAGAATATACAAGTTCTGTGCACAGAACTTCCAAGAGAACTGACGGTTTTACCTCTGCGCGAAAATATTCAGCCATATTTATCAACTTCTGGAACTTGCCTCGACCCGTCTGGCATAGCACTCCTGGTGCAGGTCATCTACATAAATCTTCACTGTACTCTTTTAAGAGCATCGATGTGCTATTTTTTACGTATGGCAGCTATAATTAAGATTAGAGATATATTTAGGAACGACTAGGCTCTAGATTTCTGTCTCTTTCGTCAGTGTCAGATAGAAGTCACCCACATTGACGACGAATACCGAAAGGTCTTCATATATGGAATGGGGCCACCATTTTGATATAAGCGAAATCTTGATTGCCGGACCAGACCAGAGCACACTGGGCACAAAAGCTAGCATGTCACTTTCGTCACATCATTTCAAGACAGCGTCAATTGAGGATTACAGTAATTACCCTTCAGCAAGCGGATCACACGGGCCACCAAGATTTAAATCGTCAGCACACAATTTATGCAGCCTGCCTAGGTAGCTCATCGGTAGGATCCAAGTACAAGCATGTGGAAAAAATGTCATCTAGACCTTGGATAGGCCCACTTTGGATGCACCTTAGATGAAGGTAGTTACGAGGTCTCATACAGAGGGGAACAACGTTGTTCGGTTTCCAAGAACGCTGCGATGTCGTATTACGATCTTCGTTATGTTAGTCTATACAGGGCGTTTTCAAATGCCACAGACAGTAATAATCAAATAGGGAAACAGCTGAGAGTCAGCTTGGAAAAAAAAAAGACCGTAATAATCATAATAACTTACTGATAACAAAACCGCGTATTAAAGCGTATTAGAGTAAGCACGCGACAGTGTCAACAACACAAGAATGCCCATATATCGCTAGTCTGGTCCGTTCCGCAAGAAATCCACCTTATTCACACATAGGGAAAATTATGAAACAATAACCGAACGTTGCCATACTATTCACTGGCGATAATCATTACCATATTATTGTGGGCTAGGTATTATTATTATTATCTTCTTATTCCGTTATCGTGCGATCAAACGACCTCGAGCGAAGATAACATTGGACCTGTGTTTGAAAATCTTCTTGTTGTGAAGATTTTGCGTGACTGTCCACCGTGTGGCCGATTACAGCATCGAGTACCACCAGTGAGCGGCGTTGGCTCACACCGCTGTCAAGCTATACCTTTATCGAGGCCGTCTACGACCAAGTGGGATTTCATATGAATGTATGTTTTAACATTTAGAAATAGCAGTTTTATTTAATTCAACTGACTCTGCCCATGCCTAGAAAGTGGTGCCGTCAAACCTCCTACGGACATTCTTACTGAAATGGAGCACACTCGTATGCACTACGAGGCATAAAAGAAACTTCTGAATAATATTTATTTGTCGAAACGCGTTCGATTGGTATCTCCGAAGGCTCGTTGTTACACATGTTACTCAGCTGCTGATTAGACGGCAGCGTACGGTGTGGACTTCAGCGTCTGACTGAGAGCATAACATCAATCGTCACTTCAACCGCACCAACGAGCGATCATGTCACCACATAATCTCGAGGCTCGAAGTCCGCCGAGTCTTTGTATTGCGTCGCTTGATGAGATAAATGATGCATAGCCTTTCCGCTTGCTTTAGAAGCTCTCAGAGCTTTCATCAAAATCCTCCCAGTCTACCGTTGCTCTGGCCTTTTTGGGACGATATACCGCACCGCGTCCTGTTAAAAAAAGGATTATAGAAGCAATCAACAATTGAATATGTGCATATTTGTTTGCAGTCAGTTTTGAAATCGGGTTAATCGTTCTTGGTTCAATATAACTGTCTATAAATCAGTACATATCTGTCTTACTCTTGGCCTTGTTTAAAGCACATACGCATACACACGCACACACAACTACCACTGACTGACTTGTCCAATGCGATATTGTATCAGGGTCTGACATCGCGTAAACAAAATCGCACTGCAGTTGGTCACGTTCATTTAAATTTAATGCAGGGAAAACTGATCACAACGACAGGAATCTGGCACAAAATCACTGATCTCGGATCTCGAACAGTAGAACGCATGAGTCGATCAATCGACATCTGTATAGTGTTGACTGATCACCACTCTACGGCTGGAGCATACTAAATTTAATGATCTTTACTCATACACCTATGAGGGTTATAATGATATCTTCGGCAGGAAGCTTTGTAAGTCAGTAATGTCACGAACGTACCTGATCCTATAATTAGATGGCGTAACTTTTCCTGGTTAGAAAGGTGCGCGATATGGAACTCGTTGATATAACTGAACTGCTTGCATATAAAATCCCGAAGAGAGAAGAGTTCGGACATGGCGGTAGATTCATCCAAAATATGCAGTTCGAGAACCGCGCCTGACAAACACAAAAATGACACAATGATACACCGCTGTTGTTTACATCCTGTTCACAACGTTCCCACACCTCGTGGTTTTATAGCTCATTACGATAGACTTGATCCGTTTCTGGCCTGTTCAACTCGGTTTTTCTTGGTGCACTAACGCAACAGACAGTAACTCAATAAATGGAGGAACGAATTAAACGCGCACTACTGTTTCAATTGAGGTGGAATAAACTTCAGTAGCAATTCCCATTATTTTATAGTTATTTCTCGATGGCGAACTTGAGGCAATTTTCACAGTAGAATATCCTTAAAAACAACCTGGGCAAGACGAACTGCAAAAGCTAAACCTCGGATACACTTGCGCCTTATGACAACAGAGGATTCGGTTGATGTATAGAGCAAAAAAAATATTCTCAGTGAAATGGCGAACCTCGAATGTTCAGCGCGACTCCCTTCGGAGTCGCGCTGAACAGTGTGAACATTGGGCGAATATGGCTGTATTCATGACTATACAATTTAAATGCGCTAATATAATCCCGTAAGATCTCAAAATGGGTACCCGCCGAGCCACAAGCAACATAGCCCACGCTGGCGGGTATGAATGCTGAAAAGCTTCAGTTCCGTAAGAAAACAATTCAACAACCACGATATTTGAATCGAAACCATAACTTCAACGAAACCTGCATCAACAACGGGAACAGCTTTTGGCAGCCGGTGAAACATCCAGTCGCGAATCGGATTCATCAGATCTCGCATTCGAGCACGCTCCATCCGATCTGCGTCCGCACCGTAGCTGCGACGATCTGGCTCTAAACGTAACATGAAGTTCAACGGCAGATTAACAGAACATGAATTAACGACTGGAATTGAATGTGTCGACAGGAAACAATTAACAGCCCAACAAAACAAACGAAAATAAAAACAGTTCAGATACGTACCCACAGATGATAGATGGTGAACCTTAATGGTTATCGAGTAGCCTCGACATATGTGGGCCTCTAGCTGCTTCCATTTGAAGATCATTTTTACCTTTCGATTTACCATCAATGCTGTCTTATCGAAGGAACAGCGCTCGAAATCGTCAAGCGTGTCCGTTGCGAAGATGATCGTACCTGCCACATAGAATATAATGAACGAAATAAGGAGGATGACAACGATGGCAGTGGTGAACGACAGTAGGATGCATTTAGTGTTCTCGACGAGTTATTTTCGATTCCCTGGGATAGATAACTCAACCATGAATTATTTCTAGTCGGTCAAAGACATTTCCTACGAGAGGCCTGAAATGCACAGACGAAGTTCGGTGGCAAAGAAACCCCATCGCAAATCCGGGCTGCGCCCTTGATACCTCAAAGCTACTGTTTTTGTTGTTGTTGTTGTTGTTGTTGTTGTCATCATCATCGTCGTCGAGGTAGGAACTCTTGTTCTCACGGAGAGACTGAAGGAAGTCGCATTAATGCAAAGCTAATCTGTATACCCGAGTTCAAAAGAAATCCGAATGACTGTAGCTCGGCCAAGTCTCTAGAGCTCGCACCATCGGTCGAACAGGGCATACCCTGCACTTCCTAGCACCACGTAGAAATAAAAGAAGAACATAATAGAAATAAGCAAATACAATCGAGCATGCGTACAATGTCCTTTGATGTTCGAAATAGCTCGCCAAATGATCTCTTTAGTACTTGCTTCCATTGCAGCTGTCGGTTCATCAAGGAGGACAATGGGTGGCTTTCCCACGAACGCCGACATGACCGCCACGAGGCGTTGTTCTCCCTGAGTTAACGTTGACATTTTCCTGTAAACGTATTAGTGCGTGCGAAGAGTTAAGTTAGAGAGAGAGAACCTTTTCAAGAGCAATCTTTATCTAGAACATAAGGCACGCTTACTCGAGCGGCTCAAATAGAGATGGCACGAAGCTTGCCTTCTCGCGTTAACTAAAAATGTTTTTGCGGATCCTATACTGATTGCAGTCACCAGTACCACACACAGCCAAAGAGGGCGAAAACAGATTCGAATATCTTCACAATATAGCCGTACAATTTTATTATATCCTAATCATATATGTGCTTTTCAATCGAGTGAATACGTACTTGTAGAGGCAATCAGTAACGCCAAATATCTTCGCCAACAGTTCTACGTTTCTTTGTCGCCGGGCAAATGGAATTTTACGCAGTTCGGCATGTATAAAGAATAAATCGATTGGCTGTAGCATGTCGGGAAGCTCGATGTTCTTGCTAAAGTAGCCGATTTGGAATGGGCGACAGTTCTTCACGCCATTGACATATACGTCGCCATAGTCGAGCTTCAGCTCGCCCCGAATAATCTTCAGGAAAGAGCTTTTACCAGCTCCAGTTAAGCCCAGCACACCGAAGCATGAGAGCGGCTCAATGACGAGATTTAGTAGCGCTCGCGGATAACGAACGTCCAAACAGGCGTCCTTGAGGATAACGCCGCCTTTACGGAGCAGTTTCTTGAACGGGAACTTTGTGAAAAATGCTGTCTCTCGAAGGATCGTCTCGTGAACCTCCCCTTGGGTCAACACAATATTTCGACTTAAATATTCCTGTAGTTCTTTGATAGCCTCCTTGCGTTTCCAGTTCTTCTCGGTGCAGAGATGCGGCTCAATCCGATACCAGTTAGATCCAATAATGATGATAAGGAACTCGGTGAACTCCGTTCCCAAAAGGAGCACATAAAGGTTCACTGAGACAAGACAAAAAAATTAGCCCTTAAAGAAGAAGAAACACAATTTCATGTTGCTATATAAAAGAGAACCTGCTGGAAATTAATTTACGATCCAGTGTGCAGTTAACTCGACATGACGTTATTCAGCTAATATAAAAATAAATAAAAAATATAAACAAGCCCGCTATTTCTACACTAAAACTGCGGCATACCCTCATTACCGCAGTCCAACAAAATGAGAAGAATAACCCCATTAATGCCGGTGATGTTGGCCTGTTGGACTGTATACAACATGGCGCAACGATGCTTTGTTACTCTCAGTAACTGTAAAGCTTGTTGATCTTGTTAATCTATCTCTTGCGATACCTAACTGCATAGCCCAAACGATGGTCCTGAAACGATGTCTAGAAGTGGCCGTACAGTAAGCAATCTGCGACTGAAACTACGGGGCGGTGCCAGTGACAAACCTTTATGTAATGTGGAATCGAATCAGTAGTACACTGTTGCCCACAATCTATATAAATATAATCATTGCAAAATTGCGTTTACATCACTATACCGTAATGTGAATATTCGGAATACTTCTTCAACCGTTTGACTCGATCTAATTAACTTGGAATTATCGCCTTCGCCTGCTTAGACCAAGTGATTCACGACGCACCCGGTTATCTCAGATGCTACGCGAATCACTGAAAGGCGTTCAGTGACGTTGCCTGGTGTCATCATTTGCTCGACACCTCACCAGTCGCCACAGTGGATAGGGGGGGGTCGTGACATTTCGCTAGGTCTATCCTCACATCGAATAGCATTTTCTCAATATCGAGACTCACGTAAAAGAGTGTGGCGACGCAGAACATCGTGTAAAGTGAAATACAAGTGATTGAGCTCACAGCACGGCCTCATTGCGTATGGATTCCACGGACACACATCGCTCAAGATGGCCGGATCCGAGCACACGGTATAGAAACGCTGAGTCTGCTCAACAAAATGAAGAAAATCGTACGCAGCTGCAAATGATACCAAACAGAAATGCAAATAGGCAAAACAGTCTTTGGGAAGATCTCAACAAGCGAATATTGTCACGGGTGGGTTGCGAGTCTTTTCGAACACCCCGTATGTCAAACGGCTATCGAATTCCCAGTTGAAAATGTAGACAGCAAGGGACACATGCGTTGTCCCCAATGAAATAAGGGATATGTGAATTCTATCCCGAGTTAGATTTACGTATATTTGTTTGGCAGTGGGACGCTGTAGGGACATTCAACTGTTAAATATATGACAAATACATCGATGCATCCGATGATCACTGCGTTCGAGCGCAGACGGGAGACTCCCATACCGCTGCCGGGGATGAGGATGGGCGTAATTCTGAACAGCCACTTGTCGGGCTGGTAGCCGTCGAGATAAAGTGTAATGAAGATGGCGTTGGCGCAGAAGATATAGACGAATATATGCTGGAAGGAAATCCATTTCGGCAACCAGATCCCGATAGCGATGGCACACAGAGAAAACTCGGAGCCGACCAAAAGCATGAAAATCATGTACTGATCATACAGTACGGCGAACTTCTCGGGCAGTTTCAGATTTCGGTTCACGACATAGTTGGCAACCGCCTCAGGTATAATTAAGAACAGCGTCATAACTGAAAAGTCTTAAAAACAGAGAAGTAGCATGGTAACGTTATGGCCTGAAGAGGAATCAGAAAACTGACCCGGTCCGGGTATTCATCAGAGTATAGTGTCGTAATGCTTCGCTGCTGTTACTTAATGAATGGAACAAGCTGAGGAAATAAGCTGAAGACGAATATGTCGTTGAGCATTATTAACAAATAGATGCTTGAGCGTCGGTGAACTAGTATTTTTTCAACTCTCGCATTTTGACTACGTGGTGCTGGCATTGAAATACACCACACGTAATAGCGGTTAGCCAAAAGTAACGGTGACACGAGAGACACGTAAACGGTCCATCGTTTCGACAGGCACAAGAATAGCGGGGGTGCCATATCAACAATATATATATATTCCACTATATATAATAGTTACCGTCCAATCCGAGGCCGGATAGAGGAGTGTTCTCAATCAAGCATGAACACCAAGATGAAGACGCTCATATGTTGAATATTTTCATATTCAAACATAGGCACTCCGAAACGAAAATTGCCCTCGCTAACAACAGAACATTGTCACCCATGCCATAGTATGTAAGGAAAGGTGGTGACTAGTGTGAAATTTGTTATGGCCGTCGTAAGACGTTTATCGAAACATACTGATGAGGATCAGCACAATTAGAGTAGCAACGAAGTATGCCGTCTTCGACAGTCCCGAATAGAAGAGGTGGCTATACACGAACGGAGTATGATTCATGGCGACGAAATAGTAACTATTAGAGACCACAATGACGATCACGAACATCGTGAACAGGAAACGAGCTTGGGACTCATCTGAAACGCAGAAATGACATCAATGAATGGTTAGACTATTAGACTGCAGTGATTTGACGAAGCTGTTATGGTGCACAGAACACGTTCTGTGCACGCTCACTATATACCTATTACGGAAAGTGGCGACATTCGAAAATATTCAGAGACACCCATATGCACGCGCCGGCAAATGAACAACTTCTGATTACAGTCCCGCTTATACTGCAACCGCTTTTTTTTGAGATCCGAATAATTCCAGTCTCTTACTTCATTACGTGTGTGCCTTGATCAATAACATAAATACATTTATAAATGGCTTCGATAGATATTCGAGAAGCTACCACATCGATTTGTACAGAGAATGCATAACGGTTGTGCTATTTACAGGCATACGGTGTAATACCAAAAGTCGTGGTTTCTCGTTCAGTTCCCCGTGTTGTACCGTTGGCCACAACACGGCATTACTCACAGGCGAGATGCTCCCTGTACTTGTCATGCCTTGATTTTATCTTCTGTATGGTATACGACATATTTCGACCATGCTTTGTAAGGGCCATATTTAGAAGTGAGCCGAGCACGTCAACGAGCATATCTGCATTATTCGGATGAGAATAAACCTGGATCACATCAGGCTCATTTAATGATCCCTCCTGTACGTCCAAGCAAAACGAATACTTGTCTCGCATTTGGTAAATCGTCAAATTCGGTGTCCACTGATCTCTATTCAAGTCACTGAAATTCGGCTCAATCAATTCTAATAAATTCTTGCTTCCACGAATACAGTAGCTTGAATACGGATTCCTTGCAATCGTAGAGCCCAGTGCCTCCAGAAATGTGTCGTTACTCCACAGATGATAAACAAGGGTGATCGCCGTTAGAGCAATCGTTAACTGGCGTGGAATCGCCGCGCGATAGATTCTGAGCCACGAGTGGACTGAAATGATGAGCGATAATTTAGTCCGTTGTGATTCGACATCACGGAATTCACCAGGCATCTATCGCACTGTGAAGCCTGTCCCCGACTGTTGTGCTGAAGTAAGAAATGTTTTTGCTATTGCACACATATTACTTCGCTCTCTCGCATATATATCTATATCTATATATATATATATATATATGTAAATATAGAGAGAGAGAGAGTCAAAGATATTTTTTATGTTTTTTTAGGTACGATATTTATTACATGGCAAACGAATTAGCCGTACCCTTTGTCAAGCGTTTAATGTGGGCGTATTTCCCAGCCTCAATGCTGACGGAATTGAAAAATACATTGCAGCTTTCTTTCGCCAAAGGAAATCTCTAATTAGATTTAAATCCGAGTCCCCCAGCGGTATCCGCTTCGAATCTCCAATGCAAACAGCATGACGCTGATTATGAACAACGGTACTACCGGGCCTGGGCTGTTCGTTCAAGCGAGCCGCAGAATCATCCATTGCAACTTACCCATCACTATTCGAAGCTCTACGAGGAAACTCTGACACTTGAACGACCTCTTTGGAATAGCCTGACACCGAAGCCAAACCTGGACGTCTACCTTCGCCCGCCTCCTGGCGCTTTCCATATCAGGGCCGTGAAAACCTTCCGGCTGTATTGAAATAACAGAAAACAGCATAATATACGAACGTAACCCGTAAGTGTCCACTGAGCGGTTGAGCTCTTCAATCGTGCTCTTCTTCCGTGAAATTCTGACGAGTGAATCACTAACAGAGAAATTAGTTATCTAGCAGCCAGCTTATGATTCCGGACAACGTAGTACTTCCTTTCACATAATGACCGCTTGGCTTCTAGCCCGCCGGTTCCTCATGACTGTCATTCATCGGGAGTGTGCCGAGAGTTTCCGAATGCAATAGGTATCTCCCATCGAGTATTTGCCGAGCCTTTGACATCGTCGAATAGAACTAGAGAGTGAAATCGTCTAAAGCATGAACGATGCAATAACTCACACAAGTGATCATCGATAAATATTCGCCATCGACCTACAAATTTGAACGCGTACTGTTGAAGTCGGCTCTTTCCGATCGTTTTGAGTGGCACGTACGTTACACACTTGATGTTACGACAAATCATTCCATAACGAAACATGGCAGGCAAAGCCCGCACAAGCCCGCTTATTGTGAACGAATCTAACCTGCAGGTTAAAACCTTCAACAGATCCTTCTACCCTTCCACAGGTAAAGGCCTATTATAGGAATAACTAACATTATGGGAAGCTTAACTTCCAGTCAGGTCTGCATCGTCCTCCTGTTAGTTAGATCTCCTTTAGAAACTCTGCTGAGATATAAAACAGAATAAATATAAATACAGAACAGCGATATCCATCTCTCCGGAAATTTCAAAAACATACCCCCCGCCCACACACACATACAATACACTAGAAAACATTTGGCCCTTCCGAATGCTATTCTATCTACAAAATCAGCTCATCTCTAACCTTCCATATTACATTGAAGGGTGATTTCCGAGAGGCCGCCAACGCAGGTGACAACTATTTCGACCATCGACACACACTAATAAAAAGGATCAGTACTTGTTTTGTTCAGTACTCCATATCTAACTTAACAGCTATTATTATGCAAGTCGCGAGTAGATACCACGAAATATTACGATTTCTGTACTCGAACCGTAATTAGCGTTTTGTAAAATCAAAGAATTACTGTTGAATAGTAACGTTTCAGTTGTGACGAACGTGATTCAGAAGACGTAGCATATCCTCAAGAGTGGTCTCTGCCAGGGTAAATCCAGATATATTCAATAGATGCTTCTGTTTGTCGAGCCGCTTAAAAATTTTTGTTAGCATGTCGACGTCGTTTTGTTTTGACAAGTGAAATAGCAGCTTAGCACCCGTGGCATCATCCGTAGCTGTGACGAGGGGTCCAATCAGGTCTTCCATTACCGCGCGCACTCGGGTCAAGCTGCAGAAGCGTTTTTTCGTCACACTTAGACTGTAATTAAGATCTGATAGCGTAGGCAAGCGAAACAGCAACAATTAGCAGAGATCATACTCATGTTTAGACGGTGTTGTTTCTGTTGTTGTTGTTGTTGTTGTAGGAAACTGAAAAATGTCTGGCTTACGGCGGCGAATTTTTTGCCGTCGATGAATTTGACAATAATTGATAAATAATTGAACAATAACTGCCAGGAATTGGACAATAAACCAAATGAAGACTATTCGTATCGTGCGTTGAGAGCGAGCAACACTTGATTGCATTTGATGTTTACTCGCTGTAAAAGGCCAGAGACCGCATGTCCCGTGATGTGATATACAAGCGAACTGACACATTGTAAAGCTGCAGTTCCTTTAATAAGTTCCAGTAATAAAACGTTTACTTTTACTATTTACCCTTCACATTTATGTGCACGTAATGACCTAGGACTGATCTAACTAGAGGAACAAATCAGGAAAACATGTTGATTGTAGTAGACGATGAGCTACTGACGAAACATTTTCCGCAGAAAAGACGGCGTTCCTTCAATGATCAGCTCGCCCTGAAACTCCAAACCAATCCGTTGACCCAGCAAGTCAGCTACTTTCGGGTCCGCCGTGAGAATTACAATCGTGCGTAGCCGCTTGCCGATATGTATTAGTTGCAACACCTATGAAATAACATCGGATCAAGATGACAAGTTAATAAATGATGGTCGTTACGGCAGCAAGCTTTCGAAATGAAGCTTTGCAGCCTCTACAATTCGCTCATGTCGAGGGAAAAATCATGGTCGAGTTCAACCGCTTCGTAGCTTCCGATGGAAGACAAGCGTTCGTGGCGCAAATGATGGAATTACGAGTAACTAGCTCACCAACCGATGGTATATTGTCCTTAGCAAGTCCCTGGAGGGGCTCTTCGAGAATCGATACGGCCGACGTTCCCGAGAGAGCAATTATAATGCCAATAATCTTCATCTGCGCTTTCGTGAGCTTGCCGACCTTGCAGTTCATGAATGGGAGTACACCTGCCCGGGCCAACAGCCCTTGGGTAGCGAGATCCACCTCCTCTAGATAAGCAAACGTTATGTCGAAAGCAATCCAAGACTGCCTCCGTAAGTTGGAGAGAAAAAGGCTATTGTACAATGAACTGTCAGTATAACCATGCAATCTGAGGGTATGCTGAGTGGAACGGAACCTAAACTGAATTCAGAATTGTAATGGCATGATTCAATTGAGAGATTAAGGGTTTCACGACCTAGAGAAATAAACAAAACATAGGCGACCCGATTCTTGACTGTAACCAATGAAGATGACAGAACCTTGCGAGGACTTACCGGCAATCGACAATCGATTTATAAGTCGCAAATTGTCCACAACCGTCATGTTGTCAAAGAGTATAGGTTCGGCTGTGCAAACAGACACAAGGCCCTTTAGACCATCTTCGCCACGATATCCTTCTGTAAGTATAACGAAAATACTTGCCGATCAAAAGAAAGTTTCTGCTGTAGCGCTTGTCAATTGCTAAACGTTGATGTATTTTTAGTGGCATCGCCGAAACCTCTCAATATTAGGACAGATGCAGTAAACAAACAGAGAGATGATTTCTACACGCACCGTGAACGCGTATGCGGCCTGTGAAGCCCTGCAAAGTCCCAGTTAGAACACTGATAAAAACAGCGAAGAACTTTGGAGACTGGGACACCAGCGCCGTTACAAAGTCCAGCGGGAGATGAAGTGTAATCCTATGCATCACTTGCCTTCCATCCCACTTCACTGAGATGTCCTTCAACGAGATGACCAGCTCCTGATCTGAGTCAAAAGGAAGTGTTATCTGTAGCACGTCTGTTTTTTTTGTTCAAAACACTGGGCCAATAAAAACAGCACAAAAAATCCCAATACTGCAAATGTAAACATCACACTACAACACCGCCATTATATAGATAAAAGCTATATAACCATAGGAAAAAAAACGGATTGAATAGAAATAATAAATGAATACTAGTCATGCTCTTGTCCTTCTTCGCTTGGGAATACATACCCTTTCGAAATTCCTCGACTGCTTTACGAGGAAATATATTTCGCGACAGTGTCGCAGTGATTGTCTCAGGGGATTTCTCAGAACGCGAGCAGCACTGCCAGATGGATGGTAGTCTTTGGAGGAGACGAACGCTATCCCAACACATCAGGCGTTGTCTGGGATGCGCGGTGACGGCAAATGCGAAATCTAGCTTTCCGTAGTGCGATTCGAACCAGAAAACCCCAATGACATAGGTCACTAGATTCACCGCTAAGATCAGATAACCTGGATCGATAACACCTACGAGGCGAAAACGGTGATCCAGCGCCGCCTGCGTATAGCAGTCCCTCGATCCTCCCGTGCCTAGGACGCGGTAAATGTCGGCGATAGAAGTAGAATCGATGCATTAGAACAGCGAAGGCTCACAGAAAAATTCGCAGGAGTCGTGGAGGGGACGGACAGATTGCATTGCATATCTGCATAAGCTCCGCCTCGGGTTGTATCATTATTATTATTATTATTATTATTATTATTGTTGGTGGGCTTAGCTTCTCCGCATAGCCGATACAACTGCAGGAATAATGTTGCTCGTATGTGATCAGTCTGGCACACGCGGCGATAATGCAATGGTTCAAATCATAATGATGACACTTGTATTACTAATAATTATACTATATGAATACATACCAATAAAACTCTGTGAAGAGTACAAGCAAGTGTGAAAAGTGAAGAAAGGGTTGAAGAATGGCAACACCCAATAGCTGGGCCGATAGCATCCGTGCATTGTCGCCCGAGCGAGGACAGCCCATGCCGGCATTAGTGCTAAGCCAAGGATGAACCATGGACGGCCTCTAGGGTCTATTTGAGAAACATAAGAAACATTTACTACGAAGTACTTCCCCGTGCGAGCTGGTGATATATTGAATGTACTTATCTACATATGTTACACATAGGTGAATTTTCTATAGGGTATTATATTAGGTTGTATCTGTTGATCCGTCGAAGTTGCCTTTAATCTATAACATCTAGGTAACTGTGAAACTCTAATCTCTTGCAAAAGTCAATCCGCAAAGTCAAAGAAATGAAATGCCCAAATGCTAACATTGGGTCTAAAGATGTGGTTTTCCGTACAAGAATAAGCCAAAGTTCACAATTCGTGCACAGGAGCGTAAGAGTGTATTATACACAGTCGTAGAGGCTACATTGTTATGGTTTTTCAAAGGACGGCACACCGCCCAACTATTGTATAACTGCATTTTCGTAAACCCCGCTAACTCGGAGACTGAATACAATGCTGGGGTTTTGCCAAATTCGGCACAAACTTTTAGATATTTATTATATATAAAACTAGAGCTTCTTCATTTTACTTCTTTATTTTTTTAAAAAAACTTAAAAGTTGATGTAAATACTCTTGCACAGGAGGACCTCGATGTTGAGCCTGCGTCTAACTTTTAGAAGTACAAATTTCAAATTTCTATATTTCCCTCGGTCCTGTTCACTTGCATTTGATTTAATGATCAATTAGTCGGATATGAGCATTATTTGTAGTATAGTAAAAGACGCTGGACTGAAGCTCAATTTCTAGGATTTGATACACTATTAAAAGGCACACTTAAGCAAAATACAGAACAAGGATTATCAGGTTTTCCGCGTACCGACCTTGGAAGTGGAGCTTTTCTGAGCTTCTCCAATCAACAGCGGATAAACATAATCTCGATAATCTAGCGAAATCGAGAGTTTTCCTAAGTGACAACTAAGCGTTCTTGTCGATAAGCCAGTAAATATAAGAACCTGATCTATCTATTCAGAGCAAAATTCGCTCGTATCAGGTAGCAGAGTGGATGATCCCAAAGTTGCCGGGTCAGACAGACGGTGCAAGTCTTAATGTTCTTGAGCGGTGTGTAATAATGCACAACATCACTTGATAAATAGAAACATTTAGCAACACTGATCATAGCGTCGACCTCGAGCCCCCGATAGCTTCTTCTCTGGTTGGTGATCAAAGGAATCGTCGCAGTACAAAAAGATCCTATGCGCTAACCAGAATCGGCAGGTGTTTCATGTTACGAAATCCTATCAACATCAAAACACTAAGCAATGGTCTTGAGATAAAACAGCACGTACAGAATGCAATCGTAAAGAACGAGCACATCGCAATCAGGGTCATTCCGTAGACACCGGCTATCAACCATTGAACCACAAGCTTCTCAATGAACTCTCGCAGAGTCTGTAGTGACGTTGTTACGTAACTCTCCTGTGACAGCAGCAGGGTGGCGGCGATGCTCAAAAATATCCACGCCTACCAAGAAGACAAAGCGATGAACATACAGAAGAGCAATGTTACACATATAGAATCTAAAAAACGCTCTGCATGGAATATGATGAGAATTCTATTAGTGGGGTTGCACCATTGACAGCTCCTTGCAGAGGCCCTGAATATATACCAGGCGTGGGGCCGCGGGGGCATCGAGCGCCACCGACATTACGTCGAACTTTTATTGTGGACGTTACTATACAAGAATCACCGATGTCCACGTGGTGCTTCGCTAGTTCGAATTCTGCTGGTACACAGATTGTGAGTTGAATATGGATTTGGCTCTTACGGACCAGACATTTTACAGATGTTTTCCTCATCGATCAAGGAAGTAAGGGCATCATATGTAACGCTAGGAGTACAGATCATATGAAAGTGCAGAATAAGCAGTTTACTTCTATTGCGGCAAGAGTGTCCATTGTCACACGCTATATAACTGTCGAAATTCAGCGGTGTTTTAAAGGGCATCCTAGAAGTAGTGGTAGTTACTTCTAATTCGACAAATCAATAGAGATATTTCCCAGCACCGATGATATGGCAAACGACTCTGGTCATTAACCATCGTTGCAATACGAAGATTTTATGTGATAATCAGAAACGGCAGACCTGTAGTGCTACAATGTCTAACCGAGATCAAGAAACCTCAACAATTGTTTCAAAGTGAAATTGGTAAAATTCAGTAACAAATTAACAAAATCCTAACGAAAAAAAAACTGATCAAACAAAGAACTGTTCGAATTCTTCTTTGATAATTAATGATACTCATTTTTTCTAGTCGTGAAGGATAGGGCAACTGTAACCGCTTTTATTTCTGCTCTGAGAATCAAATTCAAACTTGTTTGAAATTTAAAGGGTCTCCTTTGCAAGGCTGCTTAACCTTTATCTAAAAAGGCATATCTGAAATATCTAAAATGCTATTCAGAGTTATACCTTCCGAAATTGTAAGAACGCTGTACACACGGTAGCTGTTGACGGTGCTTACATTCCATTTACGATACGGCCATTGCCCATAAAATGACTTAAAATATAGTAGTAACAACTTTGCTTGCGGCAGATACTTGTTCATGCTTGTTACCTGTGCTGAGTGTATAACGACGTGCGACATCGTGTTATAAACACGACTGTATCCAGCGACCCCCAACATGAGGTACACACGACTCCGTTCCTCGTGAACTAGCGCCGAGGAGAGGGAGAGCGATATTGACAAGAAGAGTGCCGTAACGATTAGCGGCAAGCCCCAAAGCACCATCTGTACGCAAGCGTTGGAGGTAACGAAATTCGAATTCATCGACGCTGGCTAGGGTGGTGATGATCTTTATCAAGGCGCTTATCTCACTAAATGAATTCATTCCTTAACAAAATGGCAGCTGAATATTATTATTGGAAACTCAATTGAGGTGAACCCGTTTGCCTTTCTAACGAAGCTAATAGCAATAGGATACAGCAGCATGTATGCCTCGCAATATGGTCGCCGTAATACGCCATAACAATGAATGTCAAAACCTAAATAAAGGTCAAAAAATGTTGTAAATGTATTTAAGAATTTAGACCGTTCCTTAAAAAAAGGATAGTAGTAATCGGCAGCAAACGGCATTTCGACGACCGTGACGTTGATTTTGTTCAAAAGATGATTGTGGTAGGCCACCATTCTGGAGACAACACATAGGTATCCACTCCGAAGGAATTCGTCTTGGGCGACGTAGGTCCGACGAGGGTCGTACAGGAGAAACGATCTGAAATGAGCGGCAAGCCACAGCTGAAACCGCAAGTATGCGTGTTGTTCTTCTAACTAGAATCCCCATCGACATCATGACGAACGACTCAGAAGCCGTGAGTGACAAGGTGAAGTCTTGGAGGAGCGCCAGTTTACATATTTTATTATAGAGGTCAGACAACTCATGGATTGTGTAGCGTCGTCGTCCTATGAAACGCATGGACGCATCATTGTATGAGGCTGGCTATGTATAACTTGGACTTTCGAGACGATTTCCTCGAGATCGTATGCGAAACCTATAGGTACACTGATTTTATAGATACAAAGTCGTAAACTAGACACTGCCAGACGAGTGTAGCCACCACTCTCGATTAATCTAGTGACGGGAATCACTTGTCTTAGACTGTATCGCTGCTAAACCTCATAAGACTCGCCATGTATTTTCGTTATAATAGCTCCATATTTGTAATTCGATGCTTCATAGCCCGCTACATAATCACCATTAATATAACGAGAGTAATATATCACCCGTAAATTGCAACGACATCAAACCAGAATTGTTAACAGTATCTATTTATGCGCATCGCGTATGGGACTATAGCCCAGCCAACTGAGATTCAGCAGTCATACACAAATGACATATCACTACAACAGAAAGCGCAGAACAACGAGCCGATGTCTACTCACCTCGGTTCAACCCGAAGCGGCGAAAACTTTGGTGCGAATATGGTGCCCGATGAAGCCCAAAGCTGCTTGCGAATCATCGATGTGCCATTGGTGATCTCCGCCTTCTCGGTAACTTGTATAGCGAGATCAGCGAAACCTGGATATGTCAAGATGTCATCGATGGTGTCATCCAGTTGAAAGTCGAAAAATCGATCAATACTTTCCATACTGTGGCTGACATTCAGGATCCTGTAATTTGGATAATACGGGCCCCAGATCGACTATCAACACAATTCAACACAGAGAGGATCGATGGAGTAAACACGTTTAGTGGATGTAGCTTGCACGCTATGTCATGGTCGGGAGGATATTAGGGTCAGGTAGACCTGTGCATAGAATGCATAAGGCATTGGCTATATTTTTGAAGTGGTCAAAGAATATGCCAGTATGTTTTGATTCATCCCACAGATGTCGGTCACATAGTGGTGCTGAGTACGCCTCATAGACAGCCGCGATGACCAACAAGCGTAGGTACCTCTAGGTCGACTGGAAGTAATGTGTTAACATTGTAAATTGTCGGCTTGAGATCAGTTGAAACTCCGCTTGGATTCGAATATTTAAGACAGCTTTTTCCCCTATCGTTGCCACTAAACACACCAGGCTATTTTATATAGTTCTAACTATTGGCTATACTTATGCATTTATCTTATCAGGAATTGAACCATCAATCGTGAGTTCAGTTGTCAGTGCCGTTTTCACATGCTACTAAGGAGCCTTAGTATTATACACGACTCGGTTAAAATTAACCGGATGTTTTTCGCTAAGTGCAGTTTCATTAAGTGCTCTCTAGCTTCCCTAGCGAGTTGTTGTTGGCTCATGAATTTGAACAAGATTCATACATAGTCCCTCGACAGACCTGTACGAATATCTTCGCGACCTGAAATGGTGGAGGATAGATTCGAATCCGGATCTTGGTCCGCTGAGTCCTATAAACATCAGTAAAGAAATGTACCATCACGATGTCACTTCACGAACATTAATACAGTGTTGTCTTAAGAACGCTAACACAGAGTTGTCCTCTATATTATATAATGACACCTTCCATTCGCCTTACGGGCTGAATGTCTGCGTCGAAATGTCTACCACTCATCGCTCACCTTTGTTTGTTCGCAATTTAGGATGTCCCAAGAGTCGTAGTCAATTCGTGGAGATATGCGTGAACCGGTGTCATTTTGAAAATACAGGAGTAGGGTAACGTATGATGCAGTAAGCACGGAGTGAATAGCCCACCAGTGCCATCGAGGCATACTCTTCCGGAACAGTAGCCGAAGAGATACCATGATTACCCTCACATAGGCAGATCACGTGGAACAGAACACCTGCATCGACAACAAGCAACCAAACAGCGGTTCTTATCGATCCATCTATCTGTGAGCAAGAGTGGGTAAAGGAGAGCGTCATCGCACAGTTGACGCTGAAAATTAGAAATATCTGAGCCGCTTCCCTAGCCAATAACTAGCGCGGACGATTCTATCAATAGCCTAACTGAGGTTAGGCGATTATGGGCACAGCCCACGACAGATGGGAGAGACAGGAAATATGGCCACTTAAGGTACCACCCACCTGGATATAATAATGACACATATTACTCGTAGGTTAGGATAATTTGAGTTCGCCAATTTTGAGAACACCGTAAATCTGAATCCTTTAGGCAATCTTGAGCTACAGAAGTATGCCCTAGAGCAGCTTGGTTTCAATAGGAAATATTTATAATGAAATAAATTAAAACTTAAATAGAATATTCAGTTCCAGTTTAATATAATACCGTGACTGGGCCTTTTCGTCGCCGAACGATATTTACCGTGTCATTACTCTTAATATATTACATACGAGTTAAATATCATCTGTTAGCAAGGGCCTACTTTTGTCGCTAATGGAGGAGAGATTTTTTCGGTTTGAAAAAGGTAAACAAGTGAGTTGACAAAACCTTTTAACTAAGAAAATATTATATATAAATTACTTAACGCTCCTTCAACTCTTCCTCCATATGCATATGCTTTGACCACTTACGATATGATTCATGGAGTGATGCTCTCTATAATTTGTCTGCTTAGAGAGGTCTCCAACAAACAATCTGCATATAACAACCATTACAGACTGTTTCGCGGAAGTTGTAGTTTCGAAGGGTGACGCCGGAGGTCAAGAGTCCATTGATCGCGTGAAGGGTGACTTGATTTTGAAGTTCGAAACTGTTGGAGGCACCGAAACATCTAACTTATTCGAAAAGGTTAGCTCTGATGTGACGATACTTTGTGAGCTATGGCCTAGTCCCTTACAGGGTTCGAGCGTATTCACAAAGCTTCTATACGTTTATTCAGCGTAAAATTGTAGCCCCAATGTTCCCATTTCAACTGACCATTTCTAGTTGGAGCAACCTATGTTAAGTACATAGGTTTTTCATAGCCTTTTTATTATAATATACTGCAGCAGGAGTTTTAATATTTACGAGACGAAAAGCAAGAAATAATGCGCACTGTTAACTAATCTGATTTTATAACAAGAAACTCGCTCAAAACTTTAGAAAACTGTAGTGAGATCATCGTTCGAGTCGAGAACATCACGACATCAGCATGCCCAATGTTTTCAAATTGTATTATAATTTCGAAGGAACCACTTGTAGGATTTTCTGTGTGACCGTCCTTTTAGCGAAACGCACCTACACCCACAACGGCCGGAGGCTTTCGCGACCTATCTATAATACGTGCGATGTTTAGATCAGACTCAACCTCTGAGATAAAGCCAAATCATTTACATACCTTCGTTGAAGAGCTATCCCTGGAGCTAGCTCACGGTGTCAGGCCCCGACACATGATCACCTCAAACCACGTACCTGATTGAAACTTCGTTTACAGTACTGACAATAAATCATACAAACAATGGAGCATATTGTTGTTTTCAAACGATCAGCCACCGAATCACTTACTGTAACAAGCTGCATGTGGATACAAACAGATGGGTGAGCAATTTGAAGCGAGACCCAAGATAGTGAACTCCGAAACACCGAGCGTACGCATAGCGCCGAAACCTCAATTGGAGTTTAATATGTCCAACATCCCTACGGCAAGGGTTTATAGATTAGACGCTATCATTAATTCAAGTGCTAGTGGTTGATCGTCATATCGGGATGAGGAACAATCATATCGTTCAGCTACGGCTAGTGTGTGTGTGTGTGGCTTCTCTCTGATGCTGCGCCTGGTACCTCGTTGCTTGGCTCCTCGCCGAAACAAAAATGCGAAGAACGATCTAAAATGTCAAGGAGTAGAAAAATAAGTGCTCCCAATTGGGGGCTGATCCGATGGTCAAGACGAAATTCGGAGGTTTGATTTTAAACGAATATACTCACAACGTAGGCGTGCAACGTTCAAATGTATCACTTCGATTCAACCTGCCCGATCATCGCGGGATCATTCCAACCAGTATGTGGGACTCAGTGGATTTGGCCCCCCTGTTCTCTTTAAAAAAAAGCATAAGTTAGCTTGAGAGTGAGGTCCCTACAGAGGGATCTACGCGGTATTCGCAACACTCATGATAGACAACCCGAACGTCCGATCCTTTCGAAGGTAATGCTTCCCTCGAATTTGTCCTTCTTCGCTTTCTATTTCTCGGCCGCTACAGATTTGGATAGGGAACGATAGAGGAAGATTTAGATGGAGGAAAAATTAGATATAAAATTGTAGAGAAAAGGCAAAGCTTGCTTGAAATCCGAGGCAACGCTTGAAGATTTTCATCAAAGTTTCGATGTATTTCGCGTAAACGATCTACACATCGCTATCTTTTTACTTAAAGCAAGGACCCCGCAATCTGAGTACGCACTGGCAGAAATAAGAAGGGAAACTGGAAAGACAGGACGAGTAAGCCATAAATATTTTTATTATTTAAAGCTTACATTATAGATGCAAATCCCACGTTGTAACTGCAACCTATATCCGTAACCGGGTGTTATAGCCGTTATATATAATATTAAACAGTGCGGTTGTTAGGGTGGAAGGTGCTGTCCCCGAGACGTGTACGGGATTGGTGTGCGACGTTTAAGGCAGGAGAGACAAACGGCCAAAATGTAACTGGCAGTCATCGGAGATACATTCAAAAACGACAAGAATCAGTGGACAAATTGAAAATGTTCATTCTAGTGTTTGACGCCGTGGTTCCTGGGTTCGCTATCGAGGCACACGAAACTGCCGTGTTTCATGGTTCAGCGTAGCGTCAAAGGCGATGTTTGCATGATGAAGACTTGGGCCAAATGGATGCCACTCTAATAGCTACCGGAACCGATTTGTGCGTTTTTGGTTGTGAATAGAACTTAGGCTATTATTCAAAGACGAAAGCGATCCTGAGATATACTTTCAGGATTGATGAGACATTGGTCAAATTGCATATGCACCTCGACAAGAACCAGCGCCAATATTTGTACCCAGGTGATACAGCCCAACTGGAGCTGTGTGAAAGGATTCACAGCAACAAAATGCGGATTATAGACTTCTTCTCTCTGGATTTCAACAAAGTCGCCCTCATCGCTTGCCACCTCCGACAGCTTCAGCCTCTGGAGAGCCATATATAAACTTTTTGTTGAGAATCTAGGTACGTGGCCAAGAGAGAGGTCAGTTGTGGAGTCGATCCGCATATTGCACCGATATACGTCCTCTAGGCTTTTGTTGTTTTGGCCAATTGAGGAGGAGGAGACTTCAGGGCTATCAACTACCGAAATTGGAGTTTGAACAAATACTCGGAGAGATAGTATATAACCTCTCGCACGGTCATACATTAAGGTTGTACAAGAGGTATCCACCAGATGGCACAAAGGTACGTTAAATTCCTAAATCACTATCCTATGATTTCAGCTATGTGATTTTGGAATTCGCCCAGTATCCCCTACAATTCGCATAAGCTGAACGAGCACCGGAAGGAAATGAGACTTATCACCTCTGCTCAACACCTCGCCCGAGTGCGCGCTACTCGCAACCATCATGACCGATTCCTGCACAGAATTGTGACTGGATACGAGGAGTGGTGTCTGTACGCGAATATGAAGCAACGAGCTAACTGGGTGCCTCCTGGGGGTGCGGCTATGCCCTGAATTAAGCAAGGTTTGCACCTGAAAAGGGTCATGTTGTGCATTTGGTGGTAGTGGAAAGGTCCCATACACTGGGAATTGCTTGAGAGGAATCAGACGGTCACCAGCGACCTCTACATAGCCCAGTTGCATCGTGCAAACGAGGCTATTCAGATGAAGAGACCCGACAGGCGAAGCCAAGTCATCCACCTCCACGACATCCCAAGGCCTCAAAGGAACACCAAAGCGGGACTTGAAGCGTTCGGATGGGAAGTTATTGTGCACCCACCATATTCGCCAGACCTTGCTCCAACAGATTACCACCTGTTTCGTTCACTGGCGAATCTTTTGAATGACCGGCGTTTCGACGATTCAGGGGACCTTGAACGGGGATTAGTCGTCTTGTTCAATCCAAAAAAACAAATTTTTTGGAAAAATGAAATCCATCAGCTCATCGAAAGGTGGGAGAAGGTCGTGAACAACAACGAGAGGTACATAATAAATATGAATTGGTTTAAATCTGAGTGCGTCATTTTCCCATTATTCATGAAACCGCGGGAACCTAGTCCTCAACCCGCCTCTATTTTCGACGGAAACCACCTACTCAGTGGTTCCATTGCGAATTCCCCTGAGATATTCTTGGTAGGTTGTGTAGGGTTCTTAGAGAATTGCAATGTTCTAACTCAAAATAGAGAGAATTGCCTCGGGCTCGTCTAGACAGAGGCACTCCTAAATAAACATCTCTCAAGCCAAAATTCAAAAAGTACTGAATAATGCCAGAAATCGACAAAATGAAAACGAACCAGTGCAGTAACGATTGAATAGAAAATGACAACTATGATTATTTATTCGAGGTCCGCTTATTTGTAGCGCAACTCGGCTAGTTAACCATCCCTAAGAAATAAACACTAGGCAGCATGTGGCCAGCGATGTGTCAATATATGTCGCCCTCTCTTCCTGGGTACAAAAATATGGGCCATTTTTTGAACCGTTTGACGAATGACAGCAGCGTTCGTAGACGAACGTCACCGACCGTCCAGATGTTTTTCCTATCGACGAGATTGCTTGCCATGGTTTAATATTCGCTGTGGACTTTGCGGGGTCCGCGCCCTGTTGGAAACAACAAAAGCCAAATGCTAAGCGTAATGGCCACAGCTAATCCGAAACGGTTTTCTCCTCAGCCAGGCCAGGCTTGCGGCAGCCGACGAAGGGTGGACGATCGTTGGGTCTTCACGTCAGGTCTTCGCTGCATTATTCGTCTAGACAGCGTACCCGTTGCCGTTGTCATATACGATTATGAGCAATAGTAATTGCACCTCGAACGCGCTTCATTAAGGACTGCACGACCGCTCTCTCTCTCTCCCCCTCTTTCCCGCCTTACAGGAAAACCGAAATGTTGCAGCATAGCAGACATAAATCGATGACGATTTGAGGTTAAATCGGATTGGCGCTCACTGCTCTAGCGACGAGATGTCGTAGCTTCTCGTCGTTAGAGAGATGCGCAATACGAAATTCGTTGATGTAACTGAACTGCTTACAGATGAAATTCCTGAGTGAAAACAGCTCCGACATCGCCATCGAATCGTCCACAACATGCAACTCGAGAATTGCACCTGGTAAAAAGCATACAAGCAAAGATCGTCCATCTTACACATACTGTTACACAGGCTAGTTCTACTTAGTTGTTTAAAAATTTCACTTAAAAAAAACAGCTTCTTAGCTTTACACATGTTTACAAGTGACATATTTTACATATAGAGCAGAGCAGCTGCTGAGATGGTTTGTCGTAAGCAAAGCATACCCGCATCAACAACAGGTACGGCTTTTGGCAGCCTGTGGTGAACCCAATCGCGAATCGGCTTCATAAGATCGCGCATTCGCATTCGCTCTCGCCGCTCGGCTTCGATTCCGTAGTTGGGACCGCGCGGATCTGAAATTATAACAGCATAACCAGACATATATATATATTATATATATATATATAAACGGAAATCACTACGACCAGATCTGACCTAAGACACCGTAACACAACAACAAAAGGTTTATGGACGTTGTGCAGAACATTTACATGTACCTAAAGAGATGTGACGCTAAAAGAGACACTACATTTTTACTAAACGAAATAGGAGCATATTTCTAATGTTAGCATGTGTGTTTACATAAAAAATAAAACACGGTATCCTGTTCAATAAGAGCAACAATAACCATAACAACGCGCAACGACGACAGGTCGGTGATTCATTACGTTAGAATGCGCCGATCAATCACACAACTGTGATACGAACAATTGTGCAGGACGTCAACTTTGTTGGTTCGTTGTCAACTTGCGCACCGCGGCAAAGGGATTGCCCACCCCCATTTTTCGTAGAGTTTCTTTTTCTCAACCGGTAAGTAGCACTGCAGTTTCGCTTTCAGTCATTCGGATATTATATCACATTTCAAGAAGATTCGACGAATATTTGGCTATCTAACTCGAAACGTGGACATATCGGAAGTTTTGTACGAGAACCGATTTTACACAACTCAGTCTGATCTTACAACTGGCGTCCCACTCAACAAACGCTGGGCTGTCATTTTGTCGCACCCTCAATGTCCGGTATCAAAGGTCTAACATCTGAATTGGATAGGCAAATATTCATGGAATATTGTTGAAATGTGATGACTTTGAATGACTGAAAGCGTAACTGCAGTGCCACTTACGATTGAGAAAAAATAAAAATAAAAATTGAAACTCAGAAAAATTGAGGTGGGCTATCATTTCGTCGCGGTCCGTAGTTGACTCGGTCGGAGAAAACCAGTCGCGGAACAAGGGTGTCCAGAGTAGAAATTATCGCACGAACCAAAGCACCACACTCCATTATTATGTGTGGCAATCCGGCGCGCATATTGACACCGGTTTTTGTGAACTAGACAAATAGAACGAGAGGCCCAACGAAATTCGAATCTGTGCTCATTGCCGATTGCGTTCTCCTGACGTTGAAATTAGGTTCAACTCACGTACCTGCTATGCACAAATGATGCACCTTGATAGTGATCGAGTAACCTCGACAAACACGAGCCTCTAATTCCTTAAGCTTGAGGATCATTTTAACCTCCAGATCTTCCATCACAATCGTTTTATCGAATGAAAAGTGTTCGAAATCATCGAGTGTATCCGTTGCGATGATGATCGTGCCTTTAATAAACGTCAAAAAAAATTCCAAATACAAGTCGATTTAGTTACGAGGAATATCTTGGGTTTTGTGAGAACGACTATGGATCTACTTAGCGAAAAATTGATAACGTGCAACGATTCTCACGAAGTGGCTACTGTTTAACATACATTGCCCTTTCAGGCTTGCGATGGCCTTCCAGATGAGCTCCTTTGTTTGAAAGTCGACCTGGGAAGTTGGCTGATCAAGCAGTACTACGGGAGGCTTCCCAACGAATGCTGACATGACCGCCACAAGGCGTCGCTCCCCTTCACTAAGTGTCGACATTGAGCTGTGAAAGATTGCAAAGACGGTGTTACACGATTCCAGCGTGGCATAGGTGTACAACATCGATTTCGGGCAAAATGTTGCTCTCCAGCGACGATTTCACGAGCCCAAAACCCAAGAGTGATGCAAATCATTTTTCGAAATAAGCCTAATAGAGAAACGATTATAGGCTGCGGCGCGTGGAGTGAGCGCAGGTATCCCTAGCGGTCAGCGAACACGCATACGAATTTCGCACATCAGAGGATACAGGAACACTATGCTACGAAGGATTACGTTTGAGAAATTCCCGAGTCGAAATAAAGCGAGTTCCTTGAAGGAGTCCATTTGGAACAATAAACACTCTCACCTGTAGAGGCGGTTAGCAATTCCGAATATCCTAGCCAATGCCTCGACGCTACTCCGCCTGAAGGACTGAGGCATTCGGTGAAGTTCGGCATGAATCAGCAGCACTTCCATCGGTTGCATCTCCTGAGGGAGGACGATCTGCTTGCTGAAATAGCCGATCATCGATGGGAGCGTCTCTAGGCCGCCGTTGACGTACAACGACCCGTACTCAAGTTTCAGTTCGCCACGGATAACTTTCAACAGAGTGCTTTTGCCGACCCCAGCTAAGCCGAGAACACCGAAGCATGAGCCCGGCTCGATAACGAGATTCAGCGCCGTTCGCTGACTGCGACGAACTTTGATACAAGCGTCCTTAAACACAACGCTACCGTTTCGAAGGAATCGTTCGAGTTGGACTTTAGCGAAGGTTGCCGTCTCGCGAAGGAGTGTCTCGTCGACATTTTTTGCCACACCAATGTCATGCTTCAAATATTCTTCTAGCTCTCTGATGTTCTGTTCACGTCGACGCCGTTCATCGGTCAGGACTAGTTCAGTGACCCGACGCCACTTTTGCATAGCGATTATGATTATGATATACAGGGGTTGAAGGGCTAGCAGGCTCCTGTAGATGCTCGCTGGCGACGGACATGAAATCAGTGAGTCATAAGTAGTTCGTAAATTCTCGAGTGACACAAGGTCGATTAACGGTAATTAGATACTGCATTGTATTCATGCTCAGGCAATTGGGTTCCTGTCAACGGGCTCTCCAGATGCCATGGTAGGGATGCTTGTGTTGAGTAAAGAGACAACTCAGTGTACCTGCATGGACGCCACTGAAGCTAACAATGAAGGCTAAACACAATTTGAAATGTGTGCATTCACTGAGTGGACGGGTTTGCGGGCAAGCCGCCAGAGTGTGCCGCCGGTTTCAGGGGATGGATGACACATTTCGCCACTTGCAAAAAAATATACACTATGTGGCGTTTCATATGGTTGAATCTTTGATATTGTGAGCTACATATATTTGACAGCACCACTGCGTGAGACAGTACTGCATACTACTGATCCTGTATCAAATACACGAAACTAAGGATGACTCAAATGACACGGTGGCGGGAGCTTTGCAAGTGCCAATACACGTTCAGTTAATCGGCCGGCGGTGTAGATACTCATCTGAGTCACCTCTGAAAGCGTGGCATGCTGTATGCGAAACCGCTAACGTGGGCCATGGGTGAAAATTGTTGTTGGCGATGCCAGAGCCCCCTTCATTTGGTCGACTTACTCACCTCGGAATTCCAATTCTGCCGTATCTTGCACTCGACCTTCGTCGCAACATGGCCTCATACCGTACGGGTTCCAGGGGCAAACGAATTGCTTCACTGACGGGTCCGCGCATATGCTACTAAAACGATCATTTTCCATAGCCAAATGAATCGCGCGGTAGACAGCTACAAGCGACAGGTACACAACAGATCCGAGACAAAAACAAGAGAAACACATACTCATGATACCCCGACAGTAGACCAAAACACGGACCCGGTTATGCGGCCAGCATGATTAACGTGGTATTACGCAGTGTTCAAAAGGCTTCAAAGGCTGCTCTCGTGACCAATGCACTTCTCACTGTTAATGCACAAATGTGAATTTGTCAACAAAAAAAAAACGTCTTTTGTGACGTCTTATAAATGGAGACTCGACAATACGTATGGCTGGATTCCCAGAAATATCTGTACTAGGGCCTTCCTCGAACTTGTTCGGCACAACATGACAGTTCGTCGTGACCTGCAAGATTCTAAACGCGCAACTGGCCGGTAGTCATTCGCTAAATTGCTCGCTCAACGTACAACGAATCAAAAAGCTGCTATAACTCTTCGTGTTAATGACGTCGATGCAGAGTACCCACCTCCTTTCCTGTACAAAATCAGTGACTGTATTCGAATTCAAACCCATTCCCTTATGTAGTCCAGACTAAAGAAGAGCCTCGAAAAATAACCAAACTAGACAAATTCACCCCGCGAATTGACTACAGCGTAATATTGGTACAAGTTAGCGAGGGCGTACAACTGCCGGGGATTAACGTCAACGACATCGCATAGCCCCAAATGTTCTGATGAATCCGGTAGAGATACACCACAACGAGACAGGTGTTCGCGGCGAAGATGTAGACGAACAAATGAAGGAATGAGACCCATGACGGAAGTGGGATCGCAAGGGCGATGCTGCTCAAACTTAGCTCCGAGCCGGCGAGAGTGGCTAAGATGAGGTAGTCTTTCCACAAAGGGCTGGCGTCGTAGGTTACGTCTAGTTGCCGCACTTTAAACCAATCGTCCATCCAAGTGGGTATGATCACCACCAGCAACAAGGCGGAACTGTCTAAAATGAAACGAACGTCACGAATGGATGTATTTGTCAGAGAATTGATGTTGCATATATATGTATATATATATATATATATATATATATATATCAGATCTTGCTCTCGCATAAAACGCCATAACAAAGCGTAGACGCACGAAGCCTTTAGTGTATAATAGCAATACTGATATATATATATATATATATATATAGGCAGGTGCTCTCTGCCAGGTTGATTACTATCAGAGCAGATCGATCAATGGTTTGTTTTCAACTGTATGCTGTGACGTTTCTGTGAACTGTTGTCGTGTGTAAAACTAGACCCTAAATTAGTCGGTGAATTCTTCCGCATCATCAGCCAAAGTGTCCCGATCGCCTAAGATCGAGGCGCCAAAGTCGGTTGAAATACCGCGTAATAATCGCGTTTGTTAAGAACGTTCAAGGCAGTTCAAAACCATAGAATGCTCCCTTTCGATCGTTACATTGGACAGAAAACCCTGAATGATCCACAGAGAGCGTTAAGATAGTAATCAAAAAGCAGAAGTGCGTTTAACGTTATAGAAGTGCTGAATAAACAAAACTACTCAAAACACTTTTATTCGCATATCAGCCAATAACGACGGGGTGAAAGGACATGCATTGATGTCAGGTAAACATGTTGATTTTTCATAAACGCGACTGCTTATGAGAATAAAAGACCGATGGGTCGGCCGACGAGTGATGGTTGAATATTCTGAACTTCGGCAGAAAAGCCATGAGGATAGACAATTGGAACAGCCCACTGTGATGTGACTAATAGATTAGCTAGTTCGAAAGCGTAATCATCTCCGATTTGGCATAAGTCACGTACAAGAGATAGCTGTAAACACGTCTACCTGAAAATGTTTCCTGAGGTCAAAGGTGCACCCAGTGTGATAGTTTGATATTTACGTGTGCTTCGACCCAGTGCTGAAAAATAGTAGGTTCAGGTGGGCAAGGCAAGCATGCTCAACCTTCGTCGCATAACCTGTCCAGATTCGTCTAGTGATTGGCTACTTACTGATGATCAGCAACACGATATAGGTGCCGAAATAGTATGGGAACTTTGTTAACCCAGAATGGAAGAGATGGTGGTACACGAATGAAGTGTGGGTTGAACGAACGCACTGGAAGCTATTGGTGACAATGAAGACGACGACAAGCATCCTGAACAGGAGGCTCGAGTCACTCTCATCTGGACGGTATAGTCACAACGAGAAATTCGGTCGATTAACAGGAGACGCTTACACGATGGCTAGTTAGATATTAAGGTTATACATTACAGTGGAGCTTTATAAATAGGGAGCAGCACTGTGAAATGTGTATGATTAAGCGGACTTCTGAAATCTGTTCTGTGCTTTCACAGGTTTACAGGTTTATGAGTGAGTTGTCCAATAGACCCTCGTCTTGTAATCCTATGTAAAAATAGTCCGCACTAACACTTGTGCCGCAGAATCATTCATCGAATCGTGATAACAATATCGAGTGTGACCCGAATGGTGGGAACTGATTGCAGGGCTCAATTGTTAAATCGTTACAAACGCTGTGTTTACAATGCTGTGAAAGCTGCTAAAAAACTGGCCAACAGGCGAGGTAGTGCATATTAATGGCAAGCTTACTTCACCTTGGTACTCAAATACGTATAATAAAACAAAGAGGTTCTCTCTCTGCTTCGAGATGGTGCCTGCCACCTGCCTCGTCCCTTATCAAACTCATCAACAATAATTCGTATTGCTTAGCAAAACGAATTTCCCAGGAACTAGAACTCTTCTACATGCTGCGTATTTGGGTAACATTCACAGCCACCAAAGTGGAAATCAGACTGTGCCTATATACTGGGCGCTTAAGGTTGTCGCCCACCAATCGACGGTGGCCAGCCTGGTTAAGGTTGCCGAGTATACATTGAAAACGTGTAGTGTTCATTGAGGAAAAATTGAATAACATACTCACAGGAGAGATGCTCCTTATACAAGTCCAATCTTGACATAACTTCCCGTAGAGTGTACGAAAGATTGTGATTATGCTTTTTCAAGGCAACGTTGAGTAGCCCAAAAATCACCTGCTTAAGAATGTTCTCATTATTCGGGTGAGAGTGGACCTCAATTTGATCTGGTTCATTTTTCCGACCTTCCTTGACGTCTAAGCAAAACTCGTACTTTCCTCGTAGTTGCTCATAGCTTTCATTGTTGTTCCAGTTGAATCTATGCAGATCCTTAAAATGCGGTTCGATCATCTTCAGCAAATTCGGACTCCCCCGAGAGCAGTAGTTCAAAAATGGATTTTTCCCATCACTGTATCCGAATAGCTCCAGCACGCGTCGGTTGTTCACAATAAAGTAGAGACTCGTCATCAGGACAAGAAAACAGCCGATCTGTCGAGATGGGTTTGATCGCGATATACTCAACCAGCAGTGAACTGAAACGTAAGCGAAAACGTATCTCGGAGAGAGTTGGGTGTTGCCCACTATTTGCAGACATATCAAGCATTCAGTTTCTTCGGAGTGGATGCAACAACGGTAGAATCTTTGAACATTTTGATTGAAAAATATGAACAAGAAAAATCTCGCCGACATAGGCACAAGGTGTTCCTGCTGTTTTATTGTGGTTTTTCCTTCACGATATTGGGGAACAAACTTTTGATGATTGCGGATTGCTCTGCGGGCATCCGCCGACAATAGATGAAGTTATAGATATTCATTTGAGTCGCAGCAAGATTGGGCCTCGACTACAATCGACAGTATGATAACAGGACAAACATGCAGTCCTTTGGTCCCAGGCCGTTCGAAGGAAGTTTACAACCTAAAAGCACTGGTATGATTCCGTAGGCTTCGTATATTTGAGGGGATTTGTTTCAACACTTACCAATGACCGAGAGAATGGCGACGAGGAACTTCTGGAACGGTAATCGGATGATATTTCCTGCATCGTGCATTCGAACCCAATTTCGGACATCGGCCTTCGTAGTTTCAACCCCCTCGATGTCGAGACCGCGCAGACCTTTTGGCTACAAGAGCATATAAAATAATGCATAACGTCTCTTTAGTTGGAAAACAATGCTACACCATTCTTTTGAATAGGCAGTGAATCTATGGGTAGTGAACGATACTATTTTAATATTAGGTTAGCGGTTGACACGGCAAAACGGGATAACTGCTACAGCGTAACGAAGTGATTGCATAAAGATAGTGGAGTAATTAAAATAGGGCAAATGATTGACAGCTAATGTAATTAACCAGAGAATATAATTAACCAGCTGAAACACAATGGAATAATTGCAGCGATGGCGGTAACGGAACGAGTCGTACAATACAGCCGGTAAAGCGCGAGGCGCTAGCGAGACAAATTAATGTGCCAACAGAATAACCGGAACGACTATATAGCTTGAGTGTATCCGGAGCGGAGAACGTACGAAGCCGATTTAGGTACTATTGGTAAGTGCGGTACGCGACCCTATTTGAGATGGAGTGCGATACAAAGAACTTCTATCAAGGGGGATTGAGGAATTAGCATTAGCCTGGGTGTCCTTAAACGTAGAAAAAAGACCAAATGGCAGCGTGTGTCGTAGCGCTCGTCACCGCAGTGTGTCGTCACTTGGTCCCGGTATTATTATTACTATTACATATGTGTTTCTACGCACGTGATTTAGAAGAAAAAGCATATCTTCAATAGTAGTCTCTGCCAGGGAAAATCCGGAGATCTTTAGTGTGTCCTTCTGCTGATTGAGTCGCTCCGAGATCTTGTCCAATATGCCAAGGTCATCGTGGTGCGTCAGATGAAATAGAAGCTTAGCGCTCACAGAGTCGTCGAACGCGATCAGGAGAGGGCCCGTGAGGTCGTCCAGCACGTCATAGATATGGCCCATTCGACAGAACCGCTTCTTAGACACACAGAGACTGTAATCAAGATCTAAAAGAGCAGCAGATCACACACACAGAACTATGAACACTTTATTGTGTAATACAAAGGCCGCTCTCAATATTCACATTGCAACACAGGCAGGGCACGTGCTGATACTGCTACGCAATATTGTTTCCACAGGATTTATATTCATTCCTTTTCTTTAGGCTGAATTCTTAGGATACCCATTTCGTTAGAATTCGAACTAATGGAAAGCATAAGCGAGACATAGGATATCTGTACTCTTCCTCAGTTAGCAAAGAAAGTTCACGTGAACTTGCTCTGTAATAACTTACTCTTGTAATATAAGCATACGCACGGAATGTTTTCATGCTACTCATTCTCCCCTGCTATATACAAATAGCATCAACGCATGTCTTCACCATTAGATACCTGCACTGTTACCTACGCAGAACCTAGAGACAGAATAGGAGAACACCGAAAACAAAAAGAAAAACCTCACGTGGAAAGAAATTTCTTTTTCCACGTTTAGATATCTACGCTTAGAAATAGGCTAGTTAGTTACTGACGGAATTTTTTCCGAAGAAAAGACGGCGAGCCATCAAGGGCCAGCTTGCCCTGAACCTCCAAGCCGATTCGTTGACCGAGCAAATCGGCCACCTTCGGGTTGGCCGTAAGAACAATGATGCTACGCTGCCGTTTCCCGATGTGTATCAACTGCAACACCTGGTGAAGCAACAATCAAATTGTCATTGGGTGGACATTAGTCGACTAAAATTCGAAGCATTAGAAGGAAATATAATAGGACGAATCCGCTGCTTGCATCGGGTGTTGGCAGAGCAGCAGGGCGAACAACGTGAATATGCGAATAATTGTCCTCGTATCAAGTCGTAAGTGTTTATTGATAGGGATCTAGGCAACCGACAACTGATCGATACTCGAACCTGTCGTACAAGAATGATAACAAGTATGAAATATGCCTCTGACGAAACAGAACGTGCACGTAGCTGGCAACATCGTGATGCAGCGATAATTCTTCGAGCTTATTCTTCCTCTAGTTAGTTTGTTGTATTCGATGTGGATAAATTTGAGAATACCGTCGAACACAAATACCGATTAATAGTGCTAGGCAGCATTAAGAACTACGAACCGACGGTATGTCCTCTTGACGAAGTCCCTCGAGAGGCTCTTCTAGAATCGTCACCAGCGAATGACTCGAGAGAGCAATAATCATGGCCACTAATTTCTTTTGCCAGACAGTGAGACTGCTAACCTTGCAGCCAATGAGATGCAGCATACTTATCCGAGCCAATAGTTCTTGAGAATGAAGATCCAACTCCGCTACACAGGCAAAGGGCACGTAAATGATAAGCGCAAGCTACTTTCTCAAGAACTTACAACGGGCGAGACGCTGGGGAGGTGGAGCGATTGGCGGGCATTTCAAAACAAATCAATGTACATAGATCACCACTTTGCTAAACAAACGATGTGCCTCATCCACGGCTTGCGTTCTACCAGATGAGAGTACTTTAGTAAGGTGAATACTTATAGAGCTGTCTTTAGCAACAGTATTCAGTGGATGTGCAGCGTTCATCATTGTTGCAATGGGTTTGATGTGAGCATAATTCATGCATCCAAGAGAACACCAGGTCAACACAACCGAAATGCGGTGTATCTTTTTAACGATACTGTGTCCTATTAACAAATAATAATAATCATCATAACAATCGAATATTATAATAGTAAAATCTGCATGCTCAAGACCGCATCGATTCGTATGTACACCGCGATGGACATAATCATATACATTTTTTTTCGACTCTTTTATCTAGGTGATGCCGTATGGCATACTGGGTTGAGAATTCAATCCTACCAAATGGGCAGAACGGTAGGGAAAATGTTCGGCGTCGACAAACAGATGGCGAGTACTCACCGGACGCCGAAAGCTTGTTCAATACACGAAAGTTGTTATGTACCGAAAGGTCGCTGAACAGTATAGGGCTAGCTGTACACAAAGAGATACGGCCATACAGTGAAGTTTGGTCATCCACCCTGGACGACGGCGACGGCCGAATGTAATGTTTGCCTGTGGTTGACGAGGACCGACCAGAATAGATAGCGTATACTATATTGCCAGATAGATATAGGTGGTTTTAGGTATTGACGTTGACAGAGCTTTTAGCTCGGTAGTTCGAATGCTAATTCGTCGGCTGCTCTTCCCATAAGAGAAACCTGTTGAAGAAGGGGACCGCCTGCCGGCACTCAAGCAGCTAATTCGGCAACAGTTAGCTGATCACGATACACTCGAAAAGAATGGCGCTCGCAACAACAACAACGAGGAGGAGATAATTTTGGAATTCAATCCATTTGAAAGAGATTTGATGCGAGTTTTAGCCAACAAGTCGCAGTGGAAAGAACCCAGAAACGCCACCTCCCAGCCGATTTTCTGAATTCTGAATTAAGCTTTTATTGATGGAAATGCCATTTTTTCAAATACCTAAGTTGTCACTGAAAAACGAAAATGTAGTAAACGTTGCATATTGTCTGCAACTAGTGATATTTAAATAACGAATTACAATACAGCACAAAATTCCATGTCCTGCTATGTTGGGTATGTTTTCTGCATAATCATGTAATCATTCAATGTACCGATCGTCATGCAGCAACCTTCAGCGTGCACACCCCAAACACAGATAGACCTCGATCATCACTTCATCATTAAAACCACTCAGCTCTACTCTGTTCTGAACCTACCATGAACCACTATTCGTCCAGTATGGTTGCGAATGATACCAGTCAGCACGCCGATGAAAACAGCGAAAAATGTCGGAGACTGCGATACGAGCGCCGTCACCGAGTCCACTGAGAGATTCAAGGTGAACTTATCCATAATGTTTTCTTCCCCCTTCCACGTCACGCTGACGCCTTCGATGCTCACCAACAGCTCATGATCTGATAGAAAGTGATAATCAAGGGTTAATCGTTCGATGTTAGGGAGGGTCATGTACTAAGATCCAATTATGATTATTAGTGGCAGAAAAAAGACGCAGGCTATCAAGCTCTCCTCCGAAGTTGATTACCATTCGTTTGTGTGCTCCCGTACAGTTCGTCATGTCATTTGTCGTTGTTCATGCACGATGAGCTACCGGCGAAGCATAAATCGATCATCTCTAGGCAAGGAATGTTTAACTAGAGATTTAGCCGTTCCAGTCACCAAACCATGTATTGCCGTCATGCGAGGCTCGAGTGTGCGCAGTGCCGACAGAGTGAGAAACGATGAGGTAATGAGAAGGAATCGGTGTCGCGCGCCGATCACTCACAGACGAATGATTGTATTGATTTCGCCTATTGCGCGACGGTACAGTGAAAACGGGGACCTTCAGATTGTCCAGTCTTGACCACTGGTAAGTATTGTGATAGAGGAACAATTGGATGGTAATGCCTTGACTCGACTTTAGCGCCGCGATCTATCGAATGAGCAAATAAATGCACCCGAATGGGCAAAATCTTAAACGATCCCTTCCTAACCGACACCATGGTGAAATTTTACAAAAACGGAATGTAATATCCCTTCATTGTACAGCGAAACACGGGGTATCGCTTTAAAAACTGATATTGTAAATATATTGTATATATTTACATTATATATTCAAACCTATCAGCTAAAATAATATGGATGAAAGTCGCAGGCTGTCGCGATCGTTACACTTGAAGGCGATTTTCAGAGTGGGAAATAATCAACAACTTAGAGCTAATTCATACATACGGTGTGGTTCCACCGCTTTTGAAATCCTGTCGAAAACGCGGAGACGAGCTGCTTCCCGAAATGCAAAGTCTGTTGTACTTTCTGTTGTCGTCGACCAGCGCGGGAAAATACCCCACGTGAGGGGCAAACGTGTTCTGTAGCATATCATACGTTGATAGGAACATCCGCTAGCCTCGAAAGCAGTATCCGTTTTTCCGTAGCAATCCTCGATCCAGCAGACCGCTGCGGCACCGACCATCAGATGGAAAGCCAGATACACATAGCCAGGTTCCACGACCTCTCCGACGAGCAAATGGGTATCCAGAACCATTCGCGTATAACAGTCGATGCGTCCGCCCACGCCTAGGGAAGATCAACATAGTATCAATAGTATCTGATGGCTGCACAGGGAACCCCTGATGCTTGCCTTGCTCATATCCGGGCGAACACGATGAGCCCAAGCAATAAAAGGAACGATTGATAGAGCGTGGTTTAGCTATAGAAGTGCGACCAGTCGGCAGGCAGATTGAGTCACCCGTCGAAACAGTCACCCTGTGCGGTTGCTACCAGCAGGTGTACTGTTGAGTGACAGCTGGACAGCGGTTACTCGATGGATTCGTGTGAATTTTGGATCTCACGTAATAGCGCTCGAACCCAAGACGCCAAACCACTAAATAGTGAGATTAGCATGCTGGCATTCATCCTGCACGACTCGGCAACAGAATCGATCAGTTACCGTACAAGTATTCTATCCATTCCTTAGTGATACAATACGCGTAGGTGCGTATAACAACTATGCCGTCTCATAACTATGTCATTTGTGCACCACCATCCTCGCGGTGAGGTCACCTGGTTGTGGGCTGCTGCGCAAGATTGTACGTACCTCGGAACATCGCCTGTGGCTCGACTAGACACATGTGGAAGGCCAGAAACGGGTTGATCAAGGGGAAGATCCAGTAAGTAAAACGGTAACATCCATAAGGTCTCCCGCCACTGATTGCAGTCCACAGTGGCATTACGGCTAACGAAACGAGAATCCAGGAACGTCCCGTAGGGTCTGTTTCAAAGGCGGCAAAAAACATAAAGGGCATTCAACAAAGTAATTTGCATCTAGTTTTTCGTCATCACGCACAGGGAGGCCCAGCCAAGTAACGTTTAGCAATGTTACAGCCGGAGCAGAGATTGGTCATCGCACCCACGGTGTGGAACGGTGCATACGAAGGAGTCCTCCGCCGTCTGCACCCTTTGGAAATGTCAGCAGTGGCCTATGCAAATCACTTAGCACTTGTTATAACAAAAAGACGACCTCGAACTAGCAGCAAACTTGGCGCTGGCAGATGTTGCGATGTGACTACCTGTCTTGGAACTAGCCTCGCCAAAAAGAAGCTTTTAAACGGAAGAAAGGAGCCACCAAACACCGATCTACAAGTGCAAGGTCACCAAAACAAATTATCAGCGATAGCAACTATCTGAGTCTGCAGGTTTACCGAGGTAGTTAAGGTATTGAGCGAACTGTGTCGCGTACTTCCGCGTACAAGGGGAGCCCCGCGACGCCTATTTCCAAGATCACCATCAGACAGCTCAAGCGTTCAAGACTAGCCTCAAGTGTAACATGTGGAGAAATGGTAGGTACCCTAGTGACCGCACCCATAAATTACATATGATGAAACAGAGGACCGCAGAAGATCATTAAATGCATTGAAAAGGGGAGGAAAAAGCTTGACTCGGTACGCACAAAACGCAATCGTGTAGAAAGCACACAAGGTGACCAGGGCCGTCCCGTAGATGCCGCCCATAAACCACAAGAACAGAATGCGCGTGTAGAACTTTGTTTGAAACTCTGGGAGCGAACGAAGATGGGTCGAGCCAGAGACCATGGCCAAGCAAACGACGCTTAGGAACAGCCAGACCTAGAAAACGACACAGACCAAGGTTATCGTGGGCCAAACTGACACAAATGGATGTGTGAAAGGAAACACAAGTGGACGGTCTCTCGCTGTAAATACAGTCGGATACCGCAGGTTACCTAGAACCCCTGCAGCATCCGGCAAGCGACATATCCCGTTGAACAAGCGGAACATTTAAACTAAATGCGCTTCCCGGGTAGAACTTGCGCCATGGCAGAGCTCGCGTCATGGCAGAGCTCGCGTTATCAAGGAGTCTTCCTCGAAATTAGTAAGCATACTAGTTCACTCAGCAGATCGAATTTTGTGGTAATTTTCATCCCAATCTTAACGCAACAGAAGAAAACGCTGAAATATCTTCACACCTGAACCGTGTGTATGAGGACGTGCACCATCGTGTTCGACAGGCGGGTATAACCGACAACCTGAAGCATCAGGTAGGCACGACTGCGTTCATCCCTATTCAGTGCCGTGGTGAGAGACAGCAGTATCGAGAAGAAAAGCGCTGAAAACAGGAGCGGTATACACCAAATTTCCGCCTGTGTTTGGGTTGCGAGGGGGGCGGGGACGAACATCGTACGCAAAAGACAAAAATTTATAAGCACATATGTCTACACATTATTGACAGGTAAACAATCGCTAAATATAAAAACAGACCTTTTTTCTTTGTTCCTCATAAGCTGTTGAAGCGAAGTTCGGGTAAATGTTTGGGGAAAAAATGTTGCCTGTCTCAGGCAGATGCACTCTGCAGAAATTACGTCGAGAGCAACAAAAAAAGTATCTGACAATACAAATCGCGTCAAATGACTGCCCCGTATGACTTATCATACAAATGCGAAATATTGTTAGTATTTATTATACGACCTACAATCAGTACTCCTTTACCGGAAAGAAACAAGTGACTTGTTCAGTGTACCACCTGTTCAATCTAGTCAAATCGTATATATATATATATATTATATATATATATATATATATCATATATCATATATATCATATAAATATCATAAATATGACTCATTGGCAGTCCCTTAAAGAAGACATCGAACGCGTCGGAGCCGAACGGCATCGGGGTGATCGTGATGTTGATTTTGTTTAGAAGCTTGTATTTATTCGCCACCATTCTGCTCGCGACGCAGAGGAATCCATTTCGAAGGAGCTCTTGTTGGGCAAGAAGATTCCCGAAGGGGTCAAACAGAAGGACCGATCTGAAACAAAGCGTCAGCTGGATTAACTAATTAATTAACACTAATTACTATTATTATTATTATTATTATTATTATAATACGTCGCCGAACACCAATACTTAGGATACTACAGACACAGCCCGTGGCAATACCGGCCCACAAGAACTTGTTGATGCGAAATATCTCTATAGTGAATCTTAGTATAAAGGATACGCAATGAATTGATATTATTAACAACATCAGTAGTATTCAATTGAAGCTGAGCACCTGCCTTACAGTATCTGATCTAGTTATCACAACAGGCTGCGCAAGTAAATCTCGCACCACCACGAGCCCGGTGTATTTCAGCATATCATATCTAGATGAGTAAAATGTAAACGTTCCATTATATTCATTCCGTTTAGATGCGCGCTTGATTCAGTTTGTTAACCTGATTTTCGTGCGTTAATGCACCGCAACACCTAGACGGGTGTCTTCCCACCTCAGACTTGTAGCTGAAGTCAATCTGTGAAAACTACTGACCCCATTCAGCTGAGTGAATGAGGCCTCCTCTGATTGAACAAGCGGCAGCGTTGTTGTTCAGTCCCATACTGCATGTCAGCCTGCACATAACCTCAATTAGCCCGTTTTTCTTCCACACGGTTGCGATTGGCGCTCCGGTTGCGATTCTTCGAACTCTAGTAGAATTGCCGCCTTCCAGCTTTGGGCATTCGCGTCTCGTATCAGGGACTCTGGCGAATTGTCCTTGAAGATCGTGCTTGAGAGCATTATTGAAGAAAAAAGATGAATAGTTTTGACAATCCCAATCGTTACACGTTTACATTTAAAGAGGCTTTTGTTAGCTGCCAACACCTCCGTGATTGCTGAATAGAGTCCTTGTTATCCTGGTTGACTCCAATCCTTTTCCTTCATGTGAGTGCGGTCACTATCGTGAGGCTCGTGTCGACCTGCATTCTAACATTCGACCCATAAATATGGACGTCTAGGCTTATTCGGGATGCCATGGTACAGGATGTTCACATGTGTTTCCACCACTCCTTTGTCCGTTGAGCTTATTTCGGTTCATTTTTTTCCCCAGGAAAAAATTGGTGTTGTTTTTGTCTGTAAAAGGCTTCTCTATCTTCCCGGCCGTGGCAGTTGGTGGACTCGGATGGATCCGGGGCCGTTGAATTGTTTTTCGTTTTGTCTGATACGTGCACTTGTTCACTGGTCATGTTACCGCGTAGGCTGATCTGATGCTATCAGGCGCTCTACCAGCCACAGTCAGAAGACAATTAGACATTTCCTCCAGTTCGGGGCATTTTGGCGACCAACCCGCGTTGATCGAGTTATGATTAGTGATAGATCAGGTATTGTTCTACTATATTTTACTTTGTACCTATATTTCAGATGGTGTGACATCATTGCAGATTACCCGTATCCTGAGAGGCCCCTTATCAAAACTGTTTGCGGGAGAACTGTTTGTTTTATGTGATGACGCAATGTGCATTAGACTATAATAGTCAGCTCTACCTTATTCAAATATTTGAATAAGATATTGCGTCATCACATAAAACAAACAGTTAGTTAGTTATATATATATATATAACTAACTATATATATAGATATATAGTTAGTTATAATATATATATATATTAGGTAGTCCCAAGCAAATTGTCGCGCCTTTCGGATGGCGCACAGCCCGAACTACGCCACACAATGCGTTCATTTTTGGAGTGGGCACGCGGTAGGAACGTGGCTTCCTTTCGAACACTGAGTGGTTTCGATACGATCAGAAAGATGGACGCTGCAGCAAAAAGTTCAAATTCCCCCAAAAATCAACGGGAAATCATCAAGTTTTTGTTTCTCCAAAAACACCCTCCAGCTGAAATCCATCGACAATTAGTGAACGCGTACGGCAGGTCTGCCTTATGCCTGCGAACGGTGCAACGTTGGTGCGAGCGATTTAACAGTGGAGATATGGACACCGATGACCATCGAGGTGGGGACCAGCAATCAGGTGCGACAAGGGACGAACGGATTGACATAATCAAGGCAGCTTTTGAGCAAACTAGAGCTTGGTCCATGAGGTCTTTGTCGGCTGAAACTGGGATTCCTCGGGTGACATGTCATAAAATTGTCACCAATGTACTGAAGATGAAGAAAATCAATGAAAAATGGGTTCCCATACACTGAGTGCTAAGCAGATGAAAATGCGTGTGGAGTGTTCGACATCTAATTTGAAGACTTATACGCAACAAACCAGTCGCTTAGAGCACACCGTATCGATAGACGAGACATGGGTTAGCCTGCATAAACCCCCTGAGAAGGACCAAGCAAAACAGTGGCTCCGACAAGGTGAAGTGGCGGCGTCTGTGGCAGTGCCAGATAGATTCGGACGAAAGGTGTTGATGATACTCGCTCTGGATGTCAAGGGTGTTTGCTATTACGAAATATTAGCGGCAAACGAAAAACTCAATGCTCCCCGATATCTCGGGAGGATTGATGAACAAATGGCGTGGGGATCGACAGCACCGAGTGTGGTTACTCGACGACAACGCAAGACCTCACCGCACTGCTGAAATTACGACCTGGATGGAGGGGAACAATATTGAGCGATGGCATCAACCCCATATTCTCCTGATTTAAGCCCATGTGATTATGGTTGTTTCCATGCATTAAAAAGGGCAATAGGTGGGGTTCCATATGCAACCGTCGAGTTACTCACAAAAGCAATAGATAACGAAATTATATATGGAAACGCAAATGGTAAATATTTGGCTATTTCAAAACTCCCAGAGCGCTGGAATCGGTGTGTCAATAAAGCTGGAGAGTACCTCTAACTCATACCAAAAGATCTTTGTTCTAACTAATTTAGTTCAAAAGTTATTGGCATTTAAAGAGGCGACAGTTTGCTTGGGACTACCTAATATATAACTAACTGTTTGTTTTATGTGATGACGCAATATCTTATTCAAATATTATAATATATATATATATATATATTATATAACTAACTAAGTATTGCTCGATATTAAAGTATTGCTATATATATATATATATATATATCGCAATACTTTGACTTCGTAACGAAAGTTATAGAGCCAAAATGTCCCACGTCACCCTTCGAACTACCGTCGGTAAACAAACTTTAGCAAACGATAAAAAATCGCCCTAAAATGTGTGGCCCAGATGCGTCACAATAAAGCGGAATTGCAATGGCGGTCCCGGACACTCACTTTGGTTCGAGCCAAACCGGTGAGAACTTCAGGGGATAAACGGTTCCTGCTGCTATGAGCAGGACCTTTACTAGGTGGCTCGTCGTAGTCCCATTACGAATCTGTACGCCGAGCTGTGATAGACCATCGAACTCTTGAATGTCCGACTTACTGAGCACTCGGTCGAACTCGAAAAATTCATCAAGGGACTCCACAGTATTTTTGACATCCACTATCGTGTATCGTGGCAAATACTCGCTGGTCAGCGTCTGCAAACTCAAACAATATAGTAAGGCTTAGCCGGATATGTAGGGTACAACTAGTTCTCAAGTGGGATACTTTCAATATTTCATTTCCCATATTTCGCTACCCTGTGACGAGCAAACGAGTGCTGCTAACAGAAGATATTCCTGCAATACTAACAACACGATTGTTAGATATGGTCGCGTTAGGGTTGCCCGCATTAGAGAGAGAATCGCGCATCGTAACAACGGGCCGGCTCGTAATTTTGATTCAGTCAACGTACTGGATTTCTCTGTTGACAGGGTCACCTATGGCGCAAGGCCAAGTTCGCCATATTTCCGTACAGCCAACATTTTAAACTGGTAGATCGTTTCGGACCTCCAGATGTCTGCAAACATTTACTCATCGATTGCAGACCCTGGCTGAGTAATGGAGAAAGCATGATACGCTACTCGTCGCTCAGATCCTGATCCAACGACTCACAGTAATTTTCATCGGCCGCATTGTAGCGCACACCCGAAACAACGTCTAGTTACGGCCTTTTACTCAAGAACACAATCCCTTCTTCCGGGGTTAGAAGAGAGAACCAGGTGTTCGCGTCAATGGCAGGAGACAATGATGAGTAGAGCGCACTGCTACCGTACTTTTTGTAGTCAACTATTACACGAATGGGTTCTCAACAACGGGATCAACATTATCATAGCAGACGAGGAAAGCCTGGGTACACAATGTATAGCGGAACTACGGAAGCGGAACGACTGGAGGTTTACAGCTCGATCTGTTTGTGCCTTTACCCTGTCTGTGCTGAGAATCCAAATCTGGACATTGACATTTGTCTAATGATCAACGTGTGCGGTTGCTGTTCGGCCAGGAGTGCAGAGTACGACGCGAATTTCGTGCACAACGAATTTCTGGCGACTGGACTGTCTGCAGTCAGACAGTTCCATGGGACCGTTTCAATTAAGCTTAGCTCTATCTACGTATTGGTATCTGTATTTAATGAACGTCCTGCATACATGATCACCAATTAGGTTGCACATGAATTAAACTCTCAACGACCGTTCCCACAGCAAGGATATCTCCCTCACGCAGCTATTTGGGTTAAGATTTTCGAAGGTCGGTGATCTCGTATGTCAACTGACAACTCATCACCATCTCCCATCCCCCTCATATGAAAATAAAAGAGATTCTATTTTATTCAAATCAGCGATGTTGGCCATTACCCAGCATACAGCCTCGCACAACTTCACCTATGTATGATATTTCGATTATGCAATAGATCATTTCATTGACGCCAGATCACTCAGACTGGCTTGATCTGCTATTAAACCTCGATTGCATTGCGTTGTAATCGAATCGTCCTACTATGAAATCGCGTCTCACCTGCTTGCAGTTCAGGATCTCCCATGTTTGGTAGCGGATTTCTTGGACGGTGCGTGGCGCCGTATAAGATCGAAAAATGATCAGCAGGACAGCGTACGCTACGGAGACGAAGTAGTGAATAACCCACCAGTACCATCTGGGCGTGTTCTTTCGAAGCAATTGAATAGCTGTTTGCATTGTTCGTTTTACTTATGCGTACACCTTGACACCAAAAGCACCTGTAGTGAGACGAAACATACAAAACAGAGTGACATTAACCGAAAAAGTGAGGTCAGCCAGCCACGTGTTGAGTTCCCACTAACGGAGTAACGCCCAGAAACAAGAGTGGTTGCAAATTACATGGCAATGAACGACAGAACCGAACGCGGACGCTCTCCGGCACAATCTGGTGAGAGAAGAAGAAAATGACACAATGGTGATGGGGTATTTCGCTAACGAGCATTAGTCGGGCCGTAGCTATATCTGATTTGGCAATATCTCACACTCCGTTCGAGCATCAAACTCTTCAGGGATGAGTGGAGAGTGACCGATATTCACCCACCCCGCTGGTTAGCTGTGGTGACGATAATTTACAGCTAATAAATACACACACACACACACACAAATACACATACAGAACGAACAAGCTCAACTATTTATTCTGACGCCCGTGTGAAGCCTTCTAACTCGTGGCGGAGAATCCGATCAGGTGCGGAGTTGCGGAGATGCGGCAACCTAAATCAACAGTATCGTCGAAAGCCAATTACAGCCTCAAGTATTGCACTAGCATCTGACAGCAAACAACGACGAATTGTATAACCATCACCCCTTATATATATATATTGTTGTTTTCTGGACAACAACAACCTAATCGCTCCTGTTAGTTTAGGCTGTAAATGAAATTCGCAGCTGGGTGTTATGAGGAGAAAAATAAAAAAAGATCGTTGTGGTGAGTAAGTAGATTGCCGTAGTTGTTGCCACTCCATGTGCACCCTATTGGATATGCATCGCAAGCGATTTGGTTGAACTTCATCGGGGGAAGCCGAGACAGCTGTTTGCGATTATTATTGCAGCTGTTAAACATAATTGTGAAAACTTTGTGAAATATGAACGATCCCGATGGTAGCAACCATATGAAATATTGAGTTAATTGTTGCTTATTAGACTGATTCCCTCTCTAGTCCAATAGAGCTCTAACAAAACTATAATCTATTTTAGCTATATAGCTCCAGCGGCTATCTTGTAGCAGAGCTATACTGCAGTGCTAGGAATATGCAAAAATCAACAAAAGATATAATCTTAACAACAACAAAAAGTAAGAAGATTAAATGGTGATATTGACTCAATTAACGCATCGATGTCTTTATTGTGGATGGCCGCAGATCTATTGGAAAAAAAACTCGGAATTTCTGCAAAATTTATGACATCAGAATGTTTATCCTGCATGACACGTAGTGCTCTGCTGTCAGTTGCCTCAGTTAGGCTCAGATCTTTAGACAAACTACGTCAGGGCGTCGAGTTCTCGAGTGACGGTATCTTCTGTGACCCTATATCGTCATTCATCGTTCTACTGCATCAATTATTTCGTGTATCTTCTCACTACCGTGGAAAACTATGACACTGTATATTGTGGCGTGTATAGTGCCTTTGATTCAGAAGGCGATTCACGACTTAATCATCCCTATACGAGTACATGTTCCTCCAATGAATGTAGCACGTGAGAACCTTCTCGCGTGTTGCTCGTACCGTTGCCGTTATGGTCCGTAATTTAACCCGTAGCAGCCCTCGTGTTTAGTAGGGACCATGGAAAGAGCTTGAAGGTATTCCATCTGGAAATCTCGAGGCTCATTGTACGACTTTCCCTATGCAAGATATAGCGATGGATACTGCGGATATCATTAGGTCAGCCTCGAGGTGGACAAGGTCCTTCCGGGATCAGGCCGTCGTACACCCCCATTGTTTTCCACGGGGTGTTTCGGGAATGCGTGATGAACGTGCACCACGTTGCTAACTGTGACTGATAATGTTTTGTAGGCTAGGAAATTGCCTGATATTACTGCGATACTATGAAAGAGCATCGTACATCTATTGGTCGGTTGTAGCACCTAGCACGAAATAGAGCCTAGTGCATGTCGGATGCGTTCTCGCTCTATGGGGGTTTGTTGCGCACCTACTGGTTGGTTAATTAGACATCGCCGACTTGGAACAAACGACACAGTATGCGAATACGAAGTACCTCGCCCCATAACGTTACGACGATAGGTTCGAAGGTTATCAGCAACGCGCAATACATGTTTCGTGAATTTGTTTAGTATGTTAAGGGGGGGGGTGTTAGCATGCTTATGCATGCCAACACCATGACTGCCTCCCCTTATGGAACTGTTGACGATGTTCAACAGCACCACCCTTCCCGGTATGGTGCTGTTGAACATCGTCAACAGTTCTTTTGTGAACTTTTTACTTAGTTCGCTCTCTATATACAATATCAGACAAATATACCCGCGAGTATCACACATGTCCGGTGCAGTTAGTTAGTTCATTCATATTGTCGCGGGGGCGAGGATAACTACGTGCCGGCACGAAATATGAATGAGGCTGGGTTCGAACCTGCGGTCCGGCATGGTTACCACTTCTGATCTATTTATCTGAATCGTGCCCACGACTGACCCTCAGTCTTGCCCCCTTTTGTTGACCACCCCGGATCTCCATCGACACTCGGCAGTTCCACAGAGTTCGTCCGTGGGGCTACTCATGGTATATGTGAGCCTTTTTCAATACGTGCGGTCGTCTTCGCACGCCACCTGTTATCGGCCTTCATCCATTCCCAATCATCTGTTGTTGCTTTTTAAGCATTCGAGTTGATACGACTCCGCACGTTGTGACGGTTCGCTCGCCCCTACCAATCATGCCCGTTCTTGTCATCCCGTCGTTTCTCTGCCATGTGTATCATGCTGGTCTGCATGAGAACTTCGTTCTCACCACCCCATATAGTTAGTACTTCGGGCGCAAATCGTGTCCCATCGTGCTAAAACCACGCCCAGTCCCCACAGTTGTTTCCAGTTGGCTGCCCCGCACCACCACCTATTGCCTTTTCCCATCCAGCCATTCCACCATAGACCGACAAAACGTGCCGGTCTAGTACACTTCTGTAAAAGGTCCTTGACCGACAAAATAGAGGGCGCCCCTATCGCTATTTTGTATGTCCCTAAAGGCTTGCCGCCCACATTTGACTGCTGTCTGAATGCAGTTCCGTTAGACCTTCGTCGAAAGGAAGTGTTCGTGCTCTCACGATTGAACGCGCCATCATTAACCTCGTTGTGTAAAATAATCGTTGAATCGGGTATGTTTAGTTTCGGCTTCACACTTTTCGTGAAGGATGTTAGATAGGCATGTATGATACACGAGAGTTTTGAATTACTTTTTAAACCTAAAGAGACAGATTTGAACGTTCTCAACATAGAGAAGCATAAATCAATTGTCGATATTTCGCAATTACGGTTAATGTGAACCGATAACATTTTTGATGAGTGGCTCTATAGAGAAGGTTTATTTTCGGAAGAGTCCCCACCTCTATATTGTAACGTGGGAATGAATTTATCTTTAAATTAGAGCGCTGTGTCGACACACATCCTCAATTGGAACTGTTCTACTAAAGAACAACGAGGTGATCGTTGTTCACCTAATTAATTTTCAGCCGATCGTTCGTTAATCGGTAGTTTCATATATGTATCGTACCCGTACAGCAGAACATCTGACACTAATGTGGCCCCGTAGGAGTGGTAAAGAATCGCGAAAGAACTCCAGGAGTTCTCCACGACGGCATCGCGCTGTAGATTGGGTGAACACAAATAGCTTAAGGATCAAGAAATCTGCTGCCTAACGCAAATATAAAACTAGTCTGTAATGATGTGGCTGAGCATTAAGTTACACGGCCATTTGGTATTTATCGCTGGGTAGGTAAAGATATACAAAGAAAACACCACTTATTGATGTTTCACAACTTGGGACATTATCGGAGCAATAGTGCAAATAGCCAAACTTTTATGGTCATTTGCATACGAATACCCTATACGCAGCATAGATACCAGCTAACTGTACCTCTTTCAAATAACAGAACATATATAAATGGTATCTCCGATATTTGATTCAGCTGATCTAGACTTTTGGTGAGAACTCCCAGCGGGCCCTAGTTACAGAACGATGTACGCCGCGATCAACGCACTTGCACAAGGCCTTACTGTAAACAATGCTGAGGAGATTTACAGCTCCCGCAAAAGCGAGCCAAAACCACGCTGCGAGGGTTCCCAACTCATTATTGATCTCGACGCTTGCGAAAGCAGCAGAATTGTCGCGAACACGAACGTAGATCAAGAGCGAAGACAAGTCAACATTTTGCAGCGGATCCGCCTTGACGGCATCGAAGAATCACCTGGGTCGTATACGTCGTTGGCGGCTGAAAGTTCGGTGGGGGATAAACAACTGCTGCTGAAGCTGCCCACATCGGCAGGTCCGCCGAAGGCAGGGAACGTTTATCCCGAGGCTGCAGGAATGGCCCCTGTGTTTCTGCTGCCTGGTCAAAGCGTGCCGCAAAGGCTCCTTCTACTTCCATTTCTCTCTTTAGGCAACAGGAAATGCCCCCTGTGCGCTGTGTCCTTTAGTTGTGTTGATGAGCTCAACGAGCACGTGTTCCATGCACAGTGCGCCCCGTCTAGAATCACCACGCCGTCTGAGATCCGCTCGGCGAACGCCGAGTCACCTAGGTATGAGAAATGTTCTAATCTGTTATACGATGCCATGAAGTAGCTACGGGTAACCGGAAAGAATCAAATTTGATAATAATGTGAGAAAATAATACTAGCTAATTGTCTTAGTGGTCAAAAGTATACACCTCATTCTTATAATAGGCTCAATTTTTAGGTGAAACCGACCCCGGCACTTTCCACGAAACACGTAATCGGAATCATTTTATTATTTATAAACGACGTGTCCGGAAATCATTTTGTGTCGTGTATGTCATTGACTACCGTCACTAACTTCTCGTTCTACACTTTGAGTGTTCTCGTAGGAAAAGTCAAAATGTTCCTTCGGATGCAACGACGACCTCGATACGGGAGTGCCGTGCTCCAAATCGCAACAAGAGAGGTTATGAATGTGAAGAGTGCCATAAACGGTTCAGCCAAAGAGGTCATCTTCTAACTCACCTTCGAGTGCACTCGGGTAGGTGAAAAAACATATTGCCAATTGTATATATATACTTAAACGTGTAGTTTCTATCATTATCATTGCCAAATATACATATACATACATATATATATATATGACCTAAACGTGAAGGTCTTTTTTTACTGGATATAGATTCGTTGAAGATTCTAGAATCTTCACCTGCAGAAATATGCCTTTCCGTTCTATTTTGTTGTCTAGATCGCTGGCAGTAAACGGACGTTCTAAAAACAAGGAAATGCTCAAAATAATTTTCTCACATCTTTCTCCTTTTGTAGCCGGATAGAACGTCCTCATAAAGAAGGCTTCCCTTTTTCCTATAAACGAACTTGCAAATCGAATCAAATTTGCCTGGACAACAATCAGCTAGGCAACCGTTGAATGTATTTGTAGTAATTCACTGTCCAAAGTTTCTTAATACTTGAACACGTCCTTCTATAGTCAGTTCGTTCAATCAGTTGCCAGATTTGTTTACGAAGTGCATTGTGCTTTATAGCTGGGTTCTGGAAGAATCTTCACGCCTATTTACCAACCGCTATCCTGCGCTGTATCGATAAATTCCCCGTCCGTTTGTTTCAAGAGTCGTTCAAAGGAGAGGGCAAGGAGGCGATGTTAATTGTTACTGATTGAAATGCTTCCATACTCTGCACTCCTACCCAGGAGAACGACCTTACGAATGCGAGCTGTGTCATAAGCGATTCTCACAAACGGGACATCTGGTGTCTCATATGAATTCGCATACGAATAATCGCCCTTACGAGTGTCGGTACTGTCGGCGTCGCTTCACGCAAAGCGGACATATGCGGAATCACGAGAGACTACACCTTGGTAAGATGCGTTCTAAGCGGCGACCGTATGTAATTTCATTACGGTGTGAACACGGAATGGTTAGAGAAAAAGTTCCGACATAGTCTCCGACCGTCTTCGGCTAGGACGTATTTCAACGGGCAGTATAGCGCCATCTGTAACTTACAAACAAAGCGCGTTAATTCGTTGTGAGATATCGAGAGCTTAAGCGTTGTAAAAACTGCTGTTCCGTTAATAATTAACCAATACAGCCTTTTACATTGACTCTCTGGTATTAATCTCTGGTGATCTCGTACTAATTACAGGCCTACGTCCATATCAGTGCGGTCAATGTAGCAAATCGTTTACGCAATCCGGCCACTTGATAAACCATATGCGTCTTCACGAGGGGATCAAGCCGTTCTCTTGTTCAAGTTGTGGGCAGCGTTTCACTCAATCGGGCCACCTGTCAAATCATATTCGCCGGTGCAATGGTGAACTTACGAAGGTAAGAATACTACGAACGAAAAAGGGGTCGTAGCAAGAAGACGTATTTCACATCACAAATGACTTCACCACACAAAAGCATTAGTCGGGAATTGTAGTGCCCGAGGCTTTCTCACAGCAAACAGTTAACGGTGCGGCTTTCGGCATTGTTCCATAAGACGGACAACCCCTTCAAATGCGAATGTGCAACGGTGGGGGATCAAACCCGTGCACCTACGTGCCTCCTCCAATTGGAAGGCGCACACAAATGCATCACACCACGGGGCTCGACGTGATGTAGTGCCCAGTCCAGAGGGCACTGGCCTACCCGAGCATTCAGTCCTAACATGTTCGTGCAACCTGCGTTCTTACATAACGATTTTTTTTCGCATATTCCCGGTTCGCACAACTGTAATGAAAACCAGCTTAGAAACTCCCCGCGTGAACTTGATCAACAGGGTGAACTCGATGGCGAGATGATTATCGACGAGATTAAACAGGAGAACATCTTCACAACGGACAACTCAAACACTGACCTATGGGATAATTCCAAGGACAGCCGTACCGTGAAGAAGGAACGCGGACGATCGCAGGTATTTGTTATTTGTTTTTCGTTCGCAACAGCGGCAATAACTTTGACGATCAAAACTCTGTTTATTGGGATACGCATCATCTCCTTTTCCAATATGCGGGGTCTTGCTGATAATGATCCGTATCCCAACTATGACGCTTCGCCCACCGAGACGCATTGCTCAATCCCTAGACAGGCTTTGACGTATAATACGTGGTAGGAGCGGAAAAAAGCGGGGCCCAAAACGTGAGTTCGGTCCTTCTTCGTGGTAAGCCGGTGGCAAGCCGATTTACCACCCTTGGTCGCGCAGACGGATGACATTGAGGCCGATTCCGTTGTGTGATGGTAACGATAAGAATGAATTGATTATATAACGCTGATGAAATTGTGAGTTCCGTGAATTTTATCGAAAGTCTTACAACCTCATCCTGTCTTCATGGATACTATAGGATATTTACGTTATCGTAATGCTGCTTAAACGCAATACGATTTATCGGCGTATAGACATTCTGACTCGATATAGCTAGCTTTGACACCGTCTGGGACGGGCTACGGGATTCCCTTGCTTGTTCTTGATATTTGTATGTATGTACTATCCACTCAGAAATTGCGTACAACCATATTCGTCCTTAAAATAAAGCCACCAAACGTTGGCTCTCCTAAACAAGCGTCAATAAGTGGAAGGCTCGATAGGCCTTATGGCACGCATATGAGAACAATTTGATCGAACCTTTATGTAACTGTGTTGATATCTCCGAGCATTGACTACGTAATTGATATGTGCACCTGACTGAGCCGGTAATCGCGCGAATGACCACGTGATTACGTAACCGATATAAAAAAAAAACAATATTAATAAACAAACTCCAGCTTATTTGATATTATTGTGTGTCATTAATTTCTTTGATAACATATTCGGGACAGGGTGTCAGTCCGAGGCCGTCATTGCCTCGAGGGAGGCGATGGCTGACATTGCCATTTCACTCTAGACAGGGACGGAAAGTCGCTGAAGAAGGCAGGAGATCCTGCAAGTTTGTCCCCGGCGGCGCGTATTTGCTACCCAATGTCATGGGATTAATACACTAAATGCATCAACTAGAGGAGATACAAAGATGATTTGTTAACAGCACACATGACTAAAGCGCAAAGTCACTATTGGGAGTTAGCGTTGCTTTGTGATGGCATGATGCATCGCTCGACTGAAAGCGCCGAACATTCAGCCCTGCGGCAAGTTCAATCATGCAACATTTTTGAGAGCTTCTGATGAATACAGGCAGTACAGCCACAGATCAGTTCAACTCGCCTTCTCACATACAGGATTATTCTACAGATTCCTGATTCGCGCAACTGTAACGAGGGCCGGCTTAGGGGCTGCCCGGACGAACCTTATCAGCAGGGTCAACTCAATGGCGAGATGATCATCGACGAGATTAAACAGGAGAACATCTTCACAATGGACAATTCACCCACTGAGTTGTGACAATTCCAAGAACAGCAGGCGTACGATGAAGAAAGAGCGCGAACTACCGAATGTATTTCCTATTTGTTCATTATTCGCAATCGTGGCCACCCCTTCAACGAGCAGAGACTGGCATATTCTAAGGAGACTTCTCATCAGAACTATGTAGTAAGTTGCAAAATCTGTCTACAATATACTCTTTCTCCAATATATTCTCCAATATAGTCACGATTCTCATAGTCATTTCATGGTCACGTAAATGGTGGAAATTAATGTAAAAACAAAGTCCTTTGAGTTTATGGAGCTATTCTATTGAGCTATTCGTCCATGTGGAGCACGACCTATCGTGGTCGTACTCAATAGGGGCGGACGCTATCGATATATTTTCACAACAACACCGCGTATTGATTATTCAATGAAGTTATAGCTTGCTTGAACCAAATCAAGCACGGGCGTGATTGTGATTGTGTGGCCTGACATGGCCTGGGTAGCTAACGGGCATCTTTTTGCGTGCGGGTGCCATAGAGAGGTCGAAACGTGCGGCGATTTGTGGTCGCCGCGATTCGATCCCCAGGAACGCTGGTTTGGATAGAATACGATTAACATTGTTCTTGCGTTACATGAGTCTGTTGGACAAAGCCCAGGTAAGTTTTGCATGACCGACATGATAGGTCCTTGAAGGAACGCTACATAGCCGTGCCGAGGGCCTGCCATGGTAAGTCAGCTGGGGATCAGCTACGACAATAATTTGATGCAGCGGTCTGTATCTTCTTGAATTAGTTTTGCTATTAGGCAGCATGCAGAGAGAGGAAAATGCAATAGATAGAGGTGTGGGGAGTCCCCTTCTTGCACAGATTCTTCGTATATTTTTATCCTGCTGTAGCAGATGCTGGCGACGTGTTTCCGGCATTTCTTTTAAATGCGCATTTTTTAATATCTTGAACCCCGTTAATAATTGGCACTTCCCGAGGGGCACCATAATGCGCTTGAAAGTTCTCGGCATTACCAAATGGGCGATCAAATTACGTTCATTCAATACTAATATGAATTTTAAGAAACGTGAAATTGTCTGCAACTTCGATCCAAAGCCGCTGTTAATTTACGGTGCCAAAAGCATCACCCGGCTGAAGACTCGTGGCACGTATTCTCAATACATTTATCCTCCAAATGTTACGAGTGACGAGGATTCGACTGGTTCCGATCATACCTTTTCGGAAAATGACATAGAGGAGGTCAGCATTGGGACACCTCGGTCGGTTTTCGGGACCTGCATGTTCGAAACTTAATTCATTTAAGTTCATTCAACTAAAACTTCAGATGAAAAATGTCTGTAGAATGAGCGCGTGTGCGGCTGACACTTTGCTGTTGTTTCGTCTCGAACCCGCTAGCCTCGACGCTGCCATAGTGACAACTCTTGCACTTGTAGAACTGGATCTTGAGACCTTCAGAACATTCGGATCTGTTGTGCATTCGAAAGGCTGCATTAACATTCATATTATTCCGTACGCCACAGGTAACTTCGACTTTCGTCGGGTTTGCCAGGTAACGCTTGACGGGACGGTTGTCTCCAGGCTAAAAAATGCTTGCAACGAACCTGCTAGAAGACAGATTGCAGGCGCACTAACTGCTCAAGCGCCAAATTGTTTATGCAGGTATAGCAGCGCTAAGGGGAACTAGATAGGTGTCCCAAGTAAGGTCTCACTCTTCTACATAGGATGCTGCTGCTACCACCACTGCTGTGCTATGCAAATTATACGTAGTACAAGTTGCCTTGCTCGCATTTCAGATGTCAACAAGTAACACTCCGTCAGAGATCTCTTTCCCGCTCACCGCCATCCCTCGTCGACCGCGTACCATCAATCCATCAAAGGTTCTCCCCTTGCAAAAGTCGATCACGCACCTCAATGAAGCGATTTTTGCGAGCGATAATAAGAAACGTATGTAAATGTGCAACATGTATGTAGACGTGCGACTAATTAGGTGAACACTATGCTTGTAAAATTATGACTATATTGTGACGTCTAATATTTTGTGCAATGTGATATTCATTTTACTATTATTTTGCCAAAACTGCGTTCCGCCAATACTCCTAAGTATATATCAATCTGTACAATCGCCATCATCAACTGCCAGCGCTTTTAACATGAACCAAAAAGAGATAAAGTGGACCATCATATATCGTTCTTGAGTAACATCCACTAATGAATATGGCAAAGTCTAAATGAGCATTGTTCGTTGTTTACAGGTCGCGCCGGCTCCTAGCCAGCACATCCTCGCCAAACGAAAATGAACTACGTTCACTATCCATTTTAATATTACCGTATGAAATGTACATCAACATGTATGTAATTACGTATAAGTCATTAAGGAATCCAGTCTGATTCCTTGCCGCAAATCAACTTATAAATACTGTACCCCTCATTAAAAGGCTCATTTTCATTTAAGTCTTTGTGGAGCAGTTCAAACATTTTATGAACTGGGTCTCATAAGAGGGGAAAGTACCTTGCCCACAAAGTTGCTCGATATATACAGATAAAGGTCCAAGATTTTAGTGAATATGAGTCCTAACACCACCGTGGCAAATACCCTGAAAGCCGTGAAGCTCGATGTCGATGACGGATATTACCTTGGACATCCCACAAATAAAACAGGGTTGCAATTGGCACAAAATCGCTTTCCACGAATGTCCAAAGGGGCATACAATTGTCCCTCATTCGGTTAGCATTGTTCGGGAATGTTTTTGCATGATGTGGTCGTTTACCTGTAAGTGGTTAAATGTTCATTTTGACGCTCGCGCCGTTTGTGCACCCGAGTCAGGCGAGTGGAGGCGATGACTCAAGACGGCTCTGTAAGTCCAAGCATCCTCCTCCATCGTGCAATCGCGCAGGTCCAAGCATCCTCCATCGTGCAACCGTGCAGGTCCAAGCATCCTCCTCCATCGTGCAGGTCCAAGCATCCTCCATCGTGCAACCGTGCAGGTCCAAGCATCCTCCTCCATCGTGCAACCGTGCAGGTCCAAGCATCCTCGTCATTTCGCTGATGTCCAATGGGATAGGGGTTTCGGTGTACGCTGAGGATGAGGTTCAATGTAGGGCAACTTGATTCAATATAGACAACAACTGTCTATTGAGCTTCTCGAAAAGAACTAGCCAGATTGCTTCTATTGAGCGAATGATTTCGTCGAACCACGGTTACGACTGAAAGCCGCTAGAAATATACAGATTATGGATTGCGTAAGTGTTTCCGTTATTCGTGTCAATAAGACACTTCTTCGTCATTTTTTAGTTATTCAAAGCCTCGCATCAGGATGTTACGGTGTGCTGTCTAGCAGCCACAGAGTGCACGCGGGCCAGGTGGATGTGCTTGGGCTCATTTAGCAGCCTAATGTGTCGCCACGACGATGACACTGTAGAATGAGTAATTTCTCAATAGCGCAGCCATACGACGTGTACAGCCGAATTCGTAAGTTCGCGATTATCAGTACATTTCTGTACTTGGGATTATAGTTGTCATTGCCTCGACCACCTTCGGAGACCCATGTCTCTCTCATGCGTACCGATTATCTACATATGTCTCCACAGTGTACTGAACTTGCATTGCCTATATGTGTCCTGGTGTTGCAGAGACATGAGACAATACGGCTAACATAAGTTACAAATAATAAGATGGATAATGACAGATAATCACCGTATGAATGAAGTCACACAACGATTTACTTACGGTGCAGGGTTGACGTGGCTATCCCGGTAATTAAATGACCGCCATCAACTTTCAGAAAGCACAGCCACTTGAATTCGCCTAGGGTGTCGGTTGACAGACATTTTGTTCTAAATCGCTGCATAGCAAGCAGTACCTCGAAACTGTTTGGGCTATTTTTGTGACACCTTCACTCTGTCGACGTCATCACCAATATTTTCCTTTATTTGCAAATTTTTTATTTAATAAATTTCATCAACAGTGCTGCCGAGGAACGCCGTACGACCGGAACATATAATCGCCGAATTATCACTTAAGGGTTTACTATGAGTAAGATTTGTCTGCCATTCTTATGAACCAGTAATAGTGGCAGTTGCTATCTGTCCATGCGGTCCCAAGCTACATATTTGAATATGTAGTTCATAGTTCAGGTTGTCACCTGATCATTGCATCAGGGTTAGCCCCGTCATGAGACCTGTGACCGCATTCATAACTGCATATCAATTTTCTCGACTGATTCAACAATTGCCCAACTGACTCAACAGCGAACGGTTGAATGGCCCTTGAGCGTGGTAGCTACGGTGCGGTGCCTCATCGGTACGCGTCGCGTCTATGACGCGGGTGTGTAAACAGTATTTCCAGTCAAATATAATACATGTTCTAGTTTGTTGTTGGCCACAGTTCGTCTCCGAAAATAAACCGTCAAGAAATCAACAGCAGTGCTATTTTAGCAGTTTTGACCCAGGTAACGCAGTGGTTTGGCTTGCAGACACCTTCGAAATGCTTGACGAGAGTCCAGCAGAATGCCTGGCGCGAACAGCTAGCAGGGAGCCTATTGCCCAATCTGGCCGCTTGTTACACTAGGGAGGGTGGTAGAAATCATAAACCGCAAGCAATGAGGATACAGTGAAAGGAACGGCACAACATTCACTGACCCAAATAAGCGCGTGGATGGAAGAACATTGACTGGAACTAGCCCTAGAGAAGAGCGAGGCGGTCGTGCTTATCGGAAACGCTGCTGTGGGGTCAAGCTGTTGCTGATCGGGATAGAGCATAGATGTGAAGAGGTGTGCCCGGTATCTAGGCGTCACTGGAATAAATATCTGAGAGGAAGCGCCCACATAGAAAAGGTAACTGCGAAGGCAGCAAAAGTAGCGAATAATGTCGAATATTATGTCAAGGAAATTGGGAGTAACTAACAATAAAAGAAAACTCCTGGTGTCGGTTAGCGAAGCCATCATGATTCGCACAACCCCCCCCCCCCCTGTGAGGCCCGGCCGATACGACACTCAAAAGCAACAGGTTCAAGTTCCCGAAAGCGCAGCATCTGGCGAACAGGGTGGCAAGAGCATAGAAAACTGTGTCAACATACTGACGGTGATCGCCATCGCCAAAATGCTTTCCTGCCCAAGACTGATCAAAGACGAAACGAAACGCAAGTGTATGCTGAGTCCTTGGAAAAGCGCATGCCCTGGATCAAACGATACAAGAACGGCAGGTCGAATGGGGCAGTCGAGCCCGGTGGTGCTTTCGTGTGCGCCTTGCAATTGGAGGAGACACGTAGGTGTGCGGGTTCGATCCCCACCGTTGCACATTTGCATTTAGGGGTCGGTCTTACGAAGCAATGCTAAAAGCTGTACCGTGACGTTAAATGTTGGCTGAGAGTCAGCCCGAGAAACCTTTAGGTCGAATGTGGCAAATTGGCAGAAGATTCTCGCCTGGACACGACACATCATCAAGAATCTGAAAAACTGAATAAACACTGAGCCGGCGATACCACGCATTACTTGACGGGTCCTGATGGGTCACGGCTGCTTCCAGAGGTTTTTTTACAAGGTCGAAGGGCTCCTTACCCCGTCTGCGAACACTACGGATTAGACGAGGTGGACGGTGTCACCCACATCGTCGTACGCTGTCCGACTCTCCACAACGCGCGGGGGCGGGACCGGATGAAACGATAACCCTACCGAGATGGATGCTAGATACAGAGGGATAGGCCTTGTAGAAAAGGTAATGAGAAAAAGCAGAGCTGAAGCCGCAATCCGTAAAAGAGGACGCCAGTAGAAATCCGCTGATGTTACTTTTATAGGTAGTGCCAAAATAAAATCTTGATTGTTAAAGACAACAAATGACAGGCCTGATGGAGTTTCGTGTAACATCACTGAGAGACCCGCGGACTCTGGCCCGCGACTGCCAGGTTGACGGTGGCTGAATTAATTCTGGGATTGTACATCCAGCGCACAGCAGCTCCACTTACATGATTTGGAAGTGGAGCTGCTGCCGAATTGCACTGCTCGTTTTACCCTGATATACAAATGCAGTTCTTCCATTGGAATAAGATCACAGTGAATCCATTAGCTTCACTCTATTGGGCTGTTCTCCCACTCCAAGTAACACACGGCCCAGCCTGCAGCATAAAGACTGTGCGCAATCATTTGCATAAAAGCACCATAGTGCTCTCTCTCTCTGAGCGAGTCAGTCGTACTTGTTTAAATGACTGCCTTATTCTTGGACAGCATTCGATGTGTAAACAAAAGCAGATAATATCGATTGGTAATGTTGAAAGCGAGTTTGTCAATTACATAGATAAATAGAAAAACAATTCCTGTTCGTAGCTCGTAGCAGATAAACGCTCACGGAGTGACTAGGAGTCGTTGCTATAAACGAGTAATGTTTTGATAGTGTTCACATTTGGTACTATTTTCGAACAAATCTTTCTAGATCAGAATTAAATATAGGCATTTTCTTAGTTGCTGGCAATTAACACAAGGGTTTCTCTCGGCGCATACATCGCCAGAGGCGTTTACTTCAGCTTATAGAGACTTCTTTGACTGACAACTTTTATTTTTTTTTTTATCTTAAACCAACTGCTGCTTAAATACATCAATGCTACAATTTCGTAATGTAAGTATCTATTGTAACATCCGGTAAATTTCTGGCTCGAAACTGAGCCAAGCACACGATTCGACAGTTCGCCCACAAACGTTGTACGAGATATTTGGCAAAGAGGTTCAGAAGCGCATGGAAGACTAAGCATAATAGATAATTACCCACCTTGAAGTTGACTATACTGAGCGTGACGCGAGGTAGTGGCCTTGCCGTGTGATAATGAGCGTAGTAACAGTCATTACTTGTATCGATTTCAACGTATTACCGACTTCGAGGAGTACCAATTAGCTCAATTTTGCCTTGCAATTACGGCCAGATTTAAGATTCGAAGCACCCGAGTTCTTTTCTCATCTTGTGTGCCGTGTACTATATGGAATAGCGCTTTGACGATTGTCTCTCGTTGTACGTGAAGAACGAATTATATTGTAACCGTTAGATGGACACGCTTGGTTTCCTTATGTTAACGGAAGTCGCGTTACGCTATGGAGTCGACGGGGACCACTCGTAATCTCGAACGGATGTTTGTATTCCACTAAAATACACCTCGCCTTGGCCGAGGTCGTCAGCGGCACGTATTGAGGCGGAGTCATTACATCTGTCATTACATAAAACACGAAGAGATACTTAAACAATATTCTCAACGTAAAATTGCGAACATTTATGATACGCACACATTAATGCTTACACACGAATATGACGTTTGCTTACTATCTGGCTCACCTGTCCGCTGGCAATAAGGTTCACGTGTGGATTTTTCATAGTTTCTAACTTAACGAAATGAGAACAGCAACATTTTTACGATTTGTGATTTATACACACGCACGATGTTTATATTTCATTTTATTTTTTGGTTTGCTAACGGTAATTCTATACCATTATGATCAATAAGATTAATTTCAATGATGCTTCATCAATGTAAAAAAAAAACAGTAAATTTGTACATTGTCGTACGCTGTTCTCCCAGTCGTTGATATTCCTCCCATCAACGATTCCTCTCTCTCTCTCATATCACAACTTATCGCTCTCATATGTCCTGTATTATCTCATTTTGCTGGATGGCTTGTCGAGCACCGCCAAGGGCAGTTGTGCTGCTCCTGCTGCTGCTGTTCAACTAAATCCTAACGCTCGATCCCTCTTCTTCGCGCGCTCTCTGTCTCTCTCTCTCTCTCTCCTTCTCGATTCCTGCCTATCTTGTCAAGTAAAAATAATCGCGGCAGCATTTTCATAGAATAAATACCAAGCCATCTTGATGGTCCGTCAAGAACATCACCCAGCCTGTCTCATCGTCTGGATAATGATGTTGTAGACGAGCGTAGCGTTTCGAAGGTTCCAAACGCCTACGACACCTTCAGAGGTGGGTGCCCCCTTTGGGGTTTACCACATGTGTTGCCGGCGTCGTTTCCGACGTCGTGCCCATTACGGCTGTCGTTCTAATTGCGTGTTGAGTTTTTTTAGCGCTTGATGTCGTTGTTCTCACGGGTCCATTGTTTGTTGTTGTTGTTGTTGTTGCCGTCGGCTTCGTCGGCGCTGCTGCTGCCGCCGCCGCCGCCGCTCTTTGCTACTGTTTCATCCATTCATTGTATTTGTGTATCTCGTTGAAGACTCGTTTGTGTCAACTAATGGTGACTACGGATGGCTTCTGGACGACTTGTTATAATTAGGTGTAGTTAATCTTATGTCTCATACTTGTGTGTGTGGGTCGGGTTGAGGAGCCAAGGGCACAGCTACGTGATTATGGTGTTGGCTTCAACCGTTTGACATAGGACTGGGTGTCTGCAAAACTGGTGCTTGTGTGCCTGGTATTTAACTCCTATTGTTTTTGTTATTGTTGATTGTTGTATTAATTTTCAAAATTCTGATAAATGCCTACAATGGCGGTTGTGATATGATATCAACACAAGACACCATATTGTTGGTGTACAGCTTGTCGTCCACTATGAGTATTTTTCTGCTGGTGAAAATGGTTCATTCAATTATTCAACCCTATTCAGAAATTTTCGTAATTGGTGTACCGTAATCGTTCGAATATAGTTTTTTGCCCTTTGAGTCGCACGTGAATTATATTGGATATTTATTGGGCATTGGTTACCTACCCTAGGTTGTTTGCTTGTACCTGTTGCTCTTATCTCTCTCTCTCGCTACTTCTATGAGTGACCGTCTGTTTACTTATCCTTGTAGACAGGAATGCCACCAGCAGTAATTAACGTTGGTGGGAGATAGATTTCCTTATCACCGATTGTCTTGATCGGCCTCCTGCGTCGGAAGGTCTCGGCGTACTTCTCATAGGGTCGCCTCTTAGTCGGAACCGAAAGCAAGGGAGCTGCCGTGAGCGATGGAGCAACGACGATGGCCTCCGATGATGCCGTATGGAGGCCGCCCTGGGAGCATGACACAGGAAGTTCAATCATTCAATTGAGTTACGGTTTCGGAAGAGATCCTCCATCCTCGCATTGAGGTCCATCCGCCTTCCATTGGCTCAAAGCCGTAGGCAACGTTTACGCAGAGAGTTATACACAAACAAAAACAGATCGCGATCGATCGATCTCTCTGTCTGCATATCTATCTACCAATAAATTGTGTCCGTTGCCGCCAAAAAAGGCACGCCTAATAAATACTTACGGAAACGATGGGGCCTGCAGCGATCTTGGGTGAAGCGATCAGTCTCGAAACGACGGGTGCTACTGGGGCAACGAACGCAGCAGCGGACGGACCGACGAGTTTGCGAACCGGCACGGGTTGGACAGCGGCCGCAGGGGCGATTCGAGATGCCGCTAGAGCGAGCGGCGCAGACGCTACAGGGGTAGCGACTGGGCCCTCAACGTAGGCAGCTGCGGCAGCGAACTTGGGCGCGGCCACAATGGGGGCAGCAACCAACTAAAAGCATGTCAGGAGCAGGTCGAACCCATCAACAATATTATATAGCGAGATCGATTTTGCATAGAAGTTTGACGAACTTATATATATATATACATATATATATATATACATATATATATATATATATATATATATATATAGATTTCATATATGTATATTTATATTTCGATCGCTCGCCGCCGATTTGCCAACGTTTCCTCTGTTTACGGGTGACTTTTCAAACCCGTAGTGTCATTGAAGAACTCACTTGCCATAGTTTAGTGTCCGATTATCTGCAGAGTTGTACGAGTTAACTCAAAATCACCTACCGATGTACACTTCCACTCACCCACCAATTCCAACCGGTAGCCTGTTATATCACTCACCTTCGCCCCGAACTCATACGGGGCACTCAGGATAGGAGCAGGAGCCGGCTCCACGTACGAGGGTGCCAACCGACGTCTAGCCACAACGACCGGCGCAGAGATCGGCGCGGGTATCACCGAAACGGGCGCAGGAGCATAGGCCGCAATCGGAGACGCGGCCACGGGCGCCACGACAGTCTTTACTGCAGCGATAGTCGGGGCAGCCTTGACAACCACCTCGGCGTTCTTTTCGATCTTGGCAGCTGCCGGAGCGGAGTCAGCAGTGCCTGGCTCATTCGTTTTCACCCATGCGCGGAAACCGGCGTGGTCAGCAACGTAGTTGACATGACGGAAGAGACCCAGTGCATCGCGGTAGCCATACGAACCCGTCTTTACGCCGTCGCCCAGATCTTGCTCATGGCGAGACTGTGCGTTCCCCCATTCGTCCTGGGACTCGTAGCCGAACTTGTAAGGTTGCGGAATATGCTTTTCCTTGGAAGTTGGTACATGAGTTTAGGGACAGTGTTATTTGTTGGCAAAGGCGCGGTTTCGAAGCTCATTGGAAACGGAAATACACAATATATCATCTAACAGTGAACTCATTAATGACTGACACGGATTACAGGCTTGCGTCAGGATGCAAGCACTACCTGCATGGTATCTAACCGAGTCTTTCATTAAGGAACCGTCGTGCACTGGGATTACACATCGCATAGGGAATAACGTCAATGTTTACAAGTATCCCTGACGTGAAACCAACAATGTGAACGGTTGAGTGACAATGTCTGATTAAATAACTCCGTAATAGATTCGTGGTAGTTTGAGTCCTTTTTTTTCTGTCACTGAGCACGTGTCCTATTGCTGTTGAAGAGCAAGTCACGTTTGCTTTGCGAGACTGACAAATGTACATGTATATACTGGAAGCATTGGGATAGATGTACCGGGCATCACAGAGGGTGTTTCCCAGTAAGCGCGATACCGAAAGCCTATGAAAAGAAATTTAAACTGACTTACTCACTTAACGTGTCCACGACACCCTATAGGCATACACATTTAGTACATTAGCAAATGTTTATTATTCATTCATCAACGTAGTAACATGATGTTGTACTTTGAAATCTACTTCCAACAGAACAGCCGCACATCCCGAATAGATACACATAGGAGGCGTGCATTGCTTGCATTCGCAGACACGGCAAATCCCCCCATGCCACTTGTAGCATAATTAAAATGAGTCTTAATTGAGCTCCCCTTTTCGTCACATATATGTAAGTGTGTTAGTAGAATCCGTTCTGTCTGACGTGCTTGTAGTGGTGGTGCTCACGATCACACGAATCTCCGACACATTCACTCACTATATATATATATATATATATATATATATGCGTATTAAAAATGCATCGTATGCACGTATCTTGTAAGTGTGAAAATCTAGTACCGGGGCTCAGTAATTTTCTCCACTTATTCTGCCTGTCTATCGCCCGCCACCTCCCTCTTATTCAACTATTCAATACGGTCGGGGCACATACGACCAGCATAAAAACGCACACCTAATGAGAATGATAATAATTATCTGGCGAAGCGCCAACACGAACGGACGTTTGAACGTTACAAATTTCCCACTTGCTTCGTTCGATGTTGACGGAGTAGACTGTCCACTTGCCGCAAGCCGTAGTTCTCTCTAATTATTGCATAATATTAATAATATCATAGATACGTGCATACAGCGTTGTCTCGCAAGCAACAACGCCGCCAGCGCCGACGAATATCGCCGATCTCCTGAATTGAGCATGCTTATTAGCTGTTGCTGCTATTGTAATACAGTACTAAGATCTTTACAAGTGTTGTTAGGTGGGCGCACTGATAGCAGCCAACGTGGCATTCTGGACAGTATCTGTCTGCGAGACCTTGAGATGATCCGAAGTGTTCGCTAGCATTTGAAACGGGAACATGCGTTGTTGCTCGTGTTGTTGGCGTTCGAGTTATTCCTGCTGCTGCTGTTGTTGCTATTGTTGTTACTTCATTGTTCTCTAATGGTGGTAGAATCCAAATCGAAGCTGGATACAATTGTACCTATATACTATCTTGTTTTTTGATGCTGTTGTTGTACTATAATAAAATGATCAGACGACTAGTTGAAACGGTCCCGGCTCACCGGTCATTTTGGATAGACTTCAAAATGTCTGCGGGCATGCGTCTCAATGCTGGGCGTAGCCGAGATACATCCAAAGTGGTGCAAATGTCAGAAGGTGGTCGGGCCTAGCATGAAATAGGTGTTCTATGAGACATCACTGTTTGACTAGAGACACTCCCAACGGACATTGGGTGAACGATTAGATTGATCTTATACACGCTGCGCTCTGGTACAATACAGCTCGAATGAATGACTCCAAAGCTTCACAGCTATCGCCAGAAATGACCGTACCTGCGCCGAAACAATTATTATTATTATTGGCCCCGTCAGAAATTGTTGCGAGCGAGGTGATTTTTTATTGGAAGCAACCACACACATATAACCAACATCCACCGGTTATCTGAGCTTGAGAGGCACTTTTCATCTATAGCAGGCATCGGAGAGGCTCTTTGGTTAGGCTCGTATTATTTCGACTGCAGCTCAAAATTGCGCCCTTCTAGGGTTGAACAAGCAAACGGGATAATGAGAATTTGCTTTTGGCTCGTTTGTTCTCCAGTAGGTAGTACTTACCACGACGATATCTCCCGCCATGGCGCTCGCCACGCACAGAATTGCCTGAAATTACAGGTAGAGAAATGACCAGGTTTTACGGGTCTGCAAAGAGAGCAATGATTGCTACGTAATACCACGTCTGGCAATCGTATGCAACACAGAAGTAGCATCAGCATCGTGATATATCGAACCCTTCGAACACACCCGGCCACTTATAGACGCCTATTACTATGTGGTAGCTCATATTCATGTACCCTTATTTTTGTCTATTGTATCCGAAAGGGTGTCGTAGACCCACTTATACCAGAACTTGGAACAATATTAAAGTATACTGTTTACATGTGGATCGTATGTTGTTAGCTGCTACCATAAAACGCATTAGTGCGCAACATGCATGCTGCTCCACTTAGCTAATTACGCAACTAAACACGTCTCATTATTGTACGTCCTGCTTTGAAATCTAAATGTACATTTTCGAGACTGGCCTCATAGACCCTGCACAGCTAGGACATCGTGTTGATAATATGTTCTTCTGCGATCTGGGGCGATCTTCTCCTTCGAGACCAAGCACTTACGGCACATATATTTCCGCCGTTGCGAAATCAGCTCACCGACTAGTCGAGTGCAGTCGAGCTGTTGTAAAGGCATATCTACGACACGGAAACGGGGTGTACCGTCCGGCACACCGCTATTGCGGCTGTCGTCAGCAGCAGCTTGCCAGCAATAATAATCGCCCGCTGTTAACGCATAACTGCTAAAAGTGACTGCAAACGATATTCTGCCAATGAAAGCCGTTCGCGTCACACGTTTGTTGGGTCGGTGGCGACGCCGATAACGGCGCTAACGGTCGATCGGTATGTCAATCGATCTCTATGAGCATTTCATCAGTTTGACGTGGCCCACTGAGAAATCGACAATAGAAATTCTGTTGCCTATTACAAAACCTACGCCAATGCCCATCGACCTGTTTCGCCACCTGTCTGTTCAACACGTTAACGATTTGGACATGATATATGAGCAGTTCAAACGCGCGCACGAGCGAATGCACACGTGCCTGCGTATGCGTCTATGTACAAATGAACGAGAACAACTGTGCTCTCACAGACGTCGGCGCGATATGACTATCTGCTAATTGCTAAATGAACAGATTGTTTTAACGGTTCCTCTGATCGATGAACACGCCCCGCGCGGCAGGGGAGCCCTGTCGTGTCAAGTGGTGCCGGGTTATGCTTCGATATGGTTCGACTCGGAAATCACTGCAGGTGACGTATGATGACCAATATAATACCAACTTGAATATGATATTCTGCCGTTTTGCTGAATAAGCGCCAATGCTTGACGTTCATCATCTGCATATCTCACCATTATAGCTGTGATTGTGGTCTGCTTTGATTTTATCAGCGTGTCTCACCCTGTTCGTGCATAGCTATTATTTATTTCGATCGGTGGACAGCTTCACGCAGCGCAATCGCCCACCACACGTCGATGCTACGCCGCCCGAAGACAATAGCGGAACGGGGTATATATATATATATATACAGGACGATTGTCGACACCACGAATTCAGAGCAAACACACGACAAACATGGACGAAGTGTCAGATGAAATGTAAAATCACTGACTTGCTACGAATATCGTAGTATAAATAACAACTATGGCATTATTATACTATACTATGGTAGTGGTAATAGTTGTTGCTGAGGAGGCTGTCTCACCCCGCTCACTCGTGTCGCTGTAAAGGTCACGAAGCAGACGATATCAATTGACCGCTGTAGCCACCGCATGCATTGCAATGACATTTCGAATTTCTGACGATACCTTGTCGACGATGCCGTTAAAAATTCGGCAACGACATTAGTTATTTGCCGAATTTTTATTTGTTCTGTAAAAACGTCATCTCACCGTCGTGGCACGGAAGTCGTAGATCAAATTTGCGCTAACACTGCATTGAGATGTGAAGAAAATGTAGGAAACCCTTGATCATTGGATCATTTTGAACGATAGGCCCGATCGTGTCAGCCTCGGTGGATGCAGCCGGTTCGAGTCGACCGGTTTCCTCATTGTCAGGGGTGCAGTTACTAAACGTAGTTGTGCCATTGGGCCATATTCATCCGCCATAACTCAGGCGAGGCCCGCTTCTATTATCATCGATATCGAGCGCATGCACTTCTGATGCGTACGTATCGCGTAGTTGCTATCGAATCCGCCATTTAATGTTTGTACGCGGTATGTGTCAAGCTCAAAGATCGTAGTTACATCAATTTTCGCTAAGAAGATAACCTTCTAAACAAGCGGTTAGGGGCTCGGAGACGAATGTCTGTTTTTCTGTTCGCTGTAATGGTAGCAGTAACAATAATAATAATAATAATAATAATAATCACAATAATAATGACCACAACACATCGATATATGTATCAATGAACATTGTCTGTGTTTTATCAACCGGACGAATAGAGCTAACTGCCGACCGTGACTGGTACTGATCTTATCGATTACTGCAAGCACTAAAGTTGAGGACGCTTTTACAAATTGCATTCAATTGAGTATATAGTCGTTGATGTTATCGCTTGGCGAATGAAATAAATAGCTCGCGCTTTATGATTAAGCAACAATGGCGGCAACGGCTGCTGTCCACTACAGTGCTCTGGAAACGTTGAACACACAACATTAAATGCACAGCTCAAAGGATATCGGCTCACACACAAAAGGCTATAAAAAGAACTCGCGGTGAAACAGATTCTATAAAAACAAACACACTTATTTTTTATACGAAATTATATAATCAAATTTTTGTAATTATCGTTTACAATCACGACTTCTCCCGAGGCCTGGTTCAACACATGTGTTATACAGGCCTGTTTTGTTCGTCGCGGATAACAGAAATTAAGTCTGACATGGACCAGCATCATGAATACGTCGATTACATCTACACTAAATTCTCCAGGCTGACTTTCAACCAACACCCAACGTTGTCCACGGTCCGCGTCATGAATAAGTTTGGCTTATCTGTCGTTTAGCAGTACAGATTCGGCTTTGAGCTCGCTAGTTGTAATAGCTGCTACTTAATTTGTCTATATATATATATATATATATATATTCTACTAGACTTGAACTAGTTGCGGTAGGGCAATAGCTAGCAGTCATACAAAGATTAGATAAGAAATTCTTCTTGCAAGGGGAGCCATGTCGACGTTTTAGTTGGAGAAAATCGAGTTCCTTCTATATAAAGAATAAACAATGGCGTTATCAATTTTCCTCCAGGCTCCTCGAATTAACTGGGGACCCAAGAAGCGTTCTGTAACCAAGTTTGTCAACTACCGGCGTTGTGTAACGTGGATCACAGAGATAGCATGGATTTTCGTCGACTGGCCCTCAGGTCTTGTGCATCAGGATTTTGCCGATATTTATCCCTATGATGGCTGTCTAAGAACGAGAAATGCCAAAACGGGGACACCTACGTAAGGCCGGCCACGGAAGGATTCGAACCTGCGACCAGGGACATATATATACACTATCGGTCTATTTATCCAAGCTCGAAGGCGCTGTCACATCGCCGCCTCAGTCGTTACAGCGACAGACCCCATCTGAGATAACAATATCTACTGAAATTGGCGGTAAGCCATTTTGCACCGATGGTGGTCACGTCAGCCTTGTCACTACAAAAATCATCAAAATCTGAGGCCATGTCCTCTTCACTCTATTATACATAAAATATGATAGATATTCTAATAGCCATTAGTCGCAAAGCACGAGAACAGTCAACCGACGTAGCTCAGCACTCATTCTATCATTTCTATTATATTCGGTACCGTATCAATGCCCACGGACAGTCACAAGCCGTAAGAAGAAATCTCCATCTTCGTCAGCAGCGAAGTGACATTGTCTGCCTCTTGATGCTAAAGGGCAAACTCTGGCGGCAGCCGAGAGAAATGTTCCTTTATGACATTGTGCTTTGCTTGTGAGTCAACGAGCGTAACTATGGACGAGCGCCATCGTCTGCCAATGGCGCCGTGTTGCCGTCCGGAGCCTTTGATGTGGGCATCTTCTGATTTGCAGCTCAATTTCAGCTTCGGACGATGGTGGGCGTCCATGCTGATCTGTATCGCGCCTCAATGGATTGTCGTGGCACGTTAATCCCGAGCTGGTGGATAGTGATATTCTTGTCAATACCGTGATGAAGTAGTGGTCCACAGGTGGACTGGGGGAAGGTGAACACGGTAAATCACCGAGTGAGGAGGCCCCTTTGACTTTTTGTTAATTACAAGCTACAAAGCCAGGCTATTGGATGCTTCGTTAGTTCTGATTGAAAGGAACGTGTGTCCGTGAGGTTGGCTAGGTCATTTAATGACGAATATAGGATTCATCCATGTCGAGTCAGTGATAGACAGATCGGATAGCTCAAGTCGGAAATTAAAACAGGTGAAGCTGTGCTAGTCAGCTATAAGCGCAATTACATATGAAAGTAGTCGTGCCGATTGCCGAATGCGCTCTACGAACATTTCTGAAGCGTTATAATGTATGGACGTACAATTGTCGATGTTGTCCCATAATAGACACATATGTGTCGACCATTTATGCCGTCCAAACACCCCGAGGCATGGGGCTCGGATAAAATTTGAGTGCATAGCAGAAGAGACACTCATAGTGCTACATTATGGTTCATGTTTGTCAAAAGTGCTTTCGAATGGTTTGTGTAATTCTAACTAGTTCTCGTAGTTTCATCACGTCTTCTTTTGTCACGTTCACTACTACCGCTGCTGCTCCTTGTTCTTCTGTGTAGAACAAGAGCCGCATGGCGTATAATTAAATTCATTTTTGACAGCAGTTGTGTAGAAATGATCATGGTGGGCGCGAACAACCAACACCCTGTATATATATATATATATATATATATATATATATACATACACATTAATAGTCCAGTGCGGGGACTTAACGCTGAGGATAGTGTCGTTCTATGGCTGCAACTGCAACCAACGTCTCCTCGCTGCTGAACGAAGAACGTAGCAGGAAGAGGAAAGATGTTCGGGAGGTCATTATTGACAGGTTGGTCAGTCGTGCCGAATTCATTCAGAAAGTACACACATTGTCAATATCAAAGACAAACGAAACAATGCTCGTCTAATTCATCGCTGATTCCAGACGGCTGCCGCCATACGGGTGCCGCCAGTTCCGCACGCGATGCCACCGCGAGCGCGTAGTAGCTATAAATAGTAGTAGACACAGTTTACCCGCATTCGTTCACCTAAACGAAAAACAGGATGATGTTACCTTCCACTCACGAAAACTACTTTTGCAGCCGCGGTGGTCAGTGTCTCCACGAACGACCTAAGTGAACCAAGCCAGACATGACATCAATGGCCTCCTCGCACTGATGACTCGTGCGCGCGTCGAACAGCGAGAGATGTCGGTGTTTGGCCCGTGTGGCAGCATATCGAGACATAAGACCAGACTTGCCGGCAATGACACGCCGAACACACATGTGAAGAAAAGTTGAGCAGGCGTTTTGTTTGTCGAAAGCCGCCCTTCCTGCCACCCATACTATATATATATATATACCCATCTGCCTATATATCTACCTCGATATCCATGTATGCGACTATACATTTGCTCGTGTAATGACCCGGGGCAGGAAAAGCGTCAACGTTAGTCAGTCACTCATTGAGCAGGTCAGTCAGTGTGCCGTTCTCAGGCAGAGAGCAGCCGTCGTCTCCAATTGATCGAAGTATTCAGCGACGTCACCGATATCGTCCCTCGCATATAGCTGTACAAAGGAGGCCAACCAGCCGCACACACAGACAGACCCGCACGCTAACAGCTTCCGTCTATCCCATAATCCCGTCTCGACACCGAATCGACCGAGCGCTGATTCCTTTCGGGTCCGTACGTTTCCGTTTGACAACGGCCTGCCATAATCATACACCGGACACCATTGTTCTCCTGCTCCGTCTGGAGATGATGCTGATGATGACGAGAACTGCCAAGCGGTGTCAATGTGTCATGCTATGGGATGGGATATGCCATTGGAGGACCATTGGCCGGGCTTGTATAAGCGTGCGTATGTCCCACTGCTGATACAAGCGTGAAGGTTATCTATATATAGAGTAGCGTAGAAGTCGTAGTGAACGTTATACAGCTCTCACATAATGTAACGCTTCTTAATCGCTTTGTTGACCGCTACAGCCACCGCTGTCTTTAGCGCTGTCGGAAGAGGTGTGCGTTCCTCAGGACGCCAGCACGACGTCAGCGGTGAAGCACCGATGATGCAAAATGAGGTGCACATCTAACAGATGACTATCATTAAACATTGATTTGAGTGTTTCCCGCTGCTGATTTGCAAGCGCGTTGCTTAGCATACGAAAAGCGTCGTACCTTTTCTACGTTTAATATATTGCGTGGATTGCGTGACTGCCATCATCGTCGTTGTCACCGCCCATCGCGGACGGCATAATCAGCCGGGTCATTCGTGCCACTTGAAATCCTATGACAACAACTGGACCGTAATATCAGAGCAGTGGGTGCTGTTTTTCCAGCAATCATAACAAAAAATGACATTGAAAGCAGTCAAGTAGTGTTAAGTCAATGGATTGCCCTTGAGAGATTAACATCAGTTGGCGCCGAATTATCTCAATGCTAACTGCGTTCCCTTCGGGCCAACAGCGTTTCGTGTGCAATGGAAAATATAGATTTAGCGCTAACGACGACGGATGACAATTAACTTCAATTGCAATGAACCGTCGAAAATGAGGAAAACTACTTTTAACTAGGCAATAATAGCTTAGTGTTCGTAGTTTCGACAGGGATATGCGCGTACAATAGCTGGCATCATCAGAAATGTTCGAGGTAGAGATAAATGATCAGATAATAATGACGTTCATTATGATATTAGTTCTATCTACATGCGATTATCATATGTCTCGCCATTTCGTGTAGTAATGATATTTGTTATATATGGGAGTGGGCCAGTACTTATTATTAATACTCCTGTCGCTGTTGCTGTTATAATTGGCGATCTTCCGAGTCTAGCTTGAACAGCGTAATCACGCCGCGAGAGAGCGTTCTTCGTATTTGTTGTTCAAAAAGCTGTCGATCGTCAAATAGTCGATAGACGACGTGGCGCGCCCGCGGGACGCGCCTAACAGGTGAAAGTGGCTTGAGAAGAAATTACTATCCAGCATCATCATTGTCATAATAATCACTTTCGCTGTGATCGTCAGCAGCAGCAGCGTCGTCAAAAGCATGATCCAGTTGATTGTTGGCGAGTTTTTGTAAACAAACAAACAAGCAAACAAGCAAATCGACAGATAGATACCCCACACACACACACGGGCAAGTAGAGGCCAAGTATAATACAACAGCAGGTGACCTCAACTCGGCCGCAATACCAGTACAGCCAGCACCGGCGTAGAACGCACGATAGCTGAACGACTCTTGCGCTAGACACAGCGGAAATGGTAGACCCGCGCGGAGCGCGATTACTGGCCAGATCAGCGAAACATTCTATGGTAGATTACTTTATGTAGATAATAATCTACTGCACATTCATGCGCGGATCAGTGGCAAGACTTGATGCTACTATCTACGAGCTTGTTTGAGGGCCAACAATAAAAACGAATGCGGGGACCATTTTGGCCTGTTGCAGCTCAGTACGGTGAAATGTTGCTGACTAACGATTGCGATATAGGAATATAAAGAAATCGGCACGACGACGATGATGATGATGATAATGAAGAATGAATAACAGATGTATTTGATGGCGGGTGACGTTTAGTGCATTCAACTGAGCAGTTGTCGAGATCGTTACCGTTGTTGTTGTTGCTGCTGTTGGTGGTGGTGGTTATGTCATAGTTAGACATCAGGTAGAGTAATGCCTCGACTTGTCAAAAATTTATCTTGCTGTATAGAAATAGTGAACCCACACATAAAATACTGCTACTTTGTATTGATACGAACCATGAATGTTTCGCTGGTAATCATTGTCCAAATGAGCATAGTTTTATGAAGGAGATTTATAGATGAAGGAACGTGCCTCCCCCCATGGTCTTGATGGCGCGTGCTGCCCGGCTTCTTCGCCAAGAGAAACGGGAATTCATACCAATCTTTCGTACCTCAGGCTGTTCCAAAAATGGCATATACATATACATATATATATATATATATATATATATATATATTAGGTATTCCCGTGAGATGTGAAATCGAATATTGGCACACATTTCATTTGCTGATTATTACGCTAACGAAAATAGGTCCCCGCCCGACTTATTTAACTGCTGAATGGAAACATGGATTCGACCGCCCTCGTGAAGCTGAAATTCGAGAAGTTAAGCTCATAAAATGAATAATTATTCTTCTGGACAATAGTCGCCGCGGACAGAAGGCTAGGCCAGGTCATTTAAGCCATATCGAAAAAGAAACTTCACAATGCCGAATTGTCGTTCATCGCATCTAAAAAAAAATCTATTTAAATTGTCTGTCCTGTCCCATAGGTGGAACAGATCCACCAGCAGCGTCCAATATATACGGCAACCCAATGGGGCTTAGCGCAAAATTTTACCCAACACACATGGGTGGAAGCGTTTTCAGCAAACCTCGCATAGCGCGGGACTCTCTCACCGGGACCGTATGAAGTAATATCTTCTACGACTTGTAAAACATGAATCTCACGCTCTGTGTCAAAGGGGGTGGGAGGGTGGGGGTAGGGGGTACGGCGTGACACCGATGTCTCGAGGAAATGGATATTATGATGGCAAGCGATGGACACGATGGTCGGAGTGACGCTGGAACAGGGGCTACATGCAAACATTAGTGGTTTTCGCACGACCGCGTCAGCGATTACCATTTTAAATCATGTTCACTGTCCGCCAAACGAATATATATATATAGTACACCGCGTGCTATATCCGGCCAACACACATTTAGCCTGGTGTATGGCTTGTATAAGCACTTTGGTGGGGGTATATGTTGTACATGTGCAAGTACAATGGGCGAATAATATTGTGGTCAACAAAAAAAATTGATAGCGACGCAGATTACAGTGGTACTTGGTTCAGTGAAGCGGTCGGGATTTTGAATAGCTGGCGGATCTTAAGTGAACTGCCTCGGTTTGGGTCCCATAAAGCTAGATTTACTCAAATTAATCCTATTAAATTTTAATTTTTGTTTATTTAGCTTCAACAGCTAGCTCATACTAGCTGGTCGATTTTCAATCCAACAAATTTGGAGCCCTATGGAAAAACAAACCTATCGGCGTATAAGGACCTTGTTCGAGAAGGCCGGTCAGTCCGCTGTTTCTGTTGTGAACTAACGCAGGAGAATTGTACCACCAGCCCGAGTAAAAACAATGTTGACGCCTTGTTTCTTTGATCTGGTGATGCCTTTTTCACGCGATCGCGTAAAGAGTTATGGAAATTACCACGCACACACGCACTCACAAGCCTGTGTCAGCTTGCGACCGCCATAGGAAGCTTTACTGACCATAAACCGAGGCGGGCACTTCTGAACGAATCTAACAGACGATCTGACCGAACAGGGAAAGCAGCTGTTAAAGTACGCGAAAATCAACACGGAGACGACAGGTGTCCGTTTGTACGGCACAATCTTTTCGACAGATTTCCAACAGAATAACATATATAGGGAGACAGAAAAGATAACGCGTTCGTCCGACAAGACGGGGGGGGGGCGGGGGTGATCTGAGACGTCGATTTGGCACACCATGACGATGGGAGACGTCCTTCAGAAACCTGGCCGTGTCCGGCGTAAACTTTTGCTGAGCGATTGTCACCCGTCGCTTGTACGTTTGGTAACGTATTTTTCGAGATTTCGCAGATTTCACTCAAGTTTGAGCAGATCGCCGAGCAGCTTTCGATTGACGGAAATCTTCTGAGCGGGAGATCACCTAAATAGACAGGCCTGCCTCGGGGTCCTGTGTAATAGTCTGCAAAAAAAAAAACACGTGCAAATTGCCAAAATGACCCTTGGCGTTTTTGAATGGTTCGACAAGGAGCCCCCTACAGGCGGTACTATTTGAAACAATTTGCATCACCCCCAACTGATATCATCAGTCATCACTCCTATTATATATCTGAAGTGATGATTTGGGTATTCGGGCATCGGACGATCGTTACAACGCAGCTTCCTGTAAATCAGTTCAGCCGTTCAGGAATAAAATAAACAAGATATTGGTGGGTTCGCTTACTCAACTTTTTCTTCCAAAAATGCTGATCGTCCTTGTCCGTCACAGAACCACAAACCGCGAATCATAAATTTGAGGTGTCTAATTTTTTTTGTTTGTGCAAATCAAAATTTAAGTAACTGTATCTGTATTCGGTGTGAACCGAACATTTGGTCCATTTAATCCGAAGCCACATATAGCTGCTGCCCCGCTGGACAATGTCTAATGCCAAATATCCAGCTAAACAAGGCCCATGCTGGCTATTGGCACAGCCGGTCGGGGGTCTAGCTTCCGGAATATTATCCAAAAAAAAATTCTACGTTTTCTACGCCCGATGTGGAACTACGCCCGGCGGTACTATGGTCATAGGCGAATCAAGCCATTCAAATCGCTGCTTACATCGCTGTATCGACATCTCCGCATAGCGTTGTCGTGATTATAAATAGATAGCTAGTTACCGTACGAACGGGCACATGTACGCTCTAATCGAGAGGGGTGCGGTGCCAAACGACAAACACTGCCGCGGAAGCCAGCGAAACAGGTAAACATTAGATGGATTGGCTCAGTGATAGAACGAAGTAGGCTGGTTCTGATTCTGACCATGTTTACTGGACGCGTTTGATTCTCGTCATATTTGGCCCTGTTCTACTGCAGAGTTGTCCCCTCTTTAACTTGAACACAGCGTAGTCACCGAACAGCGCCTCCTGCCGCGTCAACTGCCGTCTCGTTCATATTCATTAATATTAGACTCTCTCTCTCTCTCTCTCTGTCTACCCTTCGCGTTCGCGCTGTTCTGTGTCCAATCGTCATTATATAATATAACATTAGTATAAAAGATCCTGTTAGCAGCGGCACCGCATTCCTCATCGGAAGCAGTGTGCTGTGAACGCGAGCGATATTAGGGGGCAAGGAGACACTCGTGCCTATGCCGGCTGACAACTTGTGCCGTTAGAGCGGCGGCTGTTATTGGCGAGCAATCTCTGACAACAACGCTCTCGCTTAACGACAGCGTTGTCTGCTGAGGAACGGAGACGTTGGCGAGACGAAAACTCCATTGAGCTGTCCTGCCCGCCCCACTCAAGCCCAATCAGAATGGACACACCAGCGAGCGTAGATGTATATATTTATATATATATGTATGTATAGTTCGAAGAGAGGCAAGAATTGAGCGTAGATACACACTCGTCATGTATCGTATACCGCTGTACTATTTCCTTCCTTCTTATGGAACGTACGTCAATCTGTATCCGCTCGCTCGTGTGATTGACGCTCGCCAACGTCGCAGCCACCGTCGTGCGGCCACTGTTTTCTATCTATATAATACATCGTCGATGAGCAGCTCCGCCAGGTGGCTAAGCTCCACCGGGCGGGCTTTGCTGTATTTCGACAGTGTCGATCTACACTAAGTATCATATGATAGCTAGCTCATAGAGCAAGCAGAGAGAGAGAGAGAGATGGCAACCAACAGCGCAGGCAACACGCGAGACACGGTGTTTCGGGTACGACTAGTGCGGGGTTGACTGGCTGACCAACGAACCAACCGGGCGAGCGCCGCTCGGGTGTGGTGCGTACAAATGACAGTTGAACTGGAGCCAACAAGCAGTTGTGTGCTCGTGCACGAACAGAAACTCAGCGACTACTTGAGTAGCAAATGGCGGTAGCACATAGTTGACTAGTCCGCCGCCACACCAGTAGTCGATTAGTATATGCTATAGTATAACCGCGGTGGTGGTGGTGGCGGTGATGGTGGTCCGTTGCGTCGGCTCTCGCTTCGCGGCGGTCTCAGCTTGAAATCGCTGGGCAACTTGCGCTAGGCGGGCGAGCTGGTAACGGGTTGAGTATCAGAGCGAATACAAACGACAGCCGAATACAGAACGAAACGATGTTGAGCGTAAGTGTAGTTGTTAAGTCCGTTATAGAGGAGTAGCTTCGGCTGGACAAATTGCTTGGCTCAACTCGGCTCTTCCAGCTCTCCTCACAATCTCGCTCACACTTCTGCAGCGGCAAGCTTCGCCTGTTGTTCATTCAGCTGAATCCATCATGGTGTTTAGCTTTTGTTTTTTTGTTTTACTTTCAGAAGAAAATCTTCTCCCAGCCGACGATAGGCTGTCGACAACATGGAGCGACGGTTTGTGGCAGGAAACGTTATGTAGTGAAGACAAATTTGCCTCTCTGCGAATCAGCTAGATTCAAGCGCAGAAAGTCGTAGCCCGCAGTCGTAGAGCAAGAGGAGATCGTATATTTGCCACAACAGAATTAACTCTGTAATTAAATTCGCGATCTGCGTTAGAGGAACAAGCAGCGATGACGAGAATTGTACCCGCGCAGTGACTGAAACGAATTTTTCGCTAGAACGCATCGAAATTAGATGAGATTTGAGAAAGCCCACCAACAGGCGCGCATCGAATACGGTCCATGAGAGGGTCGCTTACATCGGCATAGATGCATATGAAAAATGAGGAAATTATGGAAACGCCTTGCAAAATTGCATCTCGTAGTATACGGCCCATTCTAGCTAGGCCTGCGATACGCAACTACTCATTGGGATCAACTAATGCGTCCACTGATGTTGAGCAGCTTGTGTTAATCATTAGGTCAACTTTTGCTTAAAAGCGATGCTGAATCCTCAGATGAACGCATACGAGTGCACTTAAATATGACGCTTGTAAGTGGCACATCACTGGGCATAACCCTGATAGCGTCCTCGATGAAAAACTTGCCGAGGCAGCGAAATGTGAACAGGTGACGATCGATTTCGGTGAGGGCGATATTATACAAATTATGAGAACTTCAATAATACGCAACGTGTGAACTGGCGAGTATCACAGGATGGAGTAAAATTTAATTCTCTCAGATATCTGTATCTGACATGTATAGTTATTGGGCGGCAACTGTCTGTCTCGACCGATACTCAAATCGCAATCCAAATGATGGAAGATAGAATAATTGTGCCAATGCGGAAAACTTGGCACACGTATTTTCGGTACATGAAGAGCTAATTGAGTAATTATTCGAGCTTCGGCGCTTTCTGGTAAACCGAAGCGAATAATAATAATAATAATAACATGAAGCATAATAAACTGTATTTAAAAAAAGCCAAAAACGAATAAGGTCCTTGGCCAGATCGACCCACGTGGCGTGTGCAAGGTGAGACGAGCCAGATAAGTCACCATTTCTATATGGACTCTAAGTTGTGCTTTTCCAAGAGAATTACATCGATTCAAAGCCACATATCGGTGCGTAGCATATATATATATATATATGTATACGTTTGGATTTAGCCAGACTGAGCCTTAATTATTACATGTTCGACAAAGGTTGTAAAACCCATTTGTGTATCGTTTTTTAGAGCCACCTGTTTATGGCAACAGTATAAAATAAAGTAGTTTAAATATCATCCGGATTTCGAATAAATATATTATCCAGCTTTGATATGAAACGAAAGCGGATCTATGATGACAACAGAACATCTCATACAGGCTTTTGAACGGTGGAGATGCTTACATCAACTTCAGTCACCAAGTAGTAGTAACCTGCTTCGGCAGCTAATTAATGCTTCAACGTTTAGAATGCGTGTCCTTAGGGAAAACATGACTTCAAACGGTTATGGGTAAACCTATGCGTAACCCAAAGCCATGTGACTGATATTGATTGTCTAAGATAACAATGAGACAGTGGGACTTCGGTACGTTCCTGCAGGGACAATCCAGTACAGCCTATACCACTGATGGATAATACAACCCCAATTGGTCCAGTTTACTAAAACAATACAACAATCAATAGGAAACCGATTTGGCTCAACACAGTTCGCAACACTCTGCTAAATTTTCGGCTCGAATTGTCAACAGACATCTCTGGCTGAACTGTAAATCCAAAGGTCATCTAGAGATATCTGTGGTTAGTATCAAGTATCGCCTGCTCCACGCGGAGACGGCTTCGGCACGACAACTCATCGACGCTCAGCTGCCCAGAACTACACCGCACACAGCACGCACGATCGATCGTATCCGAAAAAAGGCATCAAATAATCCATTGGGTTCGCGCTATTCTCCACATAACTAGTTTCCGTGGGAGCACATTTTCTTCACATGGATATTTATGATGATGTTACTGCGAGAGACAGCTGCTGAAGCCGAGCCCGTCGTAGACGACTCGTCCATGTGTCCATCGACCGGCAGCAATGCAGTCAACTCGCTGCTGCTCGTAGCCGCCTGGCAGTGCTCAGTTAATTCACTGCACTGCCACTTTCGATAGCACCCGGCGCATATTTTGCCTGATATCATGTGTATTAACAAGACAACCAATCACCACAACGACGAGCAGCATCTTGCTCATTTATCTACGTATATATATCGCTGTTCCGTCAGCAATTTCGTCAAAGTCGATGATGCTGATGGTGCTCGTGGTCGGAGGTTTCCTTCCAAATACTTAAGCTATATTGATCATGTAAGTAACGGGTGTACGTCTCTGCTGCAACCTGCTGATTGAAAGAGATAGCCTGAAGGTTTGGATGGATTGGTGAGGTTAGGGGGAACTCACAGCGACGAAGAGTCTCATCTTGTGTCGTCTCGACGACGATGATGATGTTCACGATTTCAAGACGGAGGTGGCGCGCGCGGTTCGACGTCGCCTGTATTTATAACGATGCCCGCCCCGCGAGCCAGCAGTACCGCGTTGCATTGACGTCGCCGTCTGTAGACAGCGGCCGAACAAGGGAGAGGGAAAAGCTTGAAACGGCGCCATCCACCGCTGAGAGGGTCTCCCCCAGATCCGAAGTCTCCTGGTCATCTGAAGTGGCTTTGCCGCCCGTCCAATGTTACGCCCGATGCTACGTACATATGATGTTGTTATCTCAGATGGGACCGCTGGAAGGCATTGGCTAGGCTGCTGAGATGATGCCGGTTAGGGCATCATGTGAGCAGAGCAGATATCAACAATGGATAAACGAAGTTAAGTTTTATACGGGGAGAGAGAATCACTTGTCGTTAACGAAAGCAACGAAACCGATCTGGCCGTTGATCATCTCGTCACGTGGATGTGGGACCAGCCAAGTATCGCTTGTTAGCTTGCCCTGTCAACTGTGACAGGAACCGTTCGAGGAGCTAGTCATGGGTTGGTAACTGCATTGTGGTTTCTTTATGGCAGACTGTTAGAAATTAAATGGTAGACTTGACTCAACGATTTTCTGACCTATTCGTATTTGGCAACTAGGCTTGTGAGCAAGTGAGGAGATTCGAAAGCTATTCTCACCGTAAGCAATCCAGTTCGCGCTTTACGAACGACAACTATTATTAAGCTTGCATAAAATCGCTAAAAACCAGTATCGAACTCAAGCGCTAATGCTAAGCAGAAGGCAGAATAGAAGGAGTGATTTTTAATTCATTCCAAATATGCATTGTGATTCGACTAAAAGATTTCGTTCCTTTTGTAACGCAACTCGGTGGTCAAACTCCAATCTATCTGGAAACAAAAAAACGTTCCGTTTTCTGACAAACCATTGGGGATGTTTTTCTGAATACTTAGCTCCGTGCCAATAACGCTGCATCACTACTACTCCCGGTGGAACGACCCATAATGTGAATTCGTTCTGCTAATATTTAGTTGGGGGCAATCTTTGCGCAGATAGCTTCACATTTATTTGCCTCTGACCTTTGCCATCATTGTTTTGTTTTCCAGACATGAAACCACATTATGTTGTAGCATAAGAACGGCGCCAATGTAGCGGATGACGTAAATCTTGTACTCCTGAAAAAAAGCACTTAAAAATAGGGGACTTATTTGGAATCAGAAATATCGCTTGCAGAATTCAACGGGGCAACATGACATGAAATTTGTTCGGGGGCTGTTTCTATCCAGTGTATGCCCATCAGTCGGCTTGAATGACGGAACGAATACGTTTGAATGGAGCAAGCGAGAGAGAGAGAGTCTTAGACAAGAAGTGCCTAAGATAGATCCACCCACAGTGGTGGAGGCAACGCATCTCTTCTCTAAGGACAACACGACAGCAGAGGTGATCGAACGGGTATATAGCTTGCTTTTCATCTTTCTCCTTTTTGTGCGCCTTTTGTTTGTCCTGTCAAAAGTTACCTAAGTAATCTTCCACGGCGGCAGCGGCGGCGGCGGTTGTCTGGGTGAAAAGTCAAAAGTGAGTATTTCCCGCCATGGCCCTAGCAAGCAACGCAAGAATGGACCCCCACGAAATGGGCACTTTAGAGCGTTTAGCTTGACCACGTACGCAAAGTCGGCAATGCCTGATATCCACAAAGCCGCCTCTGTGTTTGTCTGCGTCATTGCTGTGAAGCGTGATCATATTTTGTTGGCGCATTCGTGGCGCGATTTACCAACGAAGGATTCTGTCTGTGTACGTCGAGAATGGTGTTTCCATTGAAATCAACTGCCGACCGCTGCCAGCTGGCTATTTTTTTGTATCTAGCATTTAGAAGAGTAAAAGTGAGTCCCACTTGGTATTAGTTTCTTGATTGACTGTCCGCTAGGTTGTTTTTTTCTGATGCAACTCTGCTTGAACAATCTAAGCTAAGTGTCTTGTGAAAACACTTCACCTACCGCCGTGACACTGAGATGAATGTCCTGCAACATCGTCGCTTCGTTCGCGCTACCATGACTAGCTGAGGGAACCTAAAAGGTATGGAATGGAATTTCGAAGGGGCAATTATGAGGGCAAATTTGAATGGCTCCTGATAGTAAGCATATTACAAAAAAAAAAAAAGAAAAAACATCATATCGATTTTGCTAATCTTTCAATGTCAGTTGTGATTTCCATGGCCGGCATAATTCGATAAATACAAATCGGCGCGCTTTTTGTTACTGTTGCTGTTGTTGTTATTGTTGTAAGTGAATGAGCTGAATTTCACCAGCCAGCCATCAGTACCAGTCAACTTTTAAAGTTAGTAAACACTGAGTGGACGTCTCTTTGAAAAAAACATGAGGAAGCAGTGGTCGTGGTGACGCCGACATACTGGACGCTTATGAATCTAATCTCCATGCCCTAACTTCTCAGTGGCAAGGCAGTCGCAATGCCTGTGAGCTATACCAATTGATGATAGTCAATTCATCTTCAACAAAGCGTGTGACGATGCCAGCAGAACGACCCCGGGCCAATCCAACACCCAGCGAGCGACCGTCCAGCATACGAATTCAGTGTGTGGTCGGCACCGACCCGCGTTCATATCCATTTGTCCCTCACGAAGATTCTCCACGGACAAACTGTACGTGTAAGATGGTACGTGGTTACAGCCAGCCCCAGCCACGCCCACCAATGCAAACGTGATCCTACTCGGAGATATGCCGCGATCAGTCGCTCATTGGTTCGTTTCATGCAAAACGCACGATACTGCTGCAACTCTATACGTGAGGCCGGCATGATTAGTAGGCTACTGTTACAAAACAGGAGTCAGTTATACTATTCTAAATAATTGCCAGCCATGAAAATAGATGAGTATTGTGCAGAAGTCATCGGACAGTGCAAGACTGGGTGGACAGAATATTATGAGGGGCTGCCCACCGACGCCATCATCACCGCAGTCTCACCGTAATCGCACGTGTGCACGCTCGTAGCAAATGCACGTTATATTATTTGGCTAATCCATCTAATTCGAAATGACTTCAAGTCAAACTCCCATTGGGCGCCGTCTGGTAAGCAACTCATGCGAGCGGACCCCCCGCCCCCCCGGCCAGTAATCGCTATCGCTGGTTATTGTTAATTCATAACACGGTATCATCTGGCGTCGCACAGGCATGCAACAATGTTTCGTCCGTAAAATGAACATACAGTATTTCCGTCTCACGTAATGATCGAAGCAAGGCCAGAGAACAGTTGTGCCCATTCCCAGCTACGGGCCAGCCCCACAATACAAATATATATATATAAAAAAAAGTGGCCAGAAATTCCGCTCACCGTCCGGACAAAAATGTCCGACTTGAAAAGAAACGCGTTAAGATAATTCTCATAGTACGACTATAATCAGATCATATATATGGAGCGAGTCGTAAAGTCAGAAGAAGCAACACAACGTCGAACGATCGCCCCCAGTGAGACTGTGCTGTGCAACGCTCGATCGCTCGAAAATTTCTATAGCGTGGTGGTCGAAGCGCATGCTGCTAGCTAGAATACTATTAGGTTTGCAGGTTATCGCTGAAAGCGTAACTGATAAGCGTACTCGGAGAACTCGGAACTGTTTATCGAGATACTGCGATAATGTTTGCGCCAAATATCGCATTGGAGAATGCACTCGATCAATCTCATTGACCCAGTTCTTGGTACGCCAACAAGCCTAAACATGTTTGTGCTTAGATGTCTATGTGCGCTGTTTACATGAGCGGACACCTACGTATAGATAACACCGTACCGTATGAATATATATATATATATATATATATATATAGTTTCGATTTGTATGTGCCCAATGGACAAAAGGGGGGACAACTAAAGCCTGGCGGAGCCGTCGAAGCCCGGCACCTTCGCCTGCCCTATTCATATATATATATTAATAAAAGGGAATATAGACGATAAACAAAATGAACATAACGAAAAGAAGCGAAGGGTTCAGAACAGTTGCAGATAGATAGAGCCAACAGGCAAGATGATGGACCTCCTCTTTGGAGGAAGTTCAACTTTACAGAGAACAACTAAATCGCTCGACTGCTGAACTCATAGTTAGCTCACCGTGAGGCAACTCGGAATGAGCAGAGCAATGGACTCAACTATATATATATATTATATATATATATGTGTGAATGAGTGTCCAATGATTTTATTGGCCTTTTAATTGACCCCTAAGAGGGTGATTACAGAAGCCCATATTAATCGCTGACTTCGATTGTCAGAAGGATCTAGTTTCAATAGCTTTAGCCCCCCAAAAGTCAGGTAACAAATAAACGTGCCAATATTCCCTTTATAGAATGATCGTACATGTGTCGGCGCACACACTCCGCCGAATACGGGAGAAGAAATCCAAGTTGTTCACTGCGATGTCTAGTAACTGTGCAGAGTTTTGAGGCAGCACAAACAATTCTGAAATCATAAATCGAATCATTCCGATGAACGAGTACACAAAGAACCTTTGCTTATTTCTTTATCAGTGAACGTTTATCAATATATATATATATATATATATCTTACAAGGCAAATATGACATGACACAATATAATTTGCCTCAAGACAGATGACTATGATATTGCATGTAAAGCCTTAGCGTCCGCTCATCGTCATTCCCACCTCGTGCAAGGCGTCACCATTTCCCGAATCGCCATAGACGGACGCGTGACACAATGCAAGCTATGGGTAGCGTGTGGCAGTTTACGACACTATTGGCTTCAACCGTCCACTTCGACCCCCAACTATTTATAACGGTTCATTGGTCCGCTGGGGAAGCAGAACGCTATATCAATTTCGATCATTTCACCGGTTCCGTCGCCGATACGGTTAGATCGTTGCCGTGGTATCCCAACCAATAGCGTCACTGTTCTGCAGAGGAAGTGGTCTAGTCTACTCTTTTTGTTAAATGATACACGCATCCGTTAAGCGTCCACGTCTTAGATCTGCTGGCTTTGCACGTTCGCGCTCATGGAACTCTTTTGTCATTTGCCCCCGTTGGTAGCAGCCGCTTTAAGCAGCTCAAACACAATCAGCTGCCAGTTCAGGTCGAAGATAGCGAACACTGACTTGAGCGGCTATTGAACCGTCTTTCGTTACCGTTTTCACAGCCACCAGGGCACGTTACATGGTGCTCCGTCGAAGGATCACTCAGCGGCTATTTTGTATCTTTCTCATTTATGCGTGGCATGATCATGTGAAATGTTCATCTTTCAAAATCATGTGTATTGTTTCGCGAGCACTCTATCACGTGCACTGTATACTCTCTCTCTCTCTCTCTCTCTATATATATATATATATATTTATATATATATATATACATGTATCCCGCCGCTCTCTTTCTCTGACATAAATTACAACGTCGATCGGACTTGGTCTAATTCTTCCCATCTGATGACTTTCAGTTTCAAGTTGCCCTAAACCAGGGGGGAGTGAATCGTTTCTTGCATCTTCTAACCGTCGACGGCTATATATCCTCGCTTCCACGTAGATTCGCTGCCTGTTGCCCTCGTCCAATCAAATGTCTCTATAGTCCAGTTTAGAAAATTGCGCCCATTCAGGAAACGACTACAACACATTGGGTCCCGCTCCCACAAGCGATACCATCCATCTCGATGGTCGAAACACAATCGGGGTCACGCGAAAATGAGGGACCCCTCTTTAACAATTGGTTTCGATTTCAACTGGAGTTTCAGCGAAATGATAGAGGAGCAATAGCACGTCGCAGATTACACAGTGAGATACAGTGCGAGAGATAGAATAACGTGACGATAAGGCGAATGTGGCGAACAGCCAGAAGTGTACCCAGTGAATTTCACTCCTCGTCATTTTCTGGTTGAACTGCACGAAACTGTAACACTCTCTCTCTCTCTCTGTCTGTCTTTCTGCGCCATCTTACCCGATCTTGTCCGATCTAGAATGTATCTATAGATTAGATAATCGGTACCTGTTGTCACTGTGATGGATAGACCTACGCAGGGGATATAGCTTATGCTCCTGGCGACGGATGATACCGCCCCATTCGCAGATCAATCATGTCGTCGTAATGGTGGTACGCAGTACAGCTTAATCGAACTGGCGATGCTGTTGTGTCCCAAAAAAAAGTATAGGTTGCCTTTACCGGTTCTGTCGGCCGCTGTGATCATAGGCAACTGTGTAAGTCTCTCCCTCTAAAATGCTGAAGGCCGCAGGTTCGAGACTAGGGAAGTGACATGCAATTTTGTCGTAAATTCAATGAAGAGCTATTTAAATCAGAAAAAATATTTGTCTATAACAACTCTGTTTCAAAGGCAACTCGGTTGAAAGTCAAGTTGAGATATTATTACAACTGTCTTAGATTAAAAAAAAGAATTTCTCTGTAGCTCAAACCTCCTTAGTCCCGCATGTTCGTTCAACGAAACTAATATTATGGGAACGACAAGGCATTTTCAGCTAGATCAGTGATTTCCCTAGGGGACCGAATCCGTATCTAACCGCCGAACCGTCAAGCTGGTGAAACTGTATAAAAAGCAACTTGAGATACTGTCCCCCGGATTGCGCTTAGACGACGACCACTATCGGGCGACCCTAACACCTTGCAAAATCGTACCATGCTACGGGTGTTCTCGGTGATCCCAGTAAAAGAATCATCAGAAGCCGGACCCATCCAGAGAGGTAGATAATGCTGAATCTTGAAACGTGTTGTATGAATCACTAATTGTCAACATTTACTGGCGGGTTACTATTTCAAAATAGACCCACACGTTGGTCAGGGCTTCTCTCGCTTCATCACCTTCGGATTGCATAATCTGGACTTATAGTTTCTGCCGAGCGAAATCTGAGCTACGCCACCAGCAGCTGTACAACGGAACTTTGCGGTCTATATAGAAAATTGTAGTTCTGCTAATGTTCTGCCTTTCTGTAGGTGGCGTTACAGGCCACATCATCTTCATCGTCACACCCTTTGAACACTTCCGCTTCGAACGAAGTTAGTTCGCTCATACATTCAGAAAATGTTGAACCACTCGCAGGTGCAATGAGGTGATCATTGTGTTTGGTTGTTTTCAAAGTTATTTCACAGTATTTGCCTCAGCCGACATTTTGCGTCCCCCTACCCCCCGCCTGTACTCCACAGAAAACAACACTACCGCTTGTGAGACCTTTTACGTTTGGCTTGGCGGTGTTTTCTATTCAGAGCGATCACATTTTCTGACCAACTTGATCAAGCGATCAGCGGTATGTGCGTACAGTAGGTTGAGAATAGTGTTGAAGATGTTGTTGAAATACCCGGGTTCAATGATCCTTGCTAACGTTGACAGCAGATCAGCAATGGATCGTTATTGTTGCCTTCGACTGAGGATGATGACGCAATCAACAAGCGGACTGAATGCGCTCGACTCGCCCAAGTTCTGCCGTGGACATATCGCTGCTGGAATCCTATTTGAATTTGTGTCCTTTTCAAGCTTGTCGATGTTTCGTAGTTCAGTTAAACAGTAGCAGCCAATTGCAGGTCGCTATCGCCTGGAGACGTCAATCCAAGTGTAAGACCTCGTAGACAATTCTAAGTCTTCAGCAACCACGAAATTGGAAATATCCTCGCAGAGCAGCACAACCTGCAAACGTCGAGTTACCGCCTAATCTTGAGTTGGGTGAATGCACGCGTCAGTCATATATAATCATATGGGGTGTTCACAAACGAGACGCAAAATTATGGAGTATTGTTCAAAAAGTATCCTAAGGGCGTATTTCCTTTTCTGCACCTTTTGAACACACACTGTATGTTCGCTCCCTACGCCTGCTGTGGCAATCGTAAATTTTTACACAATTTGTGTGAAAATATAACCACAATGCTTGCTGTGTAAATTTATAAACGCACCGAACGTCTGACTCGCACTGCAATCTGCTACTAGTACAACAAGGGAATGCTTATTTTTTTCATTTTGCTGATTGCTTAGTTGTTAACTACTAATTACTATACTCCGGACTATACCGCGCTAAATATAGACTTCGAATGTTACGTGTAGGCTCGTTTGCTCATGAATGTCCAATGTTATTTGTGGCAATGGAAAATGTCACGGTACCTTGTGTGGAGCGAAAGCGCTTACACCTCGACCTGCTCCACGTAATCCGCACTGTTCACAACTGTCAGAGACCCAGTTAGTTTGTAGGCAAGTCGGCAGACATTGGGCGCCCCCGGCCGTCACATAGCGGCGTAGATGGAACAACACGGCGGCACAGACAGCTGTGTTATACACCGCAGTCTTGTCTATCCATTGAATAGCACCCACAGGGTATAGCATATCTATACAATACAATGGTGTATTAACTGAACTGACCAGTGTGTAGCGTCATCGTTTGTGTGTAATCATCATCGTCGTCATCATTATGTAATCCTACATTGGTATAATCATATCTCGCACATCCATATATATCATATGCCGGCGACTGCTCTTTCGCCAGCTTCGCATTCCATCGACAGCAAAAGTAGAATTCCCTGAGCTGAATTTAGATTATAGTGAGTTTCAGAGTATTGTGTATTGTCTTGTATAAAACAATCATACATTCACCACATGAACGCATCTCCGTATTGTCTATAACTGTTGCAATTAACACTGAACGTTTTCGGTTGGCTAAAAATAATCTGATGTTAGTTCGATCTGGCGCTGAAATTTAGCGCCACGACATTTTTTCAAAGCAAAATTTAGGCTGAATTCGTCGTCTGACGACATCTTGAATTTCAATTCTGCACCCGGGCCTGTTCGATTGCTATTGTCAGCAGAACTGGCCAGAAATGGCCGATGGGTGCTGAGACTAAGCCCAAATAACATAGCCCGACTAACCGAATAAGCTGCAAGAATTTGAACAGGAAACGCCCAACTACCGAAATACCGATTTCTACCGAACGAACTACGTCAAAAGTCCGAGCCGCCTGGTGTTTTTGCTCGATGCCTCACCTCGGCTGATGTCGTATGCCGCCATCAGGAGCAATGGAAACCAACAGTGGCTAAGTCAAAGACGGGCATAGCTTGCTTGGCACAGAGCAACTCCATAATCGACCGCTACTTGAAGACAAACTGTAGTCAACCCACCCAGCTAAGCGGGACAGTGTCTGTTGATTTATTTGCATGTCTACATGTTTGTATATATACGCAACATTTGAGAATAAATTGGGCTGAATTCAACGAAGCAAGGCGACATCTAGCTAACTCTTCAACACAAAGGTAAGTGACTAGTTCTCGGATTTCCGGGCCATGTAATAGTTTTGTTTTTGCAACAGCCATGCATATGATGAATCATTCTGTTTCTAATCGAAATACGTTGATGGTTTGATGATAGCTTCGGAGTTGTAGGACTTCGATAGACAATAATTGGTAACAAGAAAAGCTTGACAGTAACGTTGTTATTACGTATATATATATATATAATCTTTATGGATATATGATGTATACAATGCACTTCTCCGAGGATGTGCCTTTGATGGGGGATATCTCAAATCTATAATTTCGTTAGAGGTATGTGCATATTACACAAACAAGACCAATTAGGTGACTAGCCGCTGAGTTGACACCAAACCATTTCATAATAATTTGCATGGCGCCAATGACACGCGGAATCGGTCATGACCTGAGACTGCAACTGATGGAAACGGAACGAAGCCACAGTCCCCTCTTTAAGTTGTGTCCACCTGAGCTCACAATATTGTATTATTATAGTTAACCTATGTTTAGGCAGCACGGCCTTATTCATCTGTGACATTCATCAATATCTCAACCGCTGAATATAGAAACCTAAGCGAATTATTGGTTGCCCTTCCACGAAGTCGTAAAAATGTCAATATATCTATATACATGTATATATATATATATATATATACACCTCGTTACCGTTTTTAGCATCTGACTGCAGCAGCAGCACGCACCAACCCTACATATCTAAGTGTTGACAAAGTTCGCTCCAGATGGCCTGCCCACTGTCAGCTAGTCAGTAAGTAACTTCCACGTCGATTTTCTCCAGAGACACATTAACGACTTGAGGGACCTTGAGACGAGGATGACTTTTGACCCGGCCGAACACAAACAAACATGTCACATCGAGACAAGAAAGGTTTTCCTTCAGTGCGTACACGAGTGTTTCTTTATATTTTGGTGGTACAAAAAATGCGGACTTTTTTTTACTCGCCCCGCTGTTCCACTCAGAGACTCTCGTCTAGGCTGCGCCTGCTGACCGTGTCCTACCATCGTAATTGGTGACACCATTAATTTATTAGTCGTAATTATGTAAATTAGGCTGCATTTTAACAACGCTGAAAGCAATTTACGATGACGACAAAACATGAGATTACAATCAGGGTGGTTCGTCACTGTTCGCACTCAAATCAAGTAGCTGATAAATCGTTAGAGCCGGGTGCATCTTCACAAATATCTACGGCGTTCTTACAGCTAGTAGTTAATTGGCAAAATTAATGTATACAGTTTGTTGAAGGGTCACCATTGCGACACATTATCTGAATCTAGTTAACATAGTTGTTTTGAAACTGAAAGATTTTCGCCACTGCTTGTACCAATGGCTGGTTATGCTTCACGCTCTGCTGACGACACACAATTGTTTGATCAATGAATGAGTGGGTCTAGGCGGAGACCTTGTAGGCCAGCCTCATTATTATTATTATTATCATTTTCATGATGACTATTACATATAATCTAGACGGGTTTTCTCGTGTATGTTCATGCTTTGATGCTTGCTGTCTATGTGAATCTGTCGAAATAGCCGATTCGCTAAGTGTTTGCGTTAAGCCTTGTATAAGCTCATCTAATAAATAAATTTTCCGGGCTGACCCACAGACAACATTTAACAATGTCCACGGTACAACTGCTTTCGGTATAAGGCTTCATAAGACGGACCCCGTAGTATAAGCTCATCTGGAACCATTCAGTCAGAATAATATGATGACAAACATCGAACGACAAGTTGTAGGATTTGGCCATTGGAGTCGATCGAACAATAATGACACATGTGAACATGTTCGTTATCTAGCAATGTCAGCTGTCACGAGCTCGTTCTATGATACTATTGCTTTTCAAACCTGTTACGGTTGAGATCATTGGTTGTATAACAGTACACGCCGAGCTGCAGACGACAGCAACAACAGAAGAACAACGAAAGCAGAAGAGGAGCCGGGGACAATTCTACATTAAGTCATAGTCGATTTCAGATCTGCTGCTGGGGCGTAGCCTTTACCTTGTGTTATAGGAAACAGCACTATTCGTAACACGGCGGCTGGCCGCGAAATTCCAGGAGAATTCGTGATCGTGATGTATTGCCCATTGGTCGACACTGTCAGATAATTGAATGACGAACACTTTGATATGCTACATAGATATAAGAGAGTGTAGAGTCAAATCACGATATCCTCGTGACGCTCGTCGCTCTGTTGGGTCCGTGTGTTTTTTCCGGGTTCCCCCTCCCCGTCATGGACCAGCTGACAAACCTGCCCAGATGCCATCCCGCAGACAAGATGCCCAGGTATTATCTGTACCACCGGTGGCGTGTCCGTATGCGTATCCGCCTGGTCCATGAATAGAGGCTGGTCCATTACACCTCAACTAGACTATGCTAAAACTATGTAGTTTTCTGCAAATTGAAACGTTACAGTGTTCAATTACATTATAACGACGACCATCGTACAGCTCGCAACCTGATTGACATTATGCATTGACATTATTATAAAGATTTTTCAACCCGACTTACCCTCAGTCTCATCTCCCCCGAGATTCTCACTGACTTGACAGGCCAGTACGATGGAGTTATTACTCGCAGGTGTTGTCATCGAATGTGCCCCTGCAGTACACATTGAAATCATTCATCGATGTCGCAGAGCCGTTCATTTTGTTTGTTTAGCAAATCATCCTCGAGCGCGTTGTGTCGTTCTGTCAGCGACAGCACACGATCACCGCGATAGAACACCAGAGGCAAGGGCGACTCTTGAAGAACCCATTTGATTTCGTCGACATCGCCGGCGGACGGACAATGCTACATCGGGGTAAACAATGCAAGGTGAAGGTGAAATCTTCAAACGGCAGTTCGTGTCGCGTCTCGTCAGAATGGTGGCGATGATTAGAAAGCTACTTTGGACCATCACGGACTGGCGACCAACCCCCTACGATGATTTCCTTGTATCATCCCCTTTACCCCCAGTGGTCGCCAGCCCGCCCCCTTTGGAGACCTCTTCACGCAATTCGAGCGAGACCACTTTCCGTGAAGGCCCGCCATGAAGGCGACAATAGTCACAGTGGTCTAACTGTTTGCCCCGGTGGCATCGGGCTAGCGGTATTAGGGACTTCAAGAAGACGAGAAAATGCTACTATAATCGCATAAAAAAAGCGGCCAGTACAGCGCGACGCCGGGGAAACAGGTGTCTCTCACAAACAAAAACTCCGTTCCCTTAATCTCCGAATAAGGTTTTGTGGAAGCCGCCTCTAAAAAGTATGGATAACTACAATGGTATGAGCGTAATAAAATTCGAAATGCTCACCATTCGGCGCTTAGTTGACGAAGAAGCGACACTGCCGCAGTGGATTCTGGAGATCTGGCGTCACCATCTCAATGTGACGAATGTTTTCATTTTGGTTTCAACCACCCGATGCTTATTGCTGAAATCAACCTATTGTATTTCATCGTCTGGATTATTTGCCAATAAATTTGGCGTTCACGAACGCAGACGCATTTGGCAAGCCCAGACCTGAAGTTCGAGAAGGAAAATATCGATGCCGACACATCCTGACAAAACAAATACAATGAGGCATTTTTTTTTTTTCTTCAAACTTCACGGTCGGTCCCCCGCTTGTGCTTGCGCCATCATCAATTACAGCTATAAGGGTTGGGTAATGGATTCGACGTTGTATTGGATGCGTAACACAGTGGTCTGCATACAACATCACTCGGCTGCGCGCAGATAAGAATATACGCCGCCGCCGCCGCCGGCAAAAGCCGCGGGGAGACTGGGAATTTCCGCTAACGCGCGAGATCTCGTCAAAGCGACTGAGGCGTTTCCACGACTCAAATGTTGCAGCGATAAATCCCTTTGTCTTCATTGGGCGTTCGTGTTCTATAATAATAACAACAACAATAACAATTGCTTGTATTTGTCCATGCATATATATTCATTATACGTTCGACCGTGTGCATGATATGTTTAATAACGATATTGATTATTATTATCGTCATTATTATTACTATTGTTATTCTTCAGATTCTGCCTAAACGAACTCGTAATTTGCGTAGTAAACTAAGTCTAATGACACGTCGAATCTAAATCTAATCTGAATAGACTTACAGCAGGAGCAGATAGATACAGCTTCTATGTGCTACATGTTACGTCGCGCTGTTTACGACGCGCAGGGATTAACAGACAATAACGTCTATAATCGTCTCAATTTCATTGGACGCACTAGACAAATGCTGGCGATTATATCTAGTAGTAAGCTATCTATGTATTCGATAAATATCTCTAGGTATGTAGGTATGATATGTATAGTCGAATGCAGGTGGGCGATCACCTAAAGTCTGTTGCTGCCTCTGCCGCAACCAAAGCGAGCATGGCGACTTAAACACCTGCTTGCGATAGCTGGTCGGCTGGTCGGCCGTCGCGTCGGACGACGGGGCGGATAACAATAACACCGCACGACATCTTACTGAATGACGACTGACTGTTCCTGGACCGTTGCTCAACCAACACTCGACGACGTCGCCGCCTTTGGATTGATTTCTGGGATCGCATCATGATGAATAGACCAGACTGAGCCCCACACGGACAGGGACACATACGCACACACACACGTTTTCGTCGTACACCCTAAACTCACCGAGTCACTTGTACTGTAGCTATGATATATATATATATATATATATATATATATATATATATAGCTAGATTTAACGCCATCGCTAACTGAACAGAAAGAACACCAGTCATTCAGGAATATTTTCTGGCCGCTGGCTGCGCGGCGTCAGAAGCGGCATCAGCAGGACGAGGCGAAAAAAAAAACAACCAACAAGAAGAGAACGACGCTGGCGACGAAAGGCAGAGGCAGGCGCTAACAGGCGAATGGATTCATGCAGAAGCCATTCTGGACAGTCACTTGGGCCGTTAGCATGACTCGTTGGTGGCCGGCTGGGTGGGTGGGTGGCTTGGCGCTGATTGGAACGACACTGATCGACCAGGCTCGAGAGATAATCGACGCCTTTGAAGATGCGGGAGACAGGGATGCTGCTGGGGAAAAGCAGATCAGTGGACGATGGTCGGGGACAGCGGCAGAGATTGGGTACGCAGAAAGAGCGGCGGGGGCGGAATGAACTTCTTTTTTTTACTGATACCTGATGAATAATCATTTTAGTGTTTCACCTAACACAGACAGGTGTACCTCACTGTTTATTGTCAATACACAAACATGCGCGCATTATATGGTATATATGTATATTACACTACTCTATGACGACGACGACGACATCATAACTTAATGAGAATTCTATCATATTTGGCTTGCACTCGGTTGCTCTGCAACACGCTTTCTTTGTATAGGGAGCTGAATCTCTGCATACATTACCAACTGTAACGCATGTTCGAGGCATGCGCTCGACTTGTCTAGTAACGTTATGAACGCGAACGACCATCTGATAAGAGGCCACAGCTCTGATGGTGGTTGGGAGAGAAGCAAATCGTTTTGTGTATGTCTAATTATCTCTAATTACCGATTGGCTAACTCTAGCTTGTTCTGTTGTTGGCGTTTTTGCGATAATCAACAATACCCGTTGAAACTTCTGTCCAATGCAAAAAAAATGCTTTCAACCAGTGAACTATTATACCCAGCCCTGTTTCATGATCAGCTCGAAATAGTCACCGGTGGCTGATGAGTGCTGTGGCGCCATTTTCATTCAGCGATCAATGCAATGTTTTCGCCAGTGATTACAGAAGGCATTCAATTGCACTCTACATCTAATATTTTTACGATGAAACTGAAGAAATCTAGAAATTTGCTCTATCTAGCCGATACAATACAACACCGTTCAATACGACACCGCACTGCAAATAGCCACCGCAGCCGATGGTACAACATCGAGTCAAGCATACCGTTGCAGAATATAGTTAAAATGGTGGTTAGTTTGTTTGGATAACGCAGACAGGGTACAAAAATTGTCGTGTCGTGCGTCGGCAGCAATGGATCGCAGATTTATCGAAACTAGCATCTATCTGGCAGTTCGTAATTTTAAGCTGTTTATGCCTTCCTCTCGATCTCTCATAGCGGGCTGCTCAATTGACCTGTCATTCATTCGATAGTTCATTCACGGATACACGTCTGTTAGTGGCGTTAATGCACCGAACAGGAGCAGGCAGTCATCAGCAGTTGCTCGTATGTTTCATTTAGTCGTTTTCAACAGAAGCTGTGATTCTCTGAGACACCATCGCGGACAAACCTATAATCTATAATATATCTGCCGTTGCCGTCGTTGTTGTCGACGATCGCCGCAGTAATGTCAGATCGCCTCACCGACTTCGCATACTCACTCGCGGAACACGACAACGATACGACGAATTGCCAGCGATAGCCACTGCGATATAGGTAGCATGCTACTGAATAATGTCCTCAAAAAAAAACAGCTACGCCACGAGAGAACTTCTGGTCGGAGTGATCCTGAATGACAAGATCACGCCATCGCAGTGCACCATTGGCTGCTAATGCCGATAGCCGACAACGGACAGCTCCTCGGCCGCTATTGTGCAGAATTTATCACACTCGCAACGATGGATCGGCGTACCGCTCACTGCAGGACCTCACACGGTTGGCTCCGCAGCCGCAGCCGACGCCGCAGCCGCCGACGATTGCGGACGGGATCCCTGAACCTGGTGCACGAGTGGCCGAATTACAAATGACGTCGATTCGTATTCGTTCGACCAGTCGATGTTATTACATCCTATCATATCTCGCTGCGACTCGATGCCCCCGTCACATCTGTCTGCATCTGTCTGATCGATGCATCAATTAAGATTTCATCTCTTCTTACTCAGCCATTCCTTACGTTGTACGGGGTTCCTTGTTGACAGCTGCTCTGAAGCAGCAGATCAAATTGTTGCGGCCGCTCCATATCGTTCTGTGTCTACACTGTAACGCTCTGCAGAAGTACAAAATGGGATGACCCCACAATCGGCCTTGATTGGTTAGCGTGCGTGCGTGCCTGCCTGTGTGCGTGCGTGTGCGAGATGTGGTTAGTTTTTTTTTTGGCTGAAGCGCGAATCGTCACTGACGCCGGGTTGAATTTTAATGAGATTCTTTTATCCCCTTCTTCCCGCCTCGATGCTCCTGTTCCACCAAGTAGTAGTGGTTGCACGCGATTTGTCGGTTGTCCACATTTTCATATTAATCTAATTGTACCACTCAGTTCTGCCATTCATCACAAGAAGCTGCTGGAGAGAAATGGCCCCCTTCATATCTTATTCTACCCCACATAACAGCCCAGTGCCTTCTTAAAGCCCATCATCCTTGCATGTCCTTTCTCTCGTTAGCCTTCTGCTCTGGTCAGCTTGTTGGCCACTGATCGCGGACCGTTGGCAGACCATCCCCCCCTCGGCAAACCCCACAGACAACAACCTCCAACCCGCGCTGCCGATCTATCTGCTACTGTCACTGGACATGATCATCGTCTGTGACGTCATTACTATTGTTATCTTTATTGTTATTATTACTCATGTTGAAATTGGCCCAAAATCTAGACAAACCAAGCCGTACCCTTCTGGCCTCTCCCCCCCGCCGGATCCCCGGAGCCATCCGCCACGTTTTCAATAGGACCACCAATGAACATGCGATGGCGCGATTGGCGACTTCGCTCGTGCGTCGACTCGTCGATTTGATCTTCTACGAAAAATAGACAGAAACAATAACGACTTCATGTGAAAAGCAGCAGCAGCAGCAGCAACAACAACAACACGGGAGAATGAGAAACAAATCGTGTGCGTTCTTCATGATGCGCTCGGCAATGTACGCTAGACTCATGCATGTAATATTCGCATGCATGCATTCAATGTTTGGCGTAAGATATGTACGTATCGTATTCTCACAATGTAAATACCCCGCATGTTTTTATTACTATTATTATTAGAAGACACACAGAAACAAATACACACACACACTCGTATGTGAGACCTGCCTGCCCTTTGGTCCGTATGCGCCACTCGCGCTCGTGCTGCTGCTGCTGAAATAGATGTTACTGATGCGACGGCTTAACAATAATCGTCGTGTCCGTGTATGCGAACAGAGATGAGCTGCCCAGATGAACCGGGTTCTCATCTAGCCGTTGACCACGCGCGAGCACAGTCAGTGCCGCGTGTGATAGTCGTGGTAACTAGTGTATCCAACCTTCTAGCACCCACTTGACTCTCATCTCTCCGTCCCGCGACCGCCGCGGAATGGCCGAGAAAAACAAACACACAAACATTCATCACAAATCACACGCAAAATGCCCGCACTGCCACCACCATGGCTGTTGCAACTATCGATAGAGCAGAGGCTCAGTGTAATCCCCCCCACCCCAAACAATGAACAGCGATGAACTGTTGCTGAGAACACATTGCATAAAAATTATTGAGCAACAGGGGTAAACCGAACGGCGGGTATGGCTTCAACCCATAAATCACCCGAGGACAGCTGTTGTGATTGTTGCTGCTGCTGTTGCTGCGGCTGCTGCTGTTGTTGTTTAGTCGTCCACTGAGTTCCCCCGCCAACGTCTGGCGTGTTACGGTGTCCGCTGGGACTGTCACTTGGTCACTTGAGGATCAGATGGAACACTAGCGTGTACAGAGGCCTGATGCGCATCATTTACAATCGCTCCGTAAACACCACCACGCTGAATAAGTGAGCAAGCGTGGCTGTTGGGCGTTGCCGCGTGAACTATTTTGTAGTCGACGAGCAGCAGGCAGACACCGTGAGGGCGGGTCACCACAGACCACTATGTGTCAAACACGATCGGACACGTATCTTACTGCGCTGCCATTTCAGGACAAGAAACACGCTCTCAAAGGGAATTACGCGGGCATAAATGATCTAAGTGTCTTCTTGTAAAGGGGAGCTTTCGTTTGAGATGGTGATGATGTCGAGCCCTTTGGTGGCCTGGTGGTGCATTCGTGTGTGCGCGCCTTACAACCGGAGGAGACGCGTAGGTGCACGGGTTCGATTCCCACTGTGGCACATTTTGCGTTTGGGGGTCCCTCTTACGAAACAATACCGTGGACAGTAAATGTTCGCTGATCGTCAGCTCGAAAACATTATTATTTAGATACAGTGATGATGACTGTTCTTCGCTGAAACTACAGAGGTGAAATTACTCGAAATAGAAATACGCAAGGGTTATATTTAAGAGTTCACTTTAGCCGCGGCAATGTGTTCATCATCGCCACTGTCATGTGCCAGTAACGAACCGCTGGTCAGGGCAGCGGTTGGTTACCGTCCTATCAGAATATGATCACTTGCCATAGAGGTACAATACGTATTATATTATATTTAGTAGCATTACAGTAACTTTGACTAGTCAGGCATGGGCTAAACTGTCGCTCAACATGCATTGTTCAGTACCGCATAGCACTACACGCTATCGTTCATCAACATTTGCAACATAGAAATATGTGAAAACTAAGAACATCTTGTGTGGCAGAGCCTATATATATATATATATATATGTCTTAAGCTACCTTCAGTACATATTGCGCGTCAGTCCTTTAAAGACGAATCTATTCTAATGAATGCTATAATATACTATTTATAATGATGAGGTCGACAGTTTATAAAGCAGCACCCATGGAATACGTGGGAATTGGCATTTACAGAAGACACACGTACAAGTGCATGACATGGCCAGAGTTGCCACAGCAATTTTCAAGCCAGCAGGTTGGCAATGAATAGAACCAAATGTGAGACTGGACAATTGTGCACGTGATTGTGGACTGTGGACCAAACGGGGTGCGCTATGAAATTATTATTATCTCAGCCATGGCTACACGCAGATATGGTAACGGGAAGTACATCGTAGTGTTTGTTGTGCTTGAAGCTTGTTTTGGGACACGAGCATGGGAGAGAGAGAGGCGCCACCAAAGCAGTGAGCAACACTTGAAGGTCGGCATAATGACGCTCTGTCCGAAATGGGTACCAGTGAAATGGGACCGGTAGATAGCTAGATACATACTTTGTACCTCAGTATCTCCGACAGGAGCCAAATCGGAGACGGACGAGAGATTCCTTTGTCGTGTATGAGAGAAGCCTAGCATTTCCCGGAAGGTTGAGTATATATATATATATACACACATATATATATATATATATATATATATATGTGTGTGTGTGTATATAAACCGAATGTATATTATCTTCTGTATTTTCATTTGTCAATGCAAATGAGTTTTTATATTTCTGCGCATCTACTGGAAAGGAAGACCCTTTATAGTAAGAAAAATGTATACGCATACCGAGACCTCTTATATATATATATATACATATATATATATAGAGGTTTTAAAAAAAGAGGAGGTGCTTGCCCGTTCATTCATTTACGTAAACCGTCTGAAGTTTCACCCGTCATCTGAGGCTGACTTCGTTCCATACACAATAAACAACGACGTCATATAATATACGTCAGAGGTTCGAACCCTTAACAAACCTATGCAGCGAAGTAGCTGTACTAAATGCTCTACTACAATTCAATGGGTGCCGTCTGATTGAACTGATCCCGCCCAGACCTTTACACGGCCTAGAAATATAGAAGTTGAACTGACATGTAGATATTTTTGGTCTGTCAGATTAGTTATCTACAGAAGCACCACTTCTAGTTGAAACAGAGCCGACAACTTGAACTCCCATTTGTTTACCGATGTTTGTTGTGTGCAAAGCAGCCACGACGACGTTTGGTGAACGCATTTAGCGCTTGTATGGTACGCGTCAGGTGAGGAGACACTTAGAGATAACGACAACTTGTCGCCGTGCATAAGGCATAAATACGAGCGGGTTCGCTTCTTTGTTATTTTTACCTCAACATTAGCGTGATAATTAATTCTAAACGTGGACTATCAACAGAGCAAAGCTATCCCAACGGCTGGATTCCGAGATGCGCCAACATGGGCCATATCGGATAATGTCAACACATTTAAATGCATACCCGGAACAGCGTGGACACTACGGCTTTGGGAGTCACTTGAACTTTCACACGATCCAGCCATTGCGTGAAATCGTCTCGCTGGAATTAGCAGACCAGACCATTTCGGCCAGATTAGGCGGCTAAGGACACGCACAAATTTCCAGCTGGACGCCGGTGGATGGGAAAGAAAAAAACGATTCTTGACGATTCGCTAAAGAAGAGAGAAATAGAAGGTAACCTGAAGGGTGACTCGATGACCGTGTGGGACGTGGTCAGCGTTCACGCTGGCAAATCTGTCTGTCGCGAACAGACCGCTTGGTAAATGAAGCCTTCGAAGAATTATACAGAGATTAACTGAATTTGAGGCGATTTCGACTAGCTGCCACTTGCGATGTTTAAGCTATTATTAGTATTATTATTATTATTATTGCAATAGCTCGGGATGAAAATACACAATTCATACAAACGTAACATAACTGTGTAGATATTTCTATTTAGGCAAACTTGACAATACCGCAGCACTCGATAGATGTCGGGCAAAGCGACCCTTTGATGTCAGCTGGGTCAAGGCTACAATTATAAATCGATGCGTATCGAAAACTTCTATTGAACATTTACTCAATTAGATCAACGACTAATGATATAATCGTGTAACGTAACATGGCAACATTAGATTTCATAAAAAAATCTGACGATCAGGTTTTAACCGTAAACAAATTCATTAAGGTAAACTGACGGCTACCCAACAAAGCGTTGACGGACAGATCCTCGAAGGTATAGTCTTGGCCGACGATTTTTATGCGACAGATAGAAAAAGGAATATTTCATTTTCAACTGTGCTACATATCATATACAATATATATATATATATATATATATATATATATAGTCTAGAATAGGTTCAGTGTAATTTAAAGCAACAATCGCCTACCTCGTAGGGAATTCGCTCAGTTATCGATAGTAGTATCGCATTTGTATCAGAGGTATACAGTACGATAGCAATACTAACGCTGTCGTTACGAGAACACACTTTGTGCGCGCCGCACGATAATAGAAGAGCTGCCGTAGTCGCAGTAGGTGCGTTTGCTTTTGCAGCACATCTATCTATTTAGCTATGCATGTACGTCTGTGCGTAGCTGTCGTTATCGTTGTGGTTGACGTGGGCAGCTGCTAATGGTGGTGTCTCCCCTGTTGCAATAAATGGTTTCTTCTATTTCAATGTATATAGTATATTTGCTCCCGACAAACATGTCGGTCCATTCGTCACTGAGGATCGACATCGACTTCTGTAGTGGCAAGAAGCTGCATTCAGGTTGCACCTCACTGCTCTGACGACAACGCCTCGTGCTGCGGACTCGACTGAGCGAACGTACTCACTCTCACAGACAAGAGATCTAGTGCCGGGGGCGACAGCCCGTCACGGACTTCACATCGATACCCCCGCATATCACCATCACGTGAACATGCATACACACACACACACATTTATATATATATATACATTATTTCAATTATATTGTTGGCTGATGTCAAGAGCACCTGCCACTTACAAACTACTTTTCGCATCAGTAATAACAGAAGCCGCATCACTATGTGCCCACTCGCAGAAACCCTCTTAGGAGAAGCACGAGATAAACAGCAACGGCGACAACAACAACAACATAGCAACTATTCATCAGGAACAGTAATAGTGTGAGCATTATTTTTCAGCTGAACATTGTGTATACCTCTCCACAACTGCTCGGCCCAGAGCAGACCAGCCCAGTTGACTTCGGGCAGCAGTTGCTCACAGCGTTAGAAGAACACGCTAACTGTTTCGATGTGTTTACAGTTACGGCGGCCACCGTTTCGAACAGCAGCGATTGACGGCGATCGGAGAGAGGTTAACGAACACACACATGCACCACGTGGCACCTTCATGATGCCAGAACGGGGGTGTGCTGGTGGGGGGGGGGTAGACACGACATATAGCGCTAAGGGGCAGTTTGTCTGTTTGCTCAGAACGGCGGCAATTGCCTGCTGAAATTGACTTTTCTTCTGTAATCTGCTCCCACTTCGATCTCGCGTCGTTGCTGCTGCTGTTGGTGCCATTACGGGCCGGTCGCCACGCCTCGGCTTGAAACGTGAACGAACGGCGGAAATTCGACGTAATGATGACGGTGCTGCTTCTGGTGCTGATGAAGATGGGGAACAGATGGGAATGGGGGTAATTCTATTTTCGAACTTCTGCACTTGTTGTTTTTGTTCGACTTCTTCTTATTCTTCGACTCAGAAGTCGTCAGAGAAATGCCCCTTTGTGAAAACGCAGTGCGCCGCTTGGTGAATGCAGCTGGAAGCTCGCATCGAATAGCAATACATACAATGTACCATCAGGGAAAAGAACCGCACGCGCGTTATGAATATTATGGCAGTGTTAATGTGCCTAAAAATGCAATTATTCGCAGAGAAGATGACAAATAGTTTGTAATACACATATATATATATATATATATATATATATATGTATAGGATATATGTATGTGACGCTTATGATAGCGTGATCTTGACAATTAGTAGCATTGTCGATGGGCGAAAATATTTCAAGGGGAGTACAGAGACATGTCACATATTTTTATACTGCTGTGCTGTGCCTTAAAAACAGATAACTGTAAAGCTGAAATATGACAAATGGACGGCCTATCCTGTATGACTTCGAGCAAAAATGCAATATTAATGTCATTGGCAGTTATTTATGTGATCTGCATTCCTGTACATGCTGTGCATGCTGTTTACAGGGAACCGTTGTAAGGGCGTGCGAGTGACAGACAGAGAGAGAGAGAGAGAGAGAACAGTTGGCGACCAAACTGCAAATGCTGCCATACCCAGATAGAGCGAAAAACCCATGCCGTCCATTGAAACTGGTTTGCCTCAATTAGATAAATCATTCGCTGGGTATAATTACGTAATTTTGTGTCTTTTCTCCCCAGGCCAATGTATGTGCGTATATGTGCACCCAATTGGGTGTATGACGACTTCAATGAACTTTGAATGCAACAACACCCGTGGCTTAAACTTGAACTCGCTGACCATTCAGTGGCAGGCCAACCATCGCTGTCCTTAACCACAATCAGTATCATCAGCTGAACCCAATGATAACGAACGACATTTAACAAGAACAGCGAATTTGCGCGTATATAGATTCAAACACTACCCAGCGTACCTATCCTGGTACACTCTTGTGTCTTGTTATATATATATATGTGCGGTTGTTATATATATATATGTTTTATATGTGCGCGTGTTTTCTTTTGCGTCCGCATCTTTACCACTTACATACTTATTATACTAATATATTTATCTGTCGTGAACGAACGAACTTTGAAAAGTTTCTTCTATGTTTGCTGTAACGTCCCACTGTACGATGAACAGTTGCAGCTGTTCGCATTCGTGGTGCCCGGTTCGACGGTGCGACCGAACACGTCATCAGGTTTCGGCTTTACTTCGCAAGCTACGTTTAGGTTGCAGCCTACGCATAACAAGTTACATTTCCATGCGCCGATGATTTCGAAGGGAAATTTCTTTCAAAGCTTCGTTTGCTCCATTAATTAGCGTCTCTGTATCAGCTTTGTTGCTTGGATCCGTCTTACGAAGCAATGCTAAAAAAGCAGTTGTACCGTGGACATTGTTAAATGTTTAAGTTAGGCATCAGCTTCGTTCATCTCGTCGTTCAATGTCCGTCATTCGTGTCGTGCTAGCGTGTGAATCTTGTCGAGCCGCGGGGTGGCCTGGTGGTGCATTCGTGTGGGCGCGTTGCAATCGAAGGAGACACGTAGGTACACGGGCTCGATCCCCACGGTTGCACATTTTATACATTTGCCTTATGAAGCATTGTCGAAAGCAGTTGTACCGTGGACATTGTTAAATGTTTAAGGCTGAGAGTCAGCCCGGAAAACTGATTTACTGTGTGAATCTTAACTCTATTGGGTGACATTTAAACGCAATACACTTTGTAGCATTATGTCGCAGCATTATGTGTGTATATCGCGTACACGAGATCTGTTTAGTCGGCAAGCTCGGACGACCGACCAGAATGGCTACTCTCTGTAGTATCATGAGCATGGCACGATAGTGTCCAGCCACGCCAAAGCGCGCCTTGTCGCTCCTTGCATCGGGGCGCATTCGCGTGAATGTGACAGCCCCTCAATGAGAAATGTATCCGATCACAGCCGACGTTCACCGGTGATTGCCGCAGCTGCCGCCCGTGGTGTCGATCCAAGCCACGACGACCACCGCCGGTGCCGCCGCCGTCGCCGCCAGCTGGCGAGAAATCTGAGCTCGTTCATTCAAACATTTTAAACACGGCCAACCGGTCCACCGGCCTCCTGCTGCTGCGATGGTGGCCTCTGTTGTCACCGAGTAATCGAAGAATAATCATTTGTTCGCCACACACATTTCTTCTGGTTGATCAACAGGCGGCGATCATTCCAAGAAGACTTAGAGACAAGCGGGCGGTGCGCACGCATTTTTGCACGGGCACCCGTACTTCTGTTGCTAAACGAGCGATATGGCCGTATATAAGTTTTAGCGACTGCGTTTGATCCAGCCAAATGAATATTATTTTATAGAGATTTTGATGCAGATGACTGAGTATTTTTGACCAGGGCATAAGGTATAAAAATATAGATCAGAATAAAATGCACAGCAACGATAATGGCGATAAAACAGGAGCACGTCGTTGATTTGTTGCATTTCATTTCATTGAGGATGAAACGGGGGGGTGATCCTGTAGAAATAGTGAATATATGCGATAAAATAATTTTGAGAATATCTAAATAACAACAATGATAAATCGGAAAAATGAATAGTATGCATAGGCTTCAATAAGCGAGAAAAAAAAGTCCGGGATCGTTTTGTCCAGTCCTGTAACACAAACAGATTAATATACATGCTTTTGTGAAATATTTGATCGATTCAAGCAAACCCACCGGTCTTCTTTCAAATAAAAGGGTTATGTATTCATATTAATTAAAGATTTTTTTTGTCATAAGTATGGTCCCTGAGAATCGCCGCGTCAGCCACCTCTGGGCCCGAGCTGCGGCTATAGGCGGCTATGCGCGACACCCGCGTCTTCGGTATTGTCCGAAAGATCGCACGATCTCTTCTCGCTGTGGCCCTCACAGACTTCCTCCGGGACGTCCCCACCAACAACGACGGGAGGCGCTCTTGACGTTAGCACCTCTTGCGTCGCGACCGGCCCCGCGTGCCTTGCACTCCGCTTACGGATACGGGCTGCCCGCGTCTTGCGCTCTGCCGACGCCGCTGCAGACTCTTTCGAGGCCCTCGATGCCATCAGGGTGACGCAGCCCCTGTCGCCACCACTCGCTCCGAGGCGCTCGCTAAGGTGATCCATTGTATGTGGACTACGGCCCACGCTCTTTGATGCCCACCTCATCACTCTGAAGAAGGTGGATGGCTGGGGGCGACCTACTGCCTGCTGCAGCACGATATCTGCTGGCTGGCGGCTAAGAAAGCTAGCGGCCAACGAGAAAGATGCGGTCGCGACCTTGCTCGGTTCCACCCAGTTGTGGTGCGGCCAGGACTGGACTGAGGTCAGGGCTCGCGCGACACGCGCCTTCATCCAAGCCAAACCGGGCCGCGGCCCTGGTCAAGTTTGATTTTCGAAACGCCCTCGACACAGTCCGCCGGGAGTTCGTTCTGCTGGAAGTCGCCGACCCCGGTGCGCAGGATTCCCCCTTCTGCAGCGCCTTTTCCTCGCTGTACAAAGAATGGCAATGCCATCGCCTCCCTCGGGACTATGACGGCCTCGGCTTAACGCCCTGTCCTCAACTGCTTCACTAATTATTGTATATTTAAAGACACACGATCAAATGAAGTAAACGTATGCCACAATATAAGCATTTTAACAAACCTTACCATAGGTTATGCCTGAGAATTTATCACACGTCGACGTCTGGTTGGTAGCTTTTAGACATCTTTCAAGTGACCTCCTATAAATATATATTTTTATGTCTTGTCTACTTTTTTTTTTTTAGAGGAGAAAAAAGTCTTATCTATTTATACTTCCACAAGTGTCCTCCAGTCAGTTACTGCTTTACTCCGTGTTTTAGACGATCAATAGGATATCGAAGCATAGATTTATATATAACATAATGAATCGTGATGGAATTTGGCAAGCAGACCGAACCTTCTCATCGAAAATGACCACCCTACAGATCGGCATAGGAGACACTTCTAATCGATGTTGAAGTATTCGAATTTCATCAATGAGGTGCACTCTATATCGTTCTATGTAGATGAAATAACAGCATGTGTATACGTATAATTACATGTTTAGCCAATGAAGTTAAGTGTACGATGATTTTCCTGCTCGCAACAGCAGCGGCGGCAGCATCAAAGAAAATTGACGATTTGATTTATAGGAAATCACCGGCGGAAAATAAACAAGTTTCTTTGTTGCTCCGGAAAGCAGATAGCGGATCTTGGTGATTCTGGAGCTCAGTGTTCGTGAAGAAAACATACATCTAATTAGAATTGAGGTGATATAGCAAGTTCGGCTGCTCTATCTACGATGCGAATAGTATTAACAGTGATTCTCGAATTGGCGTCGGCGCTACATCAGAGAGTTTCACCGGACCGGCGATTTTTGATGCGACCGCCACAGCTGCCTAATTCGCTGCTAGTAAATTACGAAAGAGCGCTTTTTGCTCAGCGCGTTTCGATATCAATCATGCCTTCCTGTTCCATATCATCTCCGTATCAGGGGCGTTATCCAGCCACCCCCTGCGGTAGTGGCTGAACTCGGTGGTGCTGAAGTTCTACGAAGTGAGTTGTTGCTGTTGAACTACGTCGCAATATGACTATTACACTGCTATGCGTAAGCTGGAAACCAATACGAAATACATATATGCAGACATTATATATCACTGTAACCTGTCCATCGATAGGTGTCACTCGCCGCTGAAATTGCTTATGCGAAACACGGCGATATATAAATGAATATCATTCAGCTTGCAGGTATATGCTGTGATATGAGTTCGCGATATCGACACGCGCCACAGACCGCCTCATCGTGTATTAACAGAAATCTGACACAGTTGTTCTATCGCAGTACTGTGTACCCTAACAAGCAGGTAACGGAGGTTTGCGGAGATAAATCGATTATTTCCGGTGTTGCTCGTAATTGTGGTGACAAAGTCTCTGCTGTTCTATCTATGCCGTAATTACACTATTATGCTAATGCATTATACACAGATGTGGACCATAGTGTTAGCTATCTGTTCATTGCGTCTCGATTATATAACAATATGTTTAGATTGATGGTATCCAATGAAGATGTACAATATTCGGTTGAAGTTGAATATATTAGTTAAAAGCGTCGAATAGCACTCACCTTAGGCGTTGCCATCAACGTTCACCCATCACATAATAGTTACCTGGTAACAGATATGGTTAGCAAACGATCCAATTGACCCATATGCCTCACACACTAACAAAATCTTCATTGTGACTAGCACGCTCAAAATGTACCATATGCATATTTTAGTTTGCTTACGGTTCTATCTAGTTTTCTACAATTGTTGTTCTCTATTTTCAGAACTTACATTTTATGCACGTTTATAGGCATTTACTTTTTGGACACTCGACAAATGAATTTCGAGGGGACATGCCAGCGTTGGTCGTGACTTGATACACGCGGTCACTTGCGCAAAATCGTTGTATCGTAATGTATTTCGAGCGTCCAGTGCGTCGTCGTTCCGACTCCCGCCGAGACGTATAACCAATGGGCTACTTTGTCAACGCAGGACGTCCAACACTCGACAGCGTTTTTTTTTTCATTTGTGTTCTCCACTTCATTTCGAGGCTGTACGTCCGCTTGTCACCCTTCAAACGACCTCGATCCTGTCGAATGACTTACGATGTAATAGAGCCCTTTCGAATATGACGACGCGTATCATCTGACGCAGATGAGTGGCGCTGAAGACGCCTACGATGATTCGCTACGGGGCGCGGACGTAATACACCCAGCGTGAGGCACCTTGGTCAGGCGAACGTTATTTTTTTTAGCTCATTTCGAAAAAAATTCTGTACATTTAACCCGTTAGCACACGATCCCGTTAGCGAAGACGAAGCGCATGTCACCGACCCCGCTGGAACATGAATGTGGATGTTTCATTTTCGCATACACTATATAAATGACATGATACATGTGGCATGATCACCGACGACGCTGGAAGTTGCTGTCTGTCGTGGTGACCCCCACCCACCGTCCACATGAATATTTAGTGTCGACACCATGACAGGTAGCGTCCACAGGAGACAAAGCCAATCCAGCTGTTCGGTGTAGAGTAGAGAACAATCGATGTTCAATTTGTTGTGTCAGCGAGGCGCGATGCCAAATGGCATCTTGGGCCCGCAGTGTTTGCGTACGCAGCGGCAACAATGTACGTCGATGTGTATTCGCGTGCGTACGAACGCTTGAGAAATTTGCAATCGACTGCGGGTAACTCACTTGCGTTTATTGCGTATTTACTTCTGCTGCTGCGCTGCTGCTACTTCTCATGTGTGCTAGTTCAGTTTCGATGTCAACTGACAGAATAAACAGATAGGCCAGCAAAGAGCTAATATTTGATTAATGTATTAACAAGCACTTATATGGGCAGATATTGCATATGGTTATCATATATATATATATATATATATATATATATATATATATATATATATTTAAATAGACTCATGGCAATATGATTTCTGCGAATATTGCGAACTGCAAAGAAGCGCATTTCTTATCAGGTATTCGATGGATGGATGAATTGACGGCTCTAGACAGCGGATGTACAGTGACCCTCTTGCTTGTGCTATTCCGCGTGACGGAACGACGAGAAGACGGACGCAACCCACAACGACCGAACGTTTACGAGCATCGGTGTCCTTCATGCGATATAGTCGTCAATGGCCAATATGATGAATGCACATGTGTCACATGTGTCTGGTATTCGATTCTATAAACACACATATTACCCCACCCCCTGATCGTGCTCGTCACATGGCCAGACTGTTATCTGTGCGGCTAGCTATTGCTGTGCGGTTAGACTTGACAACTCGGTGCTGCCCGCTTCATGATATCGTAGTTGTTTGATCCTCGTTACTAGGCGCGAAAGCCGGGAGAGCTTGGCGCTATCTCTAAACTACTATTGCCACAATTTGCAATCCATAGAACGTAATTCGCTTTCAGAAGTCGGTCTTATATTACCATATAGTTTGGAATTATTGAACTGGCAGCTGGAAGATTCTGCGTATAGCAAACAGTGTGTGCGCTTGCAGGAGGCCGCGATGATGGTAACGCGAGATAATAACGCCCACTATCGTGGAAATCATTTCCCAAAGGGAAACGATTTTCTAACGGACGTCAACGGTTACGAAAGTTGTTAGCTTTGTGAAAAATTGCTGAGCGCTTTAGCCGGATCGTCGGAGGAAATCGTCCGTCGGAGATCAACTGGTTGGTCTGATGTTGATTCAGGATAGCTGTCAATGATGACACCGTTTTAACGAACTCATAGATGTTTTTTGCCATTCGACCTTTATCGCCGTTAAGATCTGCGGGAAAAACTGTCTCTCAGCTACCAAGGAGCGATGTATTTTTAGACAATAGTGATATAAATGTATGAGTTGGCAATCAAAAAACCTACTGTGTGCGTGTCTGCCTATAAATAGCAAAGGCGTCGGAAATATACACCGAATGACGAGGTTTGTAATTGCTTTCATAAGGGCAAGGGCCTGAAATTTACTAAAGACCTATTCTAAGACTGAAAAATAGCTAACCCTAATGTTATAACGACCTTGAACATCGTGAACGTCACTATTCGACACTTATTTTAGGTTTACCCAAGCTCAGCTCTGACTAATGAACTGATTCCATAAAGGAAAGAATCCAATGAACTCAATGCAAGGAGAAAAGAGGCTTTTTCTAATGCAAAAACCTATTAAAAACTACCCTCAACACAATCAGCCCTGCCCGTGGGGACGCCACTCGCGTTACGTGTGCGCAGGTGGATTCAATCTAAACTATTCGCCAAATTGCTGATAGCGAAATGCTAGTTTTTGAATGTTGGACAAATCAAGTCATCTAAAGATTAATTATCTCCACGACCATTGTTATATCCAAGCCAGCTGGATGTTGGTCACTTAAAAACCTTGTCAGCTCTTCTATTGGCATACGTTAGTATATATAGCTTTCAGAGGACTTCAAGTGTTCGATACGAGTAAACATCATTTGTCCTTGCAAAATGTACGAACCCTCTGAAAGCGGTCGTCATTTACAGCTCCGACGAGATAGGAATTAATGAATTTCTCAGATCTAGCATCCCAACTTAAGTGGCCCGCTGGTACCAACTCGACGATTCTGGTTCGCAGCTCAGAGCGAAGGCTACAAAGCAAGGGCAACATTGACGTGCGAATCACGATGAGAGTCGACGGCTAACAATGATCATCACATTATCATCGTATTCATGCTTGCGAACGACAGCACCAGAACAGAACACAACTTAAAAACGAAAACGACAACTGAAGCAAATCAACAAAATTCTGTCAAATCAACAAAACGATTATTTCGCGGCCTACATCTAAATGCGAAGTTATATCCACCCTATTCTGAAATGCACCTCAATGAAGGCCTAATCCTGAGAACACCCAAATCCAACAAGGGCCTTAATCCGTCATCAGCATGACGCATCTTATTCACGTCATCCTATCCAGGCCAGTCCCCTGGATGGTGTAGTGGTGAGCGTCTTGGACTGCTAGACCGGAGGGACGTGTGTGTTGGGTTCAAATCCTGTCAGACGCGGAGAATCTTTGGAGTTCTTTACAATCTTTCTTTATCTGAAGATTCTTGCAAGGTACGAGTAACGAAGTGGATAAGCAAAGGTGGCCCCGACAGGTCCTCATAGTAATACCTAAAAGGTTAAGAGCTGAGGTCTGTCAGATAGGGGAACAGCTGAGGGTCAGCTCGAAAAACACTTATTCTATCCAGGCCACTGATCAGTGAGATCTTTCAGGTAGCACCGCCTTCGAGGATATATTTTCGCTTGCTTTGAAATGTTTGTCAGAAACATCAGAGATATCTCTCTAAATCGATATCGAGGGATCAATCTTTACATGGTTTGTGCAAGGTGTCCTAACGTGTAAAATGCGATGTCTACTTCTAGTTTCCGGGGTTCTTTCTGACTTCATCTACAATACTAGTCATATAATAGAATCATTTCTTAGATATTTAATAGTAAGAAGGTAAAATACAGCGATTACCTTCTGACAGTGATAGTTAGCAGTAGCATAGTCCATAGGTGTATTCTCTCAAAGTCAGTACGACACCATCCCAAAACGGTACAGAGTGAAGAACGAGGCCACCCAAAGAAATTTAACGATCGTTTAGACCAGCGTCACAGGTCCCCCGGTGTCAACAGTAAACTGCTTTGTGCAACCTATCGTGCAACCTACAGAAAATCGACGAGAACGGATCTGTCCTCTTCACAGAGCAATGAGAAGAGCTCATTTAGACATTTTTATTTCGTTAAAATGCCGATCCTTCACCGATCAATTTTACTGAACCTCGCTTAGACAAACTTAGACTTTGGCTTCCATTCGAGACGTTCAGCAGAGAGTGTCGATGAATAGATAACGTCCCTCGACAACTTTTGACAGCGGGGCAAGCCGTCGCTCTCTCAGGTGTTGAACTGGACCATGACCACAGCGTATGTGAGTATTGTAGCAATTAGCTGCAAAGAAAGAAAGCATAGATATTATCATGATGGATAGGGTTTAGCCACTGGCTGTTCTAACTTGGAATGTTTTAATTGCAAATATTTGGAGTTAGCTTATTCGTAAAAGCCTCCCTTGGGTGGTTTCGTTCGCTCGTTGTGGGGGGCGGGCAGGATCGAAAACAGCAGAGCAGTATCTGCATTTTTTTCATTTGATCATTACGTAATACTATTACAATACACAATGGAGAATACTATTAAATATTTTACATTTTAGTTAGAAGGCGCATGTAGCAAGGACGAGTGGTTATTTATTCAGGAGCAATAGTTATGTATGGTAGATGCCACACTCGGTCTAGCATTTTGTCGCTCAGGGGGCGCTCGTTGACTTGAACGCTTGCTCGTGTAGAGATAGTTTCACTCGAACGCGGCGGTATCTTGGGCATAATTCCCCACATTTGCATTTTAGGGAGGACGTCTTGAAGACTCCGATGCTCTCGGCGTGGACGTCCTCCTAGATCACCTCGACTCCTAATGACAGCTGCCGGAGAAATATACAAAGCTAATTTGGATATCAGGGATAATTGGTAAAGCCGAAATTATTGTTGTAAAACCCTTTCTACGTTTTCTCTGTTACGTGCAGATCACGTTCATTTTCGATGCGTGAACAGCAAGGCCAAGCCTGAGTCTTAGCCAACATTTAACGTCCACGGTACTGCTTTTAGCATTACTTCGTAAGACGGACCCCTAACTGCCAATGTGCAACGGTGGCCAAGCCTGTGAGATCTCAGCAAGCCACTGGGTTAGCAAGCCCCACGAGTCGATCGCTCAGTGCCTCGTCGACACCGGAAGAATCTTGTGGGCCCTGGACAAGAGCCAGTCGAAGTCTCAGAGGCGTGGGGAAGCCGTGCGACTTAAACAGGCTTCTGCAGCATCCTAAGGTGTGTTGTCACAGGGATGTGACGGTATCCTATGACTTTCGTCTAGATATGCGAGTTTGTATTGACCCGTCCACATTCACGGGAAACCAATTCACCGTGGAGTGACCGTCATGGCCACAGAATGTCGGGACCCACAGAGTGTTTACCACCAAGTCGTTGAATTTTGATCAGTCTCAACTCCGCCGTACCACGAGGGGATTAGAATACAGATGCACCGTTTTAACCTATTGCGCGGAATGCTACCCGCAAAATTGTTGCTTGCCGGATACGAGAGAAATAGCTTCACCTTATATCATTGTAATCTATAAACGGTTGTCATCAAAGGAGCCGCATCTTGCGTCTATCATTCGAATACAGCCAAATCGATTAAAATGAAATATGGCATTTTTCATTCATCCTAAACTGCTCTTCAAAAAGTAATAGCAAAAGAAAGGCGTCTAAGCTCAACATTGCATTTTAGTGATAAACGTCAAATTGTTTCACGTGTATTCACGATCCGTTGTGTGTGAACTACCGGTACAATGAGACTTGGAGAAAAATCGAAAAGGCCAACGGCGGATGGTACCACGTGCGTCCGTTTCAAAATCCTTTGAAGTGGCTTTGTCTCAGCAGAGAACTCAGGTGGAACGTCGCCCAGAATACAACGAAGTTTGTCCATCTGTGATCAGGGAACAAAAATAGGAACGTTACTCACAATCTGGTTGTCGTATCGATGCAGTGGAAAGGTTATTCGACTTGCAACGTGCCGAGTTCTGGGTTCGGCCTCTAGCCAGCACGCAGTGATTTTTTCCCTAATTTTTGTTTTGGCTTCTTCATTTCAAAAGCTCGAGGCCCAGATGCGTTTCACCGGCATGAACTCCATGAAAGTGGATGCCCGTAATTATATGTATATTCAAATTGAGTTCCGTCCCACGACAGGCGATATGCCTCTACGAGTATCTCGGTGCAAAGGGTATTCAGTTCTAGCAAATCAGTCACTGCCAAACAACTGGGTTTTTCCAAACGTTTAATATGGAAACCTCACTAGATAGTTATAAACTAGCAGAGACGAATGCTATCACATAACAATTATTGCGAATGCTAATTTTGAGTACTAATGAGGTCGCTCCATCGAATGTCACATACCGTGTTTTGTACGCGCCTGACGAAAAGCAGTGCAATGAGGAGCTCTACTAAATATATTGCTGCAGAAGCGATTCGGATGAAGATGATTAGAGTTGTATTTACGGGAGCTTGTAGCGCAAGAAAAATATTGAGAAGGATTTGGCAGATCGAGCCCATCATGTGGCACACGAGACGCGGGGAGAGGATTTTGTGAAATTCATCGAAGATAGCTTCGATTGATCGAAGGCGACCGTCCAGTTCGACGATGAACTGAAAATAGAATCCTTCAGCTATTATTATAAATGCGAGTCGAATCGAGCACAACAACAATAAATGCTGCCGTTTAATGCATATGCAAGGTACGATAAAGCTAATTTAAGTCATTAAATTCTTATCAACAATTAAAAATTAAACGTAAATTCTGATTCTTAAATTCTCATTCCTTCAACAGTGCCAATTAGTGGAATGCCCTTTTTTTTTCTTTATAGAGGTTAAAGGTAAATCCTGCATGGACAGCAGGCTTCACAACGAAGGTGTTTGCCAGGTAATGTCAGACTCATAGTGACTAAACCCAGAAGCGATTTTGACTTGGGCCACTGACCGGGACTGTCTGTAAAATGATTACTTCAGTCAGTGCCTTGCAGGGACCGGCAGTTAATTCCAACCATGTCCTATCTCTCAGTTCCTCTTCTGGAGAACTTAGGGATAGGTCGTGGCTCCTTCCTCTCTGCTCTTGAAATTGCGTATCTATTTTAACGTCACCTATACTGCTCTCTTTTGCTAGTAATTCGAATGCATTTAGCATCCCGGCGATTTACAGGGTACGGTGAGGGCCGTACGGTGACTTTCTTCCGGGCGCTTGAGTTCCATAAATACACCCAATATCAAACACGGGATAAGACTAAATTACCTTCAAAATCCTATTGGAAATAGTTAACAAATTTTGCATCAGTCGATATCTTCATACGTCAACTGATACCTTTGGGGAAAGGTCCTGGACGATGCTACAAGCCTGACACGTTGATTTCACACAGGAGTCTACCTGAGAGTAGGCAAACGTGACCAGGAGAAGAGGATGCCGTGCGTGAAGACCATGAGCTACCATACACCAGCCAATGAAGAGCGTCCCTAAAATCTCTTATACACGAAGGAAGGTATTCTCTAAGTAAATGACATAATTATCCATAGACTGTGCAAATGTAGCAAAAGTCCAAAGCGTCAAGGTGGCCACATTGGTAACCTACATATTTAGTTACTAACTAAAGCACCTAATAATAATTATATTCATTTACTGTCTATGCCGACAACCGACTGAAGATAAATAACAATAGAAATAGTGCACTATGTTTTCCCCAGAAAAACTGTCGAAATGCTATCTTTGGAAAAAGAAGCGGTCCGATTAGATGAATATGCAGAGTTGCAATGGAGTGGATAACATATTGTGCGATACTTACCTGTAGGTATGGCTCCAACGTGAGCGCCATTTCATTCGTGCTATAGTATGCGATAATCAGTGCAAATACACTCTCTCCAAGAGTCAATCCGACAAGCATATTCAACGCAAAGATGTCACCCTTGTGACACTCTGGGGTACCACAACTGAAATCGAATCGATTACGTGAAAAGTGATGACAATAACTCAACCAACGCGACGCCGGCTAACATTAGCGGCTGGTGACAACGACTAATTCTCTAGAAAAGCAGCAGGGGGCCTAGTTCAACCTCGTAGCTCTAGCATTAAATCAATGCCGATATTTTGTTTGTACCTGACAAATGTTATGGGCAAAATTGCGAATCTACACATCAAGTGTTTTCACCACCAACCTCGTCCAGGTATCCTGTAGGCGATTCAGTGGCGGAACGAGTTGAGGACTACGCCAACGATGATCAATGCATAGCACGATCCATGAGCACGCTATAACGGTGCCTAGTGCATTTTTTATGAAAGACATCGTGCTTTTTGCATTTGAAAACAGCGGTGAAGACGACACCATCCAGGGGACGGTAGCCAACCAGGAAACGATGAGAACAATCGTGCCACTCTGAAGAGCCAACACCAAGCGACCACGGGTGATAAAGCGGCCGTCGGACGAACTCCATCGGATGCAGCCGCCGCAGAACCAACTGTCGATCTGAAGAAACCTCTTCGACCAGGGAAGCGCCTCCGTTTTCGGCGGCTTGAGCTTCATTTGAGTATCATCGTTTCTGGGGTAGAATAACTCACCAGGTTCCATGATGGTGGCGGCAGTGATGGGACTCGTGGACTCAATAGAAAGAAAATATGTGAGATATCGTGTGAGCGTGACGCGAACTTTGACCGATGGCCGGGACTGTTCTCTAAAGTCAGCGCTATGGTCGCACACTGCTTATTGTATCGATAACATGTAGCAGTCCACAGGCCACATAAGGCCGTAATGCTTCTCCCTATTGCCGATTATACACTACTGTTTAATGGAAGACGCTCACCCCGGCATTAAGTCATTAAATATATTTCATTATAAAATACATGCAATTGCAGTGTCGGACCAACTACATCAATACCGGCTAAGAAGTAAGTCGCATTGTCGCTAACACAGTGACTTCGTATCGAAGTAGGTAAGTGAGTGCTATGAATAATAAACGCGTTCATATGTGTAAAGATATGTTGCACTGCATGAATAGTGCCTTAGAACATCATGTTTTCAAAGGCATCGAGACGCATTGATCGCTTAACATCGATCCATTAGTTTAATGCATTCGAGGACATCGTTGTATAGCTTGGCTAAGATTTCTCTCGATTCCGGAGTTATTTCAGTCTTTATGTAGGGTACTGTCCATATAGGGCTTAGCAGTATTTAATAACGATTAACTGTCTGTAATAGCAACTTTACTGTCTATGTATTATATAATTAGGGCATGCATAAACAGTCCTTTGGCGGGGTGGGCAGAGGATCAGGTCCACGCCTACTGCTGGTTCTAGGTGCGATTACTCATATTATTAATGCTTTGTACTCATAGACCCATCCCTCGGAGTTGCAACGAGCGCAACACTATATTTCTACATACAGGAAATGGTCACGGATAAACCAAAAGACGGTCCCGGATTGAAACAAACAAAGTACGCTGTAGCCGTCTCACACGGCATATTAGTGAGTCATTTGGTGATTCTACGACTTTCACGATTTATTCAATATATATATATATATCATTCTAACTTATTGCAAAGGCGGATCGTCACATGCATGTTCGATCTATTTATGGATTTCCATGTCCCGTTCGTCATCGCGCCCGCGCCGTACGAGTCCTAATCTATTGCAGTCATATTTCTTTAAAAAAATGACCTCGTGATACGCCGAGCTATCCCGAAGCTTGTACCGGCCCTTCAGGTCCATCATAAACAGCTGCGTGTCGCATAGGAGATACGCGACTACATCGAACGCCGACCAGTGTACACCTAGCGCATGTTTTAGAAAAACCAACAACTTGACAATGTCGAGTTTTTCGAGTTAGCTTTGTGAAAGATGTCTCCACCCGAATCCCATACGAAGCAGCACTCAGGCCAATGTTTCTCTCGAACAGCTTCAGAGTACAGCAAATACATTTTGTATGAATGTATGATACAAAAAGTTGATCTTTGTTCAATGGCACATTTATGCTTTCTGTTTTCACACATGTCTCATTTACCGAACGAACGGTGTTAATACATATAATAATAATACATACTCTGAACCTATTCTATAATTTATGATATATGCCTATATCTCAACACCAAATAATAGGCAGGTATCTACATTAGGTTAAGAGCTGAGGCATGTCAGATAGGGGAACAGCTGAGGGTCAGCTCAAAAAAAAAAACAGGTATCTACATTAGAAAGCAGCAAACTCTCTCATAATAATTTTATATACTACACTGTTACAGAACTATACATCCATAGGAAAATGTGTGTGAAATATATAGCTAGAGAGCTTTTTCTAATCAATCATATTATAAATCAGTGCACTCATGCGTAGGCGACTTCGCAATTACTTTTTGTCATCAGTACAGGAGGTCTCTGCAATCGGCATAATACCAAAAAAACCGCTACGATAATTGTGGTATTCATAAAACGAAAGTCCAGAGCCACAAATGATTAGGCCTGCCGCTGACTGTCGACCTCAGTTCCGATAATTCTCGCTACGGTCGTCCCGCGCAACCGAGAATCGATGATCCACGTTCGTTGCAGACAAAAGAACAAGCACTTTCTATGCATACGGCTAAAACACGTCGACCACTCAGTTGATAAACTATCCGAAATTCGGTACGGTGCTAGGTTTACGTGGAAAATCGTCACTACCGTGTATCCTAGCGTAATTCCGAGAAATGTCCCTCGAAAAAGTTTTCTTGATTTTCAAGATAATGGTGAAGTCGTGCATATAGAATGGAATGCACTCACGTGTTGAACTGGACCAGTACTATGACATATGTGGTAACCGTAGCCATCAACTGCAAAGAGGAGCGTACGTAGATTATATGTCTAATATATAGAAATTAGACATATAATACTACACTATACATACTATACTACACTAATTTTTCATTCTTCCAAAAACCTCCCCTTGTCATATTTCCAACATTGCTAATCATACTCGCGCGAAAAGGGCGTCAATGACATTATTTTCAATTCTCCATCATTAAAGTGGCCCACAATCGACGCAAAAGCGCCGAACAGTAACCTAATAATCATAATTATGATAGCGTTGTATTTCAATCCAAACGTATAGCCATTCCTATGCCTTTTCTACGCGTCTAGTGAGAATTACCGGTACGAAGAGGCTCGGCGAGAAATCAAAGAGGCCGGCAGCTGATGGTACCACAGGCATTCGTTTCAATTTCCTCTGAAGCTGTTTCGTTTCCACAGAGAACTCGGACGGTGCGTCGTCGAGAATATCTCGAAGCTCGTCCATCTGGAATTTGATTACAAACAACATAACAGCCACTTACACACACATATATATATATATATATATATTAATGCTGAATCTGTGCTGGAACGTTGAAAGATGGTGGGCATGCATAGAGGTTCATTCGATCTTGCGAGTGTCTTAAATTTTCCAGGGTGACTCACAGCACTTGAACAGAGAAAAATATCGCTCCCTTAATTAGTGATTCTTCTGAATAAATTCATTGGTCGAATACCATGTATACGTCGTCCCCCACTGAAGCATATACCGTGATACGAAGTCGCCTGACGGAGAACGCTGCTATGAGAAACACTAGACAATAGCCACCGGATGCGCCGACCCGTGTCAAGGTGACTGCATTTGTCTTCCCAGGAGCATCAAGAGTCATAAATAACGATAGCAGAACCTGACAGAAAAGGCTCATCATGTGACAAGCGAGACGCAGAGACAGGATCTCACTCAGTTCGCGCAACAGAACTCTGATTGATACAAGCTGATCCTTTAGTTCGACGATCAGCTGAAAATGAGTTTATTGAAATCCAGTACAGCGTCGCATTGAATAGAGGGAAAGCGCAATGATTTAACGTACGCGTAGTGCTAATAATGACAATATATTGTATAAATGAGATGCGTAAAACATCCATTATAGCAGTTTCGAACGTTGAAGACGTCTTGACTTGACCATATATTTATTTTCTTTTCAGAGCACCGCCCTTCTCGATATCACCTGACGCATTCCTTCGGTACTTGACCAGATCTAATTTGCGATGAACCGACCGAAAATTTACTTCATAAACGATTTCAATACTTTTACTAGTCGTCGAAACATATCCTACTAGGACATGCTAAAAATCTACGAACCCAGAGATCACAGAGGATATATAGCAAGCAAAGAACAAACTGACTACCACGAAAAGAGAGATTCCAGCAAAAGGAACAACTAACTATTGTTGTTAACACAAATGTAATTCTTTGCTTTAATTAAAAGGGTATCCTTACCTTGGTGGAGATATTCTTGACATCTGCACAGGTCCGACAAGTCGATTTGACGCAGGAGTTCAGCGGATTGTAGAAAAACACTACCAAAAGCAGTGGATGGCGCAGTTGGAAGCTATGAGCCGCTATTAGCGAGCAAGTGACGAGTGTAGCCAATAGCTGTCGCGTGATTAAGTGTATTCATTAGGTTAATCATTCTCTTAGGTTAATTTACTTAGGTTACGAAACGGATATATATATATATATATATACTTGACAGACGTAGAGTTCATTTTATTTGTGGTAAGAACCTTACAATTGATTGTCATAACCTGCAAGGGCATATCACGTACAGTGTTATCCTCGCGTTATACGAGGGCGACCACTAACGATACACTGGTGGGACTTGTAAAGATTGTTTTATATATACAGTAGTTCTGAAACACACCCATTATTGTCCATCGTCAGGCGCAAGCTGGTGTCCATACAGGATGAGTAAATTGTGCAATATAAAGGAAAAGCTTATATACCATATCTCTCATGTGTGTGTATTTTCCATTGATATATGCTGAATTTAACGCTGGTATAAATATATTAAGTATTCGTAATCGGTTCAGCTCAATTACTATAATCAATAACAATCAAGGCCTGACAAGGAACATCCCGAGGATTACAGCTAACATTTGTTTAATTAAGTAGATTTATTTATAGATATCAAATAGTGAAATGGGGCTGCTATATGCATATATATTCATGCACTCAAATATTATATCAATTTTTCAATTTCAAAATCATGTTGATTTCCGAAACTGCAATATACATACGCTTTAGTTATACGTAAAATAAAATAAAAGCGGTATTTGCACCTCGGTTCACACACCTCGGTTCAATAAAAACATTATATATAAATGTACGATATTCGAAATTAAATTGACAATATCGCAACAAATATACACATATACACAATATAATATCATTCAGACATGACCGTGTCACAGTATGTGTAGCCGTCAGACTTATCACAATTATTTCACAGTGTTCATAAAAAATTTGTTTGCCACCTCTGCAAACTTTTTTGCTGACTTAAGTGAACGGATCTCGCGAGGAAGCGGTGTCCAACCCATTGGCAGTTGGCAAGCGAGGGCGGGTCAGCTAGATTCTCTTGTGGCGAATGGTATCATAAACTCAGTTGGTCGGCGGGCTGTTCGTCTCCTTACCGCCACTATCGGAAAAGCAATATCAGCAGGGATAGCACCTTTCGACATTTTAAAAGCTAGAAGAGCGACATAAAGTGCGTACAGAACCCTCAACTTAGGTAACGAGTATTTTACCATGATGTCCATGACGGTGTCTGTACGGCGCTTATTAGAGATTACGCGGATCGCATCATTCTGGACGATCTCTCCCCTCTTCAATATACCTCTGTAGCCCCTCCCCACCCAGACCGCAAGGCCGTAACACAAAACCGGCATGAGCTGGACGTTGTAAAGTGTCAGCAAGCCCTCAGTCGGGATGCCAAGTTCCTTATGGCGACGAAGCATGGCAATAGCTGCGTAGGATTTTGGTAGGAATGACTGAAGATGCTTATGCCATTTAAGAGTATCGTGTAAGCTTATGCCAAGACACTTCACTGATTCAGGCCATGGGAGCATCTCTCCACAAAGTTGCACCGGCACCAAGACTGAACTCTGTGGTAGACGAAATAACGAGATGTTCGTCTTCTTGGCATTGATCACTGAACCGAACTCTTCCAAGGTACCAATTATGTCCTCAACCCACTCAAGGGCCGCTCCTATATCACTTTGGACTGACGTCGGGCGAGTGCGGAACAAGACAGACGTATCATCTGCATACGCAGTAGCCTTCCCACATCCAACAGCCGATATTTTAAGCAGGACAAAGTTTTTGAAAGAAGGATAAATATAAAAGGATCCAAGACAGAGCCCAGCGGAGTACCAATGTCCATCATATACCAATCCGATTCGACGCCATCTGCCTTCACCTATATATATATATGTATATATATATATATATATACAGGCAGCACGCTAATTGGCCTATAATTAGATGGGTCACTTGTAGAACCTGCTCCGTGTATTGGAACCACTCGGGTGCTCTTCAAGTCGTGCGGATCATTCCCCTCTGAGATGATATTATTTATTTGTGATGCGAGTCAGCGGTGTCACAATTATAATATGTCGTTTAAGGTGAAATAGCCCGTATATCCCTAAAGTTAATAGCACACAATTATATCAAGTATTATCATTTCATTTTGGTGATTGTTTGGCCCACCCCTTAAATCGGCCAAAGGTCGATAGGAAAAAACACACGACGAACGATTTTTTGCCCACCCTACATAGCCCTTTTATACAGTCGATTTAGTCATGTTAAGTGTCATTCAGTTCGCACGTAATATGCGAACTGAATTGTCTACAGTGAGAAACCACCAACGTAGTAATGAGTTAGCATTTATGATACACCGATTGTTCATTCAAAATAATAATAATAATATTAAAATAAATAATAGCAACAATAATTATAATATTACCCTACCCCACTATGAGTGTCTACGTGGGGTAGCACCCAAGTACTCCACCAGTGTATCGTAAGTATTCTTTAGAGAAATCACTTTTTTGTTATGAAATCATTTACATGTTACTCAAAATCAAGACAAGAATAAACTAGTGCATTACATCCACATCGGTCGCAATATCAGTTTGAATTAGTAGTGACCCCAGCCCTTCTAACCTGCGCAAACGGTTCGTTCATTGGCCACCATCGTTCGAAGGAACTGTAGTACGCTAGCGTCACCGCCACGGACTCCGCTAATGGCACTCCCATAAGGACATACAACGCGATAATGTCGGCCTTTCGACACTCCGGAGAAGCGTGACTGTGAAAACATCAATCATGAAATATATATATATATATATATATATATATATATTTAATTTTTCCTATATATATATATATATATATATATATACATATACATATATATCCCTCTGAGGGTTAGCGTGTTCTGCCAGAATATGCGTCGCTGTTGAGGATAACTCTATATCCTGTGACGTAATACATCCTTATTGATGCTTAGAAAGAAAAAAAACTACTAAGGCTAGATGGCATTAAGTGCTGAACTGTGAAGCGATATCAACTACCAACCTCGTCCAGATCTCGTGGAGTCGATTCAGTGACCGAACAAGCTGACCGCTGCGCCAGCTATTATCGACACACACCACTGTCCATAAGACGGCCAACACAACGACTAGCAAATTTTTGATGAAAGTCATCGTGTTATTTTTCGCTGCAACCACTTCCTCTACTGCTAACCAGGAACTAAACCACAAAGCTAATGCTACCAGGGCAACCAGACCAATCTGAAGAACGGACACCAAACGGCCCGAGTTAACGAAACGCCCTGCAGATGAGCTCCATCGAACGCAGCCACCGCAGAAGCAGCTGCTGATCAGAAGAAACCCCTTTGTCCAGGGAGGCGGTGTTACTGCTGGCGGTCGAAACCTACCTTGATTGGTGGCATCGTGTCTCGACCAGAACAGCTGAGCAAATCCCATGGAGACTGGCTTTGTTTTAGATCCAATAAAGCATAATACATGAGCTGTGCAAGCAAATGCAAAATCGACAAAAGCACTGATTGAACGCGTGAGTACGACTCGCGATAACTGAGTACCTGCGTCTCGGAAGTGTCTCAAACTACGGTCGCATGCAGAGCATTTGTAAATATGGACGGCCTGTAGATCTGAGCAACAACCTGAGGCCTTAATGAATAGTACTACCGTCCTCGGATCTCACATCTCCCACACCTCTTAAGGTAGGATTCAGCAGAATAGTAACTTACAATGACGTTTATAAAACATGACTGTTGATTATCGAGCCGCCATAGTAGAAGATCAATACAGGTTATGAAGTCAGTTACATTATAATCAATACCCTGAATAGGATAGCTTGGTGGTCTGTTGCCACCAATAGCCATGCGGGTGTGTGCATATCGGACAGTCTCTCGGTATAATGAAACTGCAGGCAACCGACTAAACATCTTTAGTCTGCTGTATTTCATATAATTAACAGACACGTCTCGGCACACTGGTGCCACAGCGCACTGCAGAACGGGGGTGAGGTTCCCCATAGAAAGGTACCAGATAAAAATAGCCGAGAACTAGTGATGAAGTATTCGCATAGCATCACGTATACTCGAATGCTGTAGCCAGCACTGGTTTAGGCTCGAAACTATTGTTATTAGCAGGCAACACCCGGATATTTTCACGACAAATAGGGTCAATCGACGCATTATATTGATGCACATCCCGGAAAGTTAAGTGAATAATAACATTTCTTTAACGGATTTAAACCTAAGGGTAATGAGCTTCTCAAACGTGCACTTTATAGTTTATACACTATCCTATATATATATATATATATATATATATATATATATATATATATATATATATTTATATATCAAAGTTGTCAAACTATGCGTGGACACGCAGCGGTGTCTATGTCAGCACAATCTCTTCAACTAACAGAAGAACCGATAATGTGAACTGTAATTATTGAATCCCTTCTCCTTGCACTACACATAGTTCGTCGTTTAACAACCTATTTTCTCTCAGCAATCGAGTTTTTTGCACCTTGAAAGGCTCTATCTTGCTTCTACTGATATTGGACGCGAATTAAATTAAATTACGAACAGGAGTCCGTTCTACTATTTCACTAAAGAGAAGATGAGGATGCTCTATTTTCGCTTCACATATAACTTCCAGATGGGAATCCTTCGATGTAGAAGTTTCTTGTTAGAAGAAGCCTAGTTAGACATCAAACTGTTGCACCATGATGAACTATGCGACGAGCGTAGTAATTACCTGCAATGGCAATTACAATAAGAACATAATAATTGAACGAATAATTAAAAATAGAGAAACAATAAAAAAAGATAATAATAAAAATAATAATGATAATAATAGGAAATAATTATCATTAGACTTACCCTTAAATGTATCCAGTTAAGCCATTCTCGTATAGATCATTGCAGTAATAAAGTGGTCATGCTTTTTGAAATTGATTTCTTCACAAATCGATCAGAAGCTGACGATAAAACGTCACATTAATGTGTCTAGATTTCGCCAGTTTTGTGTGTGTGGGGGGGGTACTATGCAATTTCTATGGAATGGTATAGTTGTTCCGTTCACATTCGTTACCACTAGCGGAGCGAAGAACAATGAGCGAGCAATTTGTAGCTAGAATACTGCATTGTTATTTGAATAGAATGAGGGTTCTGTGCGAGCGTATCCAGAGTGATCTGGTCTGAAATTACCGGACAGAGAAGACCTGACGCGAAATCGAAGACACCAGCCGCAGATGGAACCACCCGCAGTCGCTTAATGATCCTCTGGGGTTGCTTTGCCTCATTGGATAACTCGGATGACCCAGAGTCGAAAGTATCACGAAATGACCCCATCTGTGCGATTAAGTTACCAGAGAACTGAGTCGCTCAACACTGGACAATAATAACAAAAAAAAGCAAACGAATGTTGGCAAGTTGTGCTGTAACAGTTCGAACACATTAACTTGGACCGTTCGCCGCATCCAACACGCGTTAGAGATGAAGAATCCTATGCATGAGTGATTGACGATTAATGAGACGTGTGTTGCTCCCCGTGAATATCGCGGAAGAAGTTTTACTCTAATAATAATAATAATAATAGTTGGTTGCTAGAAAATGGGCAGAGCAAAATGGATGGTGTTCAACACTCCCAAACAGCTCGATGTTTTTGCTATAAATGTATAGCCGTATAGCTATCAAACGGCAACAAGTCTATTTGCCTATCACATTATTGGTAATTTTCAACAAAACAAGATAATCGGAAGTGACGTTGAATAAAACTGAATCCTTTTGTTGATCCTCAACCTGTACTTTGAAGTGCGCTGAGCAGCATCCGTGCATAGCTGGCCGAAACACAGCACCTTGTCCTGTTGAGGATGTCGTTAGGATGTTTTAGTGCAGTTAGCAACGTGAGAAGCAGGTGACAGCTGAAGATGAACATGAGGCGTGTGGACAGAATCTCGTTTAGCCCGCTGAGTAGAGTTTGGATTGATCGAGGATGACAATGTAGTTCGGCGACAACCTGGAAATAGAATTCGTTATTTTAAGTACAGAAGCAAGTAAACGCTGAAATTAACGACTATGTTGAGACTGCCTGTCAGTCGACACTCAACAATACTGTATTGAACAATAGCACACGTCCCTTTCCCAGAGAATCTGGGAGGATATCTCTGCATGTTTAGACATAAGTCCGATATATGTGAGACGTATCCTTTACACGACGGTTTTTTTTTGTCGACAAGCCAGGCTTTCACCGAGAAATCTTGAAAATCGTTACAGCCGCTTCCGCAACTGTTGGCACATACATACAAATCAGAATTAAATCCTAACCGCGTCGGTAAACACGGTCAGTAACCAAGAAACGTTTTCAACCAATACTAAGTATGATATAGCTTATTGCTGCGGTTGTCAAATTTCACCGCTCAAAGGTCTCCTTCGTCTGTGAAATGTTTGATTTGCAGTGACTTGAAATAATAGCACATCGTAATTTAGGTAAGGCGATAGTAGCTGTCCGATCCTGGTGTTCCATGTATATTTTGGATGAACTTTGGCAGACCACCCGTCGAGAGCAGTACCGATTGTCAAGCCAGTTTAATAAATGATTGAACGCTTGTTCTGTGTATGAAACTGACGTCTATAAATTGATTAGCTTGATGATTGCTAGACGATGCTACCGATGGGCCCTTATTGTGTACTGGATAATATGGATTATGGTCCAATTATCACGATAGGTATTATAGTACGATAATTTGCAAAATGTCTAGTCAAGCAGCGTATTGTAACTATTTACTATTACTGTCATTAACGAGTGTAGTGTTCGTATAGTTAACAATTATAATTGTATAACCGATCTCTTACCTAATGAACGTGTTTCACATATGTACTCGTCGCTGTCGAACGAATCGAGAAATACTAGCGTTTTGAGTAAAGTTCAACGATCAGTGTCTCTACAATTTTGGCATTTGGAAAGTAAACCCGCCTCTGTATCACCACTAGTAATGTCTGGTATAAATGAACGAAATACTAAGTCAAAATGTAAGTTTTAGGTTTTCTATGTCCTTATGAATCATAAAAAAATACATTATTAGATACATAGAGACACAGGCTGCGACTGACACACAACTACAGAAAATTACAACAACATATTAACATTATTGTCGGGATATATCTTATCATATATTAATTACAAAGCTACCAGAATGGTTGCGCTGCAAAACAGTAAACCTATGAAGTAGATTAAATAATTTTCGTCAAATTATTGTCAGTTCATCTTTGCACAAATCAAGCCGTACCTGTGCGGAACGATCCTTGATATCGCCGGACCTGCATCCCATCCATGACACACGTGAATCCAGAGTTGATGGTAGAAAAACAAGTGTATCAATAAGGGTTGTCGCGTTTGAAAGCTTTGAGCGGCAACGACCCAGCTGGCGCAGAGTGGCACGAAGTACTGTTCCAGAGGCAAAGGTGTTCAGTAAGCTGATCGCTACATGTGGCTAGACTTAGCTATGACCAATAACAATTAATAATAATAATGACCAATTATAATAAATAATAAAAATAGTTCTCAAATCATAGGGGTATATATATATATATATCTTGCATCTTCGTCCCAAATGTTTTAGAGACTATGGGACCAGTTAGCGAAGGTTGGGAAACATTTATTAAATATTCCTGTGAAGCGTATGCAGGCCAGTACGAGTGATAGACGCAGAGGAGAATATTCGAAACAAGCACAAATTTAGCAGTATGCCAAACGAATACAGCTTCGATCACATGGTGTAAGAGATAACGGTATACAGAGTCCATGTATCTAATATACGATATTGGAGTACTTTGTTTGAGTACTCCAATATCGTTGGCTACATAGGAATCTTAGCAAACGAGAAATCCGCACCTCGTCAAGGTCGTTCGTACAAATCGCTGCCACGGTCACTTGCATATCTAAATCTAGGTGACTCTGTAAAAGGGTAACATAGACGCAGACCATCTCATAAATTCATATTAAAAGCAAATCAGATGTCATGTTAAGTGTTTGACCCTCGTGTTTTTGGTTATCTAATTGCAGGTGGATGATTTCCATGTAATTGTCTGTAATTAACGTTTCATCGAGGTTTCCATATAAGTCGAGCAGCTCGGGTGGAACAGAAAGTGACTGCTTGTCATCCTATCTGTGGCCGGTCTCTTCGATTTTCTCTCCACGGCTACTTGTATCAGTAACTCACGCGGGTCGTCATGACGCGTTGAATATACTACTACTTTCTTTTATATCCAACTATAACAACTACACAATCCTCTTAGATGCACCCTCTTAGTTAGGTGCAGTAGGTGCAGCCGAAATTATTTCAATTAATCTCTATATATACAATGGTTAATTTTTGTTTTCTAAACGAAGCTTATATATTTTATTCCATAAATGTCCTTTCATTTTTATGGTTTTTCGATTTCTCTCTCAATTATTCTGGTATATCGACAAACATTTACACTCCTAATATATTCGCTCCCGACACGCATGAGTACCCATAGTGCTGTACAGTCTCAGTAACACACGGGTCACGCGAACACCCCAAGCAGTGTTTCTATTTGTGGTTGTTTTTTTCCTCAATAGAATTAGCTGCCATATTGCAAAAAACTGGTGCAACAAACCGGCCGAAATATCTAGACATTTCGACGATCCTTGGCCAAAAATGTCGAAAGACCTGTATCCCACAGCGAAAACTATCATAGATATCGTATTGTGATGGCTTGAATTCAATCCCGGTTGACTAAAATGGAGCCGTTTGATCGACCCGCATAGCGTATTCTGTACACATCTAACGAAAGACAATGCAAGAAGATGCACTAAGGAATAGTGTCAAAAAGCTCAGAATCTCGAGCAGATGATTACATTTCTCTTATCCTGCGCTTCGACGACGATGAACATCGCGTGTCGAGAATTTGGCAGATAAAGGTCAGCATGTGGCATACGTCGCACAGGTGCAGGACCGCGTGCAGCTCGTTGATTTGCCGCGGCGATCTGTAAATTTGACGAAACACTAAAAATGAGGTCGATTCTTCTCTTGTCGAGTGCGACGAACCCGCATAACTAAACATCAGACTACGGACGTCGATTAAACGGACGAAATTGGACAGCAAATTCAACATCAGCAGCATGTAATATTCCGATTATCGCTGCGGTGGTTTTCAATTTGCTGTTCAAGGCTACGACCTGCCTTCACACTAGATGCGAGATACCAACTTCAATACTGTGCTGGGTATTATTAACAACGACGAATCTCTAAGGGTAGGTTGCGTAGATAATTAAATTCGTCGAAATGAGCTCGGCAGTCACCACGAGATACAGTCGCCGCCTGTGTAGCCGAAACTGCATAAGTGATTTTACAAAACAGTTAGCCATTCGACACACGTTGAGTTAAGATTTACTTCAAACATACTGAAATATATTGTATTTATTAGTAAATGATAAAAATGTTATCAGACACATTTTGCTGCTCGTTAAACCGAATGTGCCGCAAGAAAGACACACAGACACATACACCAAACTAATAAACAATGCAGAAAATCTGCGGCTGCAACAATGTGATTGCAAACCCGTTGCCGGTCAATCTCGTTCCAGTCAAACGGCATCTTGGTGGAAATATTGGCGGAACTTGGACACGTTGACTCAACACACGCGTCCCGTAGATTGGAAAACAAATCTACCAGAGCTAGGGAAGCGCAGTTACAGTCTAACCTGTGAGAGTCAGCTGCAATTACTGTCATAAGACCGAGTCGAAATTCGATTAAAAACGAGTAAAACAAGTCTATTGAGCCGTGCGTATCATCACCGGTGGCCAAATGTGGGTGTTCAGATAAAACAACAATAAAAGTGCAGTGATGGTATAATGTGAGAAATCCACAAATCCATGAAACTGAAAGTAACCTAATTCGCGGATTACTTTTTTTTTCCCCACCAGTTTCTCAGAACTTGAGAATTTTGAGTATAGTAACTTGAACGACGGTACGCACAGCAGCAACAGAATCGCTCATTTGCAGCACATTAATGATGCAATCTCGCCTGCCCGCAGATATGGTCTGTTTCCGGGCGATATTTCCGCCACGAGGTAATAATGCATTATCATGAAAACTATGGTGTCCGCGAAGATAAGTTAAGATTAAGTTGACTGCTGCGCCAACGATGATCAATACGCAGTACTGTCGATTAGTCGACGGTAACGACAGCTCTAAAAAGCATTGAGTCATTTTTCGTTAGAAAGGAGGGTTATCCCGCAACAAAGAACTAAGCACCCCTGTGGACCTTATGGAGGCACAGTAGTCCTCTCAGCTGTGGCTGGTGAGATATATGATGATCATGACGACATTGGGATATTACATTAATGAAAAAAGGCACACTGTACACATAGCGAACAGAATAATTACTAGAGTTATGCCGATCTGAAGGGCGGCCACTTAATCGCTATACGTAACAAAGCGAACTTCAGACGGGCTCCATCTACCGCAGCCGTCGCAAAACCAACTGTTGTGACTATAGATAATAACATATAACATACAGCCAGCATTGTAGGCATATAACAAGTTTATTTTATTACGTTTAGTGTTTTTGTTACACAAAACCACCCCCATAATGAATCCTAAACACAAATATTCATATGTAGATTTTGTTGTTCGGCGTCAGTTAACCGTTGGACAGCCTACTGACTTTCATCATGGAGAGCGGATGGACGCGACTATGCCGCGAGCATAACTGCACAGTCGAGCTGCCTAACAATGGGATCAATACGCTCACAAGGTTATGACCATGGATAGACGATAGTTAAAATGCTGAGATGGAAACAAGCTTCCTGAGAGATATTGTAGTCACGGAATCATCTGGGGTCATCCATTGATCAATACAGCACACCCACACAGACATTTATCGATTGTGGCCATTGTCGAAATAGAATATATATATATATATATATATATATATATATATATATATATATATATATATATATATATATATATATATATATATATATATATATAAATATAAATATATTTATATTGCTATTTCGAGTATTGTTACTCCCACGGAGTATTCACCTAGAACACATGTCCTCAGTTCCTGTCTTGTGCATCATTGAGAGTAGCGAATCGCTTCTATAACTCACGATGCAGCCAATGAACTGTTACTTCCGTAACCGGTAATCAAAATGTCGAACTCGTCTAGCCGTTTTCTACAGGTGAAAATCTACCACCACCGGGGTTGGATAGAACCTTTCGCCGATTTACGACCCTAGTTCAGCCGACGTGGCAATGGCAGGTACGCCAACCTCTCAATTTTTCGCTTTGCGGTTGGTACAATCGAAAAGTTTCTGTCAAATCTACGTGCCCCCGTATAATAATCCCTGTAACAGCCGATAAAGTACGACGCGCACGTTCAACAATAATAACAACAACGCAGGCGGCCTTGTGTACTATTCTAAACTATTAAAAATCATCATACCTCTTTCATGCGATCGTCGTATATCTTAGAACACATATAATCAACAAATAACAAAGGGCCATTTACTCACAATGGCAATATATTTCACACCTCAAGTCAGTATCTATCGCAAGTTGGGTCCACGGTACCGAAATGCCGTCCACTCATCCATAGGTTCTAGTCTTGCTAAGACGATTTCTCCTGCTGTCATTGTTACACCAAATAAACGAACGGGCAGTTGTTGATTTCTTTATTGCCTTTTATTATTAGTTCCTGAGTCCTATATGGCCCTCGGAAACTATCGAAATCACAAATCGGATAACGATGACATGACTAAAGATTTATATGAATGTCCACTTTGTGTCCGGACACAGAGACGAGTTGGTAAATACAGCCTAACGCACGTGGACGAACCACTGATAGACGACGTTAAATGCTTGCTGTGAGTCAGCCTGGAAAATTTACTTCAACAACTCATTTTGTGACGACTGGAACTGAACCATAATAATGAAGTAGGTCAGGACCATACCGCTAATCTGTAAATCAAATCCAACAATCCACATAAGTCAAAATACAATAGATGTAAATATGAAGTTGATCTAATATTTTTAGGTAGCGCGATTTGTCTTTCAAAGGTATAACGTATACCTGGGGAAGATTTTCGATTTCCGCATAGCTGGCGAAGGTGACGTAATTGAAGAATATTCACAACGAACTAAAAACTCTGCCCGACACCGTTCCTCTCAACTTTGTATGATAATACTAACTGCAGTACTTCGACTCGTATTTTCTAGACAATATAAACATCTATCCCGTACATTTGAAACCAGTGTATAATATAATACTTAGCTTGCATAGAAAATCTATGCACATAATTTCTCCTCAGGTGCTCTATACGCTAGCAGTACCATTAACAGAAATAGATAAATGAGAGGTCATAAAATGTCTAAATGATCAGGCCGAGATGGGTCTAGAGCAGTTTTTGGTTGTTTAAGTTAGAATTAAGATGTCGACTACACATATTCTATGATAGGTGCTCTAAACTAGGATCAATCAGTAGAAACTAAGTAAACGGAGTACATGTTATAGTCAGAATACCGATACGATCAGGTCCAGTGAGAAGTTGAAGAGACCGCATACGCTCGGGGTAATCGACATCCGACTTAGAATACGTTGGGCCTGTCTAACCTCAAGGCTTGCCTCGTACGGAATATCATCGAGAGTAATCTGAAGCTCATTTACCTGTAATTGTATTCAAGGGGTTTTGTTCGTTAGTATCATATTGACGACTCCTATCTTACTATTATGACAAAAAGAACATTATCTACAAGCATGTAAACAAATTAATGTTTTTGTGCTGACTCTCAGCCAGCGGTATTTAACGTCCACGTAATTACTTCGTAACAAGGACCTTTAAACGAAAATGTAGGGGTCCGCCCCGATGTGTGATGATGGCGATCGATGGCACCTACGTGTTTTATCAGGTTGCAAAGCACACACCGGGCCACCGGGCTCAACTACTAACATCTAGACAGGACACAAGTATATATGAAAATCCATTGTATGTACTTCCCATACAAATGCAGTTAAAGTGCTATTCGAAGTAATCAGTTGAATTCGGGCTGAATTCAACTGATTACTTCGAATAGCACAGAGCACATCCTCCGATCCAGCTTCGATCCTGCACAGAGCACAATGACGGACACTTAGTCAAGCACAAAGCGAGACAGCTCCTCATTACGTACGCATGGACGTAACATCGTCTCTTAATAATTCGATACATGGGAATAATACATGCATATGCAAATTACAACGAGACATAAGTCACGAATTATAGATCGTCGCAACACCCGCAGGCGTTACGCAGTCGCTATAGAAAATAGCTGCGACTATTCGAGTTATATCTGGTTAGAGCCTGGGCTATCTGCAGGCGTTCGGCAAAAGCTCAGAATAAAATGTAAGATAATTTATGTGATAATTCGCCTAGTACCATCTACCCTGCGTTGCTTGTATATATCACTTTCTTAGTTCGTCCCGTTAGTTACCGTATTTTGCAGTCGCTTAATACAAAGTAGCACGTTGAGAAGACTTGAGAAGCAGGGCACCACCATGATAGCCTTGACAACGATATTGACTGTATTGGATTGCGCCGTACCCACGCACATAAACAAAACAAATAGCTGCGAAAGAATGAAGTTCACCATGTGCAGTAGAAGCTCTGGTGAGACGATGCCGTCAACCTCGTGAAGTATCGACTCCGCTAATCGCACGCAATGTCTGAGTTCGGCTCCGAACTGAAATGACGACGTCGAGAGATCTGTTTTTATCTATCAGATGTGTCGTGTAGAAAACTTCAATTGACTCTATATTAACTATGTGATCAAGATGAAGGTCTTGTCTATGTCACGGATTGCTAAACATTAATCTCATAGATGTTAATTCAACTGACAGCAAACACGGAGAATAAAAAAATTAATTGAGGACGCATCTTAAATGCGCTATAATAACAATAATTAAAATAACACTAACAAACTTCACCTGTGGTGAAACTTGGGCGTTCTCATCGTTGCTCATCTGGGCCACCTACCCTCACCGCTCGGTTTTACGGCTAATGTCATTTATTTTGGACGTTCGATTGACCTTCCCAAATGATGTTGCTCATATGCTTTACGCAGGTTGCTGATGAATGCTGGAGGAGTTGAGGGTCACACATGATTACACCGACACATTATAGATAAATAGGCCGGATTTCGAGGGCTCAAATCCTGCCCTGGGCGGCCGGGATCAGGGAGCAGTGGACGATTTTCTCTTCCATGTCTAGTAGCGATCCCGCCATACGGAGATGCGTACAAAAATGTTTGATGGGTGAACGGCGGGGACTGTGTACGCGGGCGAGAGAAAACTTAGAAGAAAACATAAAATAGAAAATAGACGAAAACAATTGAAAAAACTGAACGACGAAAACAATTGGTGCGCATATCAGTCCGAACATACGCCCTTGGAAAATGCAACCCTTCTACTTTCTAATTACATTAATTACTTTCTAATTAACTGACAAGGAAACTACTGCTTCTGATACAATCCGAGATTTAAGTGTCATGATGTCGCCCCCAAGTTGGCCTTACTTCACACACAATAAATGGGGTACAACTGACATCGGCTTCAGTCAACTATTTATAGTTGTATTTCTATGAAGCAGTCCGACTATGACATACAATTTTATATGACTCTATTTTTACCGAAATTTCTCACAAATTTGATGTCCCTGCCTTTTTTTTGAGAGGAGGAAATTTTCTCCAAACGCACGGACACCACCAGAGACAGTCCAATCTCCATCAGAATGGGCCGATCCAGTGCAGGGTTGACGTGGATGACAAAACGCCTCTGCCTGCTAAAACCACCTTCTGCGGATAGCGTATCTCTAGCTCAGAGTCGGCACGCTTGGCATTACTTCGATCTCTGGGGAAGGTGTGTACTGCTCCGGCTAGTGTTCTCCGCGTGCCATAATCTCCTATGGCCCAGGTTACTCTGGGAGAGACGAAGGGGTGTTGGACCAAAAGTCTGATACCAGACCTGATAGCAGACAGCGTGTGGTTGGAGTGCAACGTGGGTGAGCTCACGTATGAAACGACGCAGGTGCTGACGGGCCACGGGCAGTTCTAGACCTACATGGCTAAGATCGGAAAGACGCAGGTGGACATATGCGTGCTGTGCGACGCGGGCGAGGTGGACGACGTCGAGCACACAGTGACCCAATGTGTGTCACTAGCGGCAGCCAGGCAGGGGAGCTCGAGGGAGGTCGTGGGGAAATCGGTTAGAGAGCTGTGGCCCATATGGTCAAATCGAGTTAAGCCTGGGCGGAGGTCGTAGACTGGATGGGGGGGATCATCAGGAGGAGCGAAGGCGAGGAGGTGGCCCCCTCCCCCGGTTCTCTTTTCTATCTTGACTGTCTCCACCCGCTCGGAGCCCTTGTCGTCAGTCACCGGGAGCCTTTTTCCCTTCCCGGGGCGACCTTTCGAGACCTCCCCCTCGTGCGGTGCAGCTGCCGATCGGGGTCCTGCAGCTGGTTCCGGCGCTCTCTTTCTACGCTCCCTTACCAGCTCCATGGCCTTTCGGTTCTCAGGGCACGCCGCACAATCTGCCCGGTGCCCTTCCGCCTGACACACGAAGTGGGGGGAGCTGCTCGAGTCCGTTGCACGAGACATATGGGGAAGGCCATACCGTATAGTCATGGCCAAACTTCGTGGCCGCCGCCTGCCCTGCCGCCGGACAAGTTGAGAGAGGCGGTGCTCCACCCCTTCCCGACACAAGCGGCAAGGGAGGGGGTGACCTTCCCCGAGACCACGGGTGAGGACATCCCGGAGGTGACCCGCGAAGAGGTCAAGACGGCGGTGGCACGCCTGGCACCAGGGAAGGCCCCTGGCCCGGATGGGGTCCCACCACAGGTTGTGCGCGTGCTAGCTAAACGCTGGCCCCTAGCTATCGCGAGGCTGGCGAGCATGATAGTGCGGGAGGGTATATACCCGGCTGCATGGAAACGCGCGCACCTGGTCCTGGTACCCAAACCGGGGGGTAAACCGGCCCCGCGGCATACCGACCCATTTGCCTCCTCGACGCGGTGAGTAAACTCTTCGAGCAGATAATATTCGGCAGGCTCACCGCTGAATACATCCACTGTACCACCCTACGTAAGGCTTCATTGGCCGTGCCCTCTAGGGTGTCCTCCGTTCTCGCCGTGACCATCACCGCTAGGTCATCCGCGTAGGCGAAGAGCTCGGCACCCTTCGGCATATCGGTTTGCAGAACCCCGTCGTAGGCAAGGTTCCAGAGTACGGGCACCAGAAATAGGTTACTCCGGGAGTGAAGAAGGGGTGTTGGACTAAAAGTCTGATACCAGACCTCAGGGTCAAATCGAGGGAAGCCTGGGCAGAGGTCGTAGACTGGATGGGGGGATCATCAAGCTAAAGGAGAGACACGGAAGGGCCCGAGTGAGCCACCAAAGCCCCTCGCCCCGGGGGTCTCGGAGGCCCGCTCCACCGTTAGCTAGACCGGCTTCCCCCGCGCATTCCCGCTCAGGGCCGGGGATAGGTGGACCGAGCAACCGGTACCTCTTGGGTAGATTGGCTGACCTGTCACGGGGGCCTCCTCCTTCACCAGTCTCTCCCCGCGCATTCCAGCTACGAGCCGAGGATTAGGTGACCGAGCGTTCCCGGGCAGGACCCCAACACGAAAGCCGCAGTAGTCATAGGAGACTAAGGCACCCGGCTATAGAACACTAGCAGGAGCAGTACACACCTTCCCCAGAGATCGAAGTAATGCCAAGCGTGCCGACTCTAGGGAAGAGATACACTCTCAGCAGAAGATGGTTTTAGGAGGGTAATAATAGAGTCATATAAAATTGTATGTCATAGTCTGACTGCTTCATAAAAAAAACAAATCCCGAGTCACTGATTATTGTCAAACTAGATCTAGAAAACGAGCATTTCTTTCGTCGAGAACGTGGTAGAAATTCCGCTCAAAACTGAACGCAAGCCAATCGAGATGAAAAATACTTCAAATGCAGGGAAAATTGTTAAGCTTAGCTATTGTGGACAATTTTTTTAAACGTTCAAATAAATCATTTTCAAGATGGGCTGCCATTGAGTGAGGTTGACTTACGTGAAAATTATTCCCGAAAAAAATGTATGTCGAAACAACCAATATGTAATCGCGACATCAAGAGGCCAAAATAGATCTCTTGTTATGAAATTAAAGTAATTTATGAGCAACCTGACTGACTAGTGATAGTTGCTGAGACGGAACAGTGAATGACTTCGGTATTTCGGACGTCTGCACGCATCCATCGTATAATCATGCATTTGTCAGACATCGTGGGTGCAATTGTGAGGTGATATTTTATCGAGAGTGTAGGATACGCCCTCTAATAAATTCTGCTCCATCGGCTGCTTCAAAGAGAGAAGGTCGTTGAAATATTCGAGTGTATAGAGTTGCAGTTGCATATATTCTCTAGCTTTTAGAGACACATGCTAAAGATAAAAGTGTATGTTGTGATCACCCGTGAGTATTGCTAACGAACGTAACAAGCATCACGTTACTGTTTATAAAACCTGTCAACTATATATATATATATATATAAATTCAAGGATTACCTTTTGACGAGGGTCGTCGATCTCTTCATGAGAGGGAATGACCGATTTCATGCAGCTGTTCAATATTCCGTAGAAAAAGGCCACGGCAATAAGGCAATTACGCAAACAGAATATCTGTACTAGCATCATCCACAACGACCATGCGGCTAGCAACCAAATGACGATCTGCAATGTCAGCCGTCCATAGACAGATTCGCTGATTGCATTTTAATGAAAATAGTACTATGTACATTCAATTTATGCCCAGACTTTAGTTGTGGATCTCTCTGTAAGACTAGGCTACAAAGACAAAAATTAGGTTAACTAACAACAATAAGCAACACTAAATAAAGATGGTATACAATACGCAATGTTTAACCGCTGAATTTGTAATCGGACCACGAGAGGAGATATATATATATATATATAAAGAGAGATGGAGAGCTATTGCTCGCTGACCGTAAAAAGAGAACCGTTAATTCTCGGCTCCGAAGGTGTCGTTAATATTTGTATATATATAATTTGAGTTCGGCAATATGTTCATGTTACTTCAAGCCAAATGTGTCCGGAGGGACACTCACTAACTAACTTTAATTTTGGTCATTGGTAGATCGCTGCATGTGATTTAGTTATTTTAATACATTCAATTCATATCGTATTGACAAGTGATGTCACCATATAGAAATGCAACATTATATCTGTTTTTAATATGTTTTGACTCACCACCAGGTAGTCGCCATATCGCAGATAAGAATAAAGCTTTCGAAGCAGTACTGATCAAATTTAATTGTGGCAATACCTGATACGAAGGGTAAATTCTCATCCCCAACATAACGGAGCTGGATATCATCATGGAGGCAAAGAAGAACTCCAACACGATATGTGCCAATACCAAATTAAACGCGATGTTATCTGCGCGGTGATACGCGGGAGATCCGCATCTGCTGACGAAACGTTGTCAATAAACAAACAAACAAACAGAACTGTCTGGAATTTCCCGCCGTGTGGTCATACCTATTATTATATATTGGTCTCTAATTTAGCGGATGTGAAGTTGGCAAACGATTACGTTGACTCGCTCGAATGTTCCGGCAACTCGAATATCACCAACAGACGGAACAATAGCCGCAGGCCGTTAGCTCGAAAAAAAAACTCTACCCGGATGCCCATAAATGCAATAGGGATAATAATTAGACAAATAGCACACTGTCGTGAGTTGTATGGTCACCAGATGCACTTTTTTTTCGGTGGAAATGTCCCCCCCTCCCCGCGATCTCTACGAAACTGTCTGTGTGAAGGATTCTCGTTACCTGTCCGGAGGCTTTCACCTGCCACCAACCCGAGTGGCGATCACATATAGTCGTCGACACTGACAAACCACCAAGGGTAATTAAAACAAAATGGGAACACCAATGCGATATCAGAATACGCACGTCTTCTGGCTGAGACTAACAGCAAAATTATCAACACTAATTAGCGGATCCTATAGAGGCCCGAGGCAAGGCATTATATTATGTGTAGCGTCCCCCTACAATAGGTAATCACCACGAAGACAAATACCATTCAACCGATTACAAACCGACATCACCATTCCAAACGTCACTGAGTTACACAACCTTCACTTCACCATCCCCTTTGATACGGCTACATTGAGGCCTGTTTCTTTTGTTGATTGGTATCTTGTTAGTTACTAGCTATCTCTATGGTGCTAACTAATTAATAATAATAATAATAATAATAACGCTTTATTTCAAAGGTTAGGTTTAACAATATCTGAGTTAGCCGCTATGTGTTTGCCAAGAAGAGGTCATATGTTTGAAAAAGCTACCCATCACGTAGGGCTCGAGACACTCTCCAAGGAAATAAGTCATTTACACATTGTTTCTTAGCTATGAATTTAGGTAAGACATTTATACCAGCTCTGGTAGCCGTCACAGTCACATCAAACATTGCACTCATTAGCATGGGAAGATGTTTACCAATACAAATATATGTGCGCTTATCTATATTGTCAAATTTAGCCAATATTGGCATTATATTCACTTCCTCCCTCGTACATTGACATTTAAAAGCGACGCGTTTCACGAATTTATCCCCCACTTTTTGCAGCCTCTCTTTGTCCAGTTTTAATCCTGGGTACCATACTGGCGCTGCATACGTCATAATGGGTTCAACATAAATCTTAAAAAGTTTAACAAATAGGGCGGGGTCGTTCACTACGAAAGAACGTAATATCCAGTTCGCACGGCGCGTTGCACGAAGCACAACATCCGTAACATGATCAGTATATTTCAATGTGGTTGAGGTAATTACTCCTAAGTCGCGCATTGTTTCTGCAGAGCGCAGAGGATGTCCACCAATTCTATACACATGTTTGGGATTTCCGTGACCAAAGTGTAGTACTGCACATTTTTCAATTGATAGTTTTAGATCAAGGCCCAAGGTCCATTCCAGGAACTGATCTAGGGCATTTTGAAGTTGTGCCCTCTCATGGTCCGTGTCAACTTTAGAATAAATTTTTACGTCATCTGCATATATCTTAACGGATATGGATTGCGGTAATATATACATTATGGAATTTATGTACATTATATACATCAGAGGACCTAGTATCGTTCCCTGAGGACAGCCGGACGTCACTCGCGCAGTATTGGAGTATTTGCTGTTCACCCGCACCCTGAAGGTCCTATCACGAAGGAAGTCTTTTATCCATTTCACGAGAAGATCACCAACTCCGAAGAAGGGCAGGATCTTGAGGAGTTTCGAGTGAGTCACCCGTTCGAAGGCTGACTTGAAGTCGAAATAAACAACGTCGAAACGATTTGATCTATTGACATCCCTTGCCCAATCGAACTGCGTTTCTAGAAGTTGCAGAGTCGTACTCCTTCCTGGGCGGTAGGCGAATTGGGCGTTGGATATTAGGCCTTGCTTGTTGGCATTTTCATATACAGACTTGCAAATTATGCTCTCAAGAATCTTGCATGCAACAACCGTCAGCGACACGGGCCTCTTATTCGTTGGTTCTGCTGTATGTCCCTTTTTGTGGACGGGTGGAATTTATCAGGCACTTCGGAGCGATCTAACGACTGTCTAAAGATGAACGAGAGTGGGACACACACTGCAATGCCCAGCTTTTTGAAGACGTACGATGGAATACCATCGGGTGTCGTGCTGGTTTTTGACTGTAGCTTTTTGAGATGTGCAAGAATGTTTGCAGGACACACATCAACGTCATGCACTATGTGTTGGAGAGGCCCTTCGGGGAGACGAGGTGGCACTCTCAGATCACGGTCGGCAAGCTCTCTACTAGAGGGATATGTGTCCTCGAAGACGGTTTTCAGGATCTGCGCCTTTTCGAAGTCGTCCGTTGTAAAGGTTCCATCTGGACGCTTTATGGAAGAAAGAGAATCCTTCACGACTACCCTCTTACGTATATAGTTGTGAATTATTTTAGTGTCATTCCTACGAAGAATTTCATACTCGGTAACCACACGCTGTCGTCTTGTCACCCTGGTGATTTCTTTCTGAAGATATGTGATTTTACCTGCGCATGTTTCAGTTTCTAATGATTGGTACAGATTCGCTAAATGGTTGTCGATCCGTGATTTTCTCGTTCCTCTGAGGGGAATATACTTGTCGATTAAGCGATGCATTTCTTCTATAAACAAGTCATACATAGCAGAGACACTACTACAGTTTTCGAAGAAAGACCACCAGTCAACCTGATCCAGCGCTGCTTGTATTGCTATGTAATTTCCTTTCACGTAATCTGGTACTTTAGGCATGGCGCGTTCTTCCAGAGTACATCCGGTGACAAGAAATTTAACCATGTCATGATCGGATCCAATTGGGTTTGGAAGTACTTCAACGCACGCTACTGAGTCATCATTACACAGGACAATATCCAGAAGAGACGAAGAGGTAGACGTGTGCCGAGTCGGATTTGTGACGAACTGTTGCAAGCCTTTTTCCGCGCAGAAGTTTAAGAGAATAGATTATCTGGACTCATCGGCAACAATTCCAGTTGCGCTGAGTGTGTTCCAGTCTATTTGCGCTTGATTCAGGTCGCCTGCAATGACGCAGGTTTCATCAACCTTAATTATAGAGCCGAGTTCCTCAGTCAATTTTTTCATACGTTCAACTAGATCTTGTGCAGAACCAGTCGGTGAGAAATATGTCACCGCCATACGAATTACTCGATTTGGGAGAGTGATGATACAGGCTGCTATCTCAGAGAAGAAGTTCACATTTATTTCTATACATGGTAGTTTACTTTTCACAAGAATAAGTACTCCTCCGCCTCTTGATACCCTGTCTTTTCTAATCACAACAAAGTGGCCGCCGCAACTCAGTTCGGCTGAAGTTACATGGTCTTCAGAGAGCCAACTCTCAGTGATTAGGGCGATATCAACATCGTGATATTTAAGAAACGCATGAAGGGAGTCAATAGCTCCTTGTTTGCGGAGTGACCGCGCATTCAGACAAAGGCATTTGAGATCTTTATGCACAGAGGGTGCCGATAATAGCTCAAAAGATAACAGATCTCTTACAGTTTCCTCCAATCACAAGATAAACGACCAGACACCATTAACCACCGTCATTAATAAACATATAACTTAGTTGCCGTAACTCAAATATGTCGAAATGTACATAATTCTTAGAAGTAAAGGTAAAGGTTAAGCTTTATTTGTTTATTAAAGGAGCTGCAATTTTACAATGTGTGTAGATAATGTTGTGAAATAATTATAATCAAACGGTGCTATTGTCCATGTATTATGAACCGTGACATTTATTTTTACTTATTAATTTCCATGAGGACCTAAACGATGTAACAGTTGCAGTTGCGTCAACAAAACACACTTTCTATTGTGTTGTATTGTATTTCCGTGACACAACAGCGAGCTCTGGTGCATGCAACTCAGCAAGAAGCAAACGTAAGCTAGGCACCTTGATGACTTCAAAAATAGGATGTAAACAAGGATGCGTCTATTCACAAACATTTACGTTTGGGAAAAAGGGAATACAAATCTACGACGGCCATTTCGAAACCTCCGATGTTGATCTATACCCGGAGTTTTCCCATAGGTGTTTACTGAGGATGCTGGTCGCAGCCAGCTAAAATATCAACTGTAAGAATATTGCGTTATATATATATATATATATATGTATATATATATATATATATATATACAAAAATATATAGATAAATGTACCTGTTCAATGAACAGGATGCGTCTCATGGTGCGACGTACCTTAGCCAAAGATCGTGAAGCCCATTCAGTGGAACAATTACAAGGTGCGCTCTACAGACATGTAGAATCATGGTGATCGTGGCGGCCGTGAACATCGCATAGAGGATGACGCCCCTTATGAAGCCCATCGATCCCTTTGCCGATTCTACAAATGATGCTGGTGAAGCCACTGTTAAATACAGATTGAAACTCAATAATATTGTGTATAGAGCAATCTGAACGATTTTACAGCAGCGCTTCCTACGACTGGACGCAACGAAGCGACCCTCGGGAGGATGCCACTGAATGGAGCCCCCACACAACCACCTGTCGATCCAGAGAAATTTCTTCATCCATGGAAGCTGTTTTATTGCAGGCTGGAACGACTCACTGTGGCTGGCTCGCCATAGAAACGATTGAACCTGTACGATATAAGGCACTGTACGCTTCTGGTAGTTCGGCATCGTGAGCCGCACAAGTTGATGCCAGGTTAGAAAATGATTCGGCGAGTTGGTGTAGCACTAGCCGGCAGGTTGAGGTATTGTGTGCTCAACGTCAAATGAGTGCTGTATCCGGTTAGGTCTGTCCAAATGCTTTCCCTTGGCCTCGAGTAGTCGCTCAATCTGTTTGATCCGATAAACTGTGAGCAATAACAAGCCTAAAGTATTCGTCTCTTTGGCAAATACAAAATGACGCACAATCATAATCAATGTTCGACATAGAAAAAAATAGGTTGATTCAATCCTGTCGGACATTGTCACCATTCAACACAGTCACCGATTTCCATATTCACTTTGAATCGATATTCATTCAATTGTTCACAATAGCAGCAAATAAAGGAGTACGGCAACAATGTCAAGACTATTCAACGAGAGTTCGTTTTTCGATCGGGGACCAAGACAGGGAAGGAGACGGCACAAGCTTTAGCATAATGACGATAAAATGTGTCGGGAACGCAGCACCCAACTGAATGCCAACATACAATAAATTTATTGATTAGATGTAATAGCAAACGAGGCGCACAAGCTAATCAATTCTCTTCCATTTTCGTACATAGGTTTAAGTTTCATTGTATGATTATTTTTTTTTACTCGTGTAGGGGGATCTGTTAAAATCAGGCATCTGAGGGAATATCTTGGAGAGTATTGCTGTGCGCTCCTCGGATTTTAAATGTTCTTTGCGGGCTCCATTGATCTTGCCACGAATCAGTTTGTACGGTTTTCCCTAGGTGTCTCGGTTGAGGTCCCCGAGAAATTCCTTGCAGGCTCGCATCTTGCTTCGCGCAATTTCCCGCTTCAGCATAGCCCTGGCCCTTCTGAACTCCATCACTGCGTCTAGTTTCCGCCGTTCATTTCCTCCGCTTTTCGCGCTCAGTGCCTTGACCCTTCTCCGAGTCCGAAGACAGGTGCGACGGTGCTCTGCGATTTCTTCTGTCCACCAATGCTTGGAAGATAATTGCTTTCTCCTAAGAGCGCTTCAGCGTCCTGCGCCTGCTCTATTAAGTTCTCGCTCAATCGCTACGACAGTTGCGTCCCTGCCCTGGAACCTGAGTTTATCTCGTGGGGGGCTGGGGGAGTGTCAACCAGCCCCCTCGTCAGTTCAAATTCGATCCTGTGATAGTCGCTCAACTTCTCCTAGTCGGCGAGGATCGGCCAGCCGACGATTTCGTTGGCGGACCTTGTGTTAATCATCGTCAGGTCAACGAACAACGTCCCGTTTGCTAAAACAAATGTTGACCCTTGCCCTGCTTCGTTCATATTTTTCCTATCGTTCTCCGCCAGCCACTCCATTACCACGTGACCCCGTCTATCTGTCCGGGGAGAGCCCCATTCGACCGAGGCCGAGTTGAAGTCCCCCGTGACTATGATCGGGCATGATCATGATCTGCTGCGACCTTCACCATGAACTCTCTGAGGTCCGCGAATAGCCTTTCAAGTTCCTCAATGGGGGCGTTGGGACTCGCGTAGCAGGAGATAATCCTCCCCGCCCTACCAACGTCCACCCATAAGAGCCCCGACCTGCTCCCGCATTGGTGACACTCCCTGAGCAGTCTATGATCGTCATGTTATTCATTTTGCCCTTTATCCGTGCCTTTTTCTGCGTTGCCAGGTTTCTGCTGGGCTTTGTCATCAAGAGCAGGTCGACACCCCTTCTGGAGATTAATTCCTCCATCATAGCATGTACTGCCCTGCTCCAATTACAGTTTATTTGAACCATTTTCAAACTAGACATAATTTATTGTTTGAGCCTCCTTCTGTCCGTTGCCCACCTATATTCTCTTTAAGGCCTCTGTCTCCGGCGGAGTCGCCACTTTTGCGCATCCTCGTAGCCACGTAGCCCATACCTCCACAACAGCCTAGGTTTCAGAATATGTACCATTGGGACTAGTCTCTTCTTTTCCTATTTAAAAGGTTCTCTAGTGCTCGGGCTTCGCGGCCTGCTTTGCGTTATTCATTTTTGCTCAGAGTTGTTTCCTCCTTTTAGTAGACCTCTTTGATTCGTGCAAATTTATCGAAGTAGAGCCTTGGTGATATTCACCCTCTGAAGATTTACCCGCCGAAATTGGTGCAGCAATATTCGAACCAAAAACAATAGACGAGCTAACACTCCCGGGGACGGAGGAGGGCGCGGCTAACTGCACCGACTCACTATAAGCCGATCCTGAACCGCTGATAATCATCAGCCGTGAGATGCAGATGTGATTACGGTTTTGGACGGTTTACCTGGTCCAGATTGCATGGCAAAACAAAACTCTGGGTTACGTCACGTAGCGATGCACAAATCTTCCAAGAATAAGTCCAAGCACACAAATCGAAATTACTACAGAAGGATGGACTCACGCACAAATTAAATCAAAGCAATGTGACGAGGCTGCAGACCAGTCTGCGTAGCAGAAGGTTCTTCCCGCCTTGATAGCCATTGATTGAAGATATGAATAACTTAACCTTGTACAGCCGTTGAAAACATATATAGGTAACAAAATCATATATATTCGCCTAGCTAACTTAGATAAAGGTAAAGGTTTTATTGGTTTATTAAAGGAGCTGCAATTTTACAATGCTTAAGCTCTCTTATATGTCACGCAGCGGGGCTCGAACCTGCGATCTCTGGCTTCCGATAACTAGAGATTTAGCCGTCCAAGCCACCGCGCTGGTAGTTTCAAGGTAGTTACCACCAAACAAGGTAGTTTCCTTGTTTGTACGGAGTCGATATCATAGGGCTGACATTTCCTCCACATGACGAGAATTAAGTTCAAAACCAACCGGAAGACATTAAGCAGAGGCAATAATAAGTTTACGCTAGTCCGACCTAATAAGGAGCTGTCTAAATGAAAAATGAAACTCCGAATTAGTCAAGGTTAGGAACCCACGGCACTGCAGTTTAGCCAGCCCTGACCACTAGTAAACATGCAATGCGGTGCACGTTGTATTCAATATTATCTAATGAGATTGCTCATATCAACTAGGGAAACAAAAGCCCATCACCAAGAGAATAGGTTCGAACCAGAAAAATAGAACACACTTGATTCAAACTTCACCGTGTTTATTAAGCACACAGCAAGATGTGAATATCGTCCACTGTGTTCGGCATACAGTGGACTTGCACACGATGCCGTACACAACGAGGCTTTTAGGCCTTGAAGCCCCTCGACTTCCTGCGGCCTCGGGCGCGCTCGAACTTGCGTCCCTTCGAGATGATCCTCGGGCGAGCGTGGCTTCCAGGCACACCAGGAGCTGGACCGAAGTAACGGCACGCCTTGCGGGCAGTCCTCTTTCCGGAGAGCAGCACGGTGTTCTGGCCTTTAGGAGCACGAAGAGCCAACTGGTCAAGAGTCATGCACTCTCCACCTGCCCGCAGGATCGACTTGCGAGCCTCGTCGCTGAATCGCTGGGCGGCGATAGTCAGCTTGGGCACCTTAAAGTGGCGTGTGTCGTGAGTGACAGAACCGACAACCACACAGATCTTTCCGGTACGCTCAGGTTTCGCCATCAGCTTTGCCTGAAATACAAGCAGTATACATGGCCGAGTGAGTTTATAGTACAGAAACACAGAATACATCCACTGAATATATATTTATACTTCTCACAGCGATGTAAGCACGGATACGAATGAGCTGGTTTGAAAAAATCTGTGGGTGGATTACGGCAAACTACCTGTGTCTATCTTGGGAACACAGGCGGCTTCAAAACGGGTAAACCATCCAAGCGGACCTTCTTCTATACCACACAATGACCCACCCGCGGCCCAACAGATCCCAAGAGCGCCTCTGACATAGTAGCCGAACCGAGAAGACAAAACGTCTCCCGGTCTTGAAACTTAGCCAGAGACCTGATGCTCCAGGAGGCTACAGGCTTATTGAGTGTGGATGAATGAAAATTACGATACTATACGAGTAAGCACGCAAAATTAATAATACTTCATCATTTATTCACACGGTATTGTGTTATACGTACCTAGTAAAATGGTACAACAGTAAAACGTGTAGGGTAATGAATAATCAGCACTTACTGATATAAATAGTAATATTAAGTTAGGATGTTGAGACGACCTGTCTGTAAACACAACAGACACGTATGCGATGATCCAAACAACTTAATCAAAAAAAATTACACACGAATTACGGTATATAATGGCAAACATATCACTGCATGTCAATATACAAACACAGCCAACATAGGGAGATGTTGGTGACAAGTTATAACAACAACAACATAGTATTCATGGACCAACAGGCCATGTAAAAAACCAAACAAATGATGAATTGTTCATTAGTAAAAGCTACGCACGATCTTCGAGGTTGACATCGGAGGCCGATTGATACGGCTCATATAGAGCCTCTTCAGGATGATCTTATTGAATTTCGAGCTGGTCTTGCGGGCCAGAAAGCGGTAGAGCTTCACGAGCAGACGCAGATAGATATTGTCGCTCTTCGGGTTGCGCCGCACAACCTTACGCTCATTCTTGTGGCAGATGTCTATACCCTGTGGAACGACACGACAACACGGACAGCAATAAAGTTGAAAATGAAATCAAATCATTACTATAGCATGAATAGCCAAAACGATCATTGAATCATTTTGTGTTTTAAAATCAACGACCAATAGGGTGTACTCGTGGGTGGCGACAGGTTTAGATCCAAAAGGATATCGCCGTTTCATAATAACACACTACGTTCGAGAGACCCTAAAACACATAAAAACAGCTAAAACTGTCTAGGTGCCCACAAGAGGAATGTGGATTTAGGTTGCAAACTGTGGTACAGAACACTGTCTCGGAACGCTGCCAGTGAGCGACGTAGAGCTTGCGGTGCAATCGGTGAATTTTCCGTGAACATATCGGGCGTCGGTCTGTCAGCTGGGATTTTATGACGATACACGTATCCTCATTATTCAGGTACGGCTTACACAGTGACCCCCCGGTTCCCTTTTTCATATTTATGTATATACGTGTGTATTCTATATATTGTTTATGAATGTTATGGGATCGTGTCCACTCCGTCCTATTGCAGACGGTCGAACACATTAGAGACGACTGTCGGAGATCTGGCATCGTCTGATTCAACAGATCTGGCGCATGACAGGACTCGACTTTCACACTAGACGATTTCCAATTATATACGACTATGGTAGACCAGACATTATAGGTGTCCACGCTAACAGTGTAGGTATATTATTGCTTCACCAAAAGACACCGCCACGCCGCTCACGGGTAGTAAATACACTTTTTACTTCCACTCTTCCGGCACATTTTCACACAAATCCAGCCTGTAGAAAATGGCACTATCACTAGGTAGCACGAGCATTACATTTGTTATGTCAAACTGACCATTTTCGGGCGATTTCAGCCTGTTTCAGCTAAAAAACAACGGCAAACAGCCCTCACACGAGCACGTTGCCGAGAAAAAGACTCGAAATGTGGCGAACGTGCGCCATCTTGGATCATCGTCAGGCCGAGTAGGCGACTGAACGTCACTTAGGCGGGAAAATTTAAACTTTGTCCGCGAGGCACACGACTCTAATAAACAAAACAAGGGGGGGGATATTTCAGGAGGAAGAAATGCATATGCAACGGTGATCGCGACATAGATATAGAGAGATAAAGATCTTCATGCAGACCCATAAGGATGCATGTAAAGATTCTATGTTAGATGATTGGTTGGTCGGTCATTGGCATCGGTTAACTTTGATTGCTGTTAATAATAATAATAATAATAATAATAAACATATTCTTATTTTTAACAGAGAAATATAACAATAATGTTTCATATGGTTTGTTTGAAAGAATGAGCGGCCTGGATACGGTGACAAATGGCACTGCAGTTAGTAATGTCCGAGCATCACGATTAAGAACCGGTGTAGGGTACAGTATACAATATGAATGACAATAAGTGCAACAACCCGAACTAAAGGGTATGCCGTATTAAAACACTGCGAATTTCGTAGCTAAAAGTTATCTTAGGAAAGATGTCACTAGAGGACTTCAGATAATAAAGAGCATTAATCTCTTTAGTTTGCTGAAGACATAGCATATACTGTGTCCCGGTTTTGCCGTTTTGGGACCTAACATACAGAACATTACTAAGTCTACCGGCAAGGCAGAATGACTAATTGCTCCATTTACCACAGGAGACGACAACTTTTGAAAGAACGAATCAATTTCTGAAGGTTTTGCACAGTCTCAACACACAGCAATCATTTCATTAGGTGCAGTTAACTAAACGCCAATTAATATTTTGGGAAGTCGCTTTGCGTAAAGTTGCAACTATAGTAATGTAAAGGCCAAACATATATAAAAATCAATTATCCAAATCGTTAAAGTCATTTTCGAGATCGTTCCGTATGAACATAGAGAAATGCGTTGAATTGTGTTGTACAGCAAACACATTTTTCCCCGACATGTCCTTATAGTCATAATGTTTATTTGTCAACCCAAAATCATTTCGAGCATTAACGGGTATTTCTGTCATTTCCACCTTGTAAAATTTTGCAAAATGGAGCCGAACTAATTAATGGACTTTAACAAACTGAATTTGAGATTGTATAAAATGTAGAGTGACCTGAAACAGTTTCCGAGGTATTTCGATATTAATGACGATGAACCTCAGCCCCCCCTATACGATACCCTTGCTCGATCGTCCTTTACGTCGTAATACGATGACCAAAAAAAATAGGATTTATGCAGCAAACCTACATTGTGCTCCATGTTTTAGCCTTTTAGGTCATTTATGCGCGAAATAGAAAAAAACCTTTTGTCATTATATACACACGTTATGCTAGGTCTTTCGGAGCTATCTTGAACATTGAAAAGCATCAATAATCGTTGGATCACGGGTCAGAGCAGGGTAGAATTTGATCTGTTGGCAAATGGCGTACATTGCTTTCGTGTAGCTGAGAGCAGGTGTCGTTTCTTAGAACAGACATTGAAAAATTGATGTATATGTTAAGCAGGGACAGCCCTTCAGCCGGCAAAGCATTCTCACGGTTAGACTCTATATGATCATTGTGGGTCTATTCTGGAAGCCCCGCTCGAGAAGTTATAACGAAAGCATTGAATATAACCCTAAAAAAATCCACATTGGTCCCGTACAAATTGGCCCAGAAGCATATAGAACCACGTGTGGCATATTCGAGTGACATACAAAACGATCAGCGACAGGAAGCTCGGTTAAGGCACACAGTTGCGGTCGACCGGTCTCGGGTGAGTTTGTACCGGCCGCCTGAGAAGTACCAGACACCGATATGGCTTCGAAGATATGGACGAAAAGCCATCCCCAGTGGCCGAGACGAATAGATTTAGTCCCGAAACTATGATTGTACTTGCCACGGACATCAATAGCATTTGTTATATCGAGTAATTGCGTATTACAGCTGAAATAGTCAATATAACCCGATATCCCGAGTTCATGAACAAATGACTCGAGCTTCGAAAGCACGCGGTGTAACTTACGAAATGATAACGCTAACCGCTCCGGTACCGCTGCAATAACTAATTGTTATGGAAGGCACACAATATTCATTAATTGCTGTTGTACATTAATGCAGACATTGGTTTGCTTCAGGAAGGTAATATAATGTATATAAATCATAATTCTAGTTATTTTTGTTTGTTGTTTGTCCTTCGATCGAAAAAATAGCGCCGAACCGAATCATCTCCGTCTGCGCCTGCTTCGTCCTCCGAAGGTCACCTTGAATACGAGGATGGTTTCTTAAGGCCTCAGTTCACTTTCTTAGACGTTGCGGGCCTATTCTGTGTGGCGTTGGTGGGGTTCATGGCATTGTGGGGTGAAATACCATTAGCTAGGTCAACGCTTACCTTCCTGGCGCCGCTTCGGTTCTCCCATTTTCGTGATCTAGGAAAGGTTTTGCAGCTGCTCGAGAAGTGCATGTAAAGCGTCTTTGCTAAAGCAGACTCATTGATTTTTAGCCAGAGCTGTGACACTTATCGTGTACACGCGATGCAGTTGTTTCACATACATTCTAGACATATTAATCGTTCACTTTATTTTACTGTTAACCACCGAAATTGCGCTAATATCTAAAAATCGTGTATAAATATGTCTATATTATCATTGACTCCCAGCGATTCCCCTATCTGATAGGCCTCAGCGTCTGACCTTTTGGTATCACTTTAACGACCTGTAAGGGTCACCTCTGCTTATTTTCTCAACCCTACTCGTACCAGGCAAGAATCCACGGATAAAGCAAGATGATAAAGAACCCCTCAGATTCTCCAAAGCGTCTGGCAGCATTTGATCCTAAGCTATATGATGTTCTTCCGGTGTAGCAGTCCAAGATGTTCACCACTAGACTATGCAGGCGACACACCAGTTATTATATGTCATCATGGAAGAGTTCCAGGACACCCCCCGAAAGTTAACCATTTTCTTATTCGAGTAAAGATTCTGACGAAGTCCGTCGAGAGTATCGCTGGCAAAGGCCTACGACAGGTGAGGCGGTAGACGAATCCAGTAGTTATAACCCTTTTCGGGGCGTAAACTTCAACTACACAAGCAAAAAGTATGCTAAAATGAGAAATCGGCTCACCATTCTATGTCACCATATTTTACGCTGGAATGATTCGCATTAATTAGCATTTGAAATGAGCTCGATTATGACGACAGGCCTTCTTAAGGCAAACAATTTTTAACTTAATATATACGGCCCAATGTTAGGGACATATTATTTCGAAAAGACAGTTTACTATCGAATGAATCACTTGCTTGACGTATCTTGTTTAGTTCAGTGCTCGTATCATTCAAGAAATCCGCACTTTGTCTCTACGTTGACTACCGATGGCTTTTGGCAGAGACAAACACTGCAGAGACATATATAACCATCCATAATCACTACGGTTATTCGCTACGGGTAACCACACCTGTAGCGATTAAACAACATACTAAGCGTTGCTGAATGTGTCAACGATTGTCTTCACGACGTCACGAAAGCGTCGTGTTGTGTGATCTGTCATTGAGAAGAAATGCACAAACCCACTGAGAGTGTCCAATATGTGGCCCCCTCCCCCCCGCGGGCTATGGCGGCCACATATTTCAATTTCAAACAAATGTTTATTGACGGAACTGCTATATAAATGCTTAAGTTCTCGTAAAAATAATAGTTAAAAGAATTATTGCAACGTATATTCTATATATAAAGGGTACACATTTTCGTATAATATGTAAACATTGGGTAAGATTGTACAAAACAAATATCCACAAAAATATCTACATCTGATTGATAAAAAAATTTTTCACTTCCGCTGCAAACTTTTTTGCTGAGGAGAGTGAACGAATCTCGCGAGGAGGAGAGCCCCAGACTGCCGGCAAGCGATAAGCGAGAGCATGGCGGCTAGATTCTTTAACGGCAAAAGGTATCACAAACTCAGTTGGTCTGCGGGCCGTTCTTCGCACAACAGTGGTAATTGGGAAAGTGATGTCGTTTGGAATACGTCCCTTCGACATCTTAAAGGCAATTATTGGATTGAGTCTTCGTTGCACGTCATAGAAGACATTTACTTTTTCAGAAAAACGGACATGATCATAAGGGATATAGATTGCACATAGCTCCGTCTACCCAACGGAGACTAAGGTCTGCCAATTTCTTCAAATTGACTCATGAGTTGTGTTCTTCACTTATTCGATTATAACATACATTGGATCGGTTTCAGAAGCAGGTATCAAATAAAAGCAATTAATTTCGATTAGAATTGGGAAGTAAATAGAACAGCAAAAAAATACGCATTTCGGCTGCAAATCAGTGAAATGTCAACAACAACAATGAGGGAAACTTGAGTTTCATGTGACATGAGCCATATACGAAATTTGCAATAAAAAACACCGAGCCTTTAGCTTTCTTCCGATCTAGATATTCCCGACAAGGCCATTTGTTCGCAAGTGTGTGTAAACCAACTCCTCGATTGGCAAACATTAGATTCCATAGGAACTACTGATGGCTAAAGCTATTAGTTTTGCCCGTTTGACAAATATGGTTGTTCGTGAATAAATCACACGTTTTTCTCGAAAATGTTTACCCGCATCACATACTATTGTAATCGCCTTAAATGAAAAGTGTACTTGTTTTCTATTGTGTAATTCTTGTCAAAAATGATTAAAATAACTATGGACGAAGAGCATTTCCTGATGACTGGAGTTATCGAAAGCGTCTTTAATCAACGATGTGCCCACGTCCATCAGCTCTGGTATACGCGTAACACTGTTTTGGCAGGAATCCACACAAATCATCACTTATTACACAATTCCCTGTAACAATCGACGGAGGATACCCTACCCCCTACCCAGCCACCTATGTTACCGGCGGGCCAAGGGAACCAACTGCATAGTTTTGACATTTACATTTCGTTTATTTAAAATTATGCCTTAACTAAATAATAACACGCTGTGTTGTTGTTTAGCTTGGAAAACATTTTATACTTGTTTGTGTACTCACTGAGATAAAACAGACGCCTTGCGTCTATGATGCAGCTGCTGTAGGCGTATGTGTTACCGCACGACGACCAGTTCACTGTCGACACGCGGCACCTTTCGTCACCTAACAGATCTTCTTGACCCTACTTCGTGTTTGTCGACGTTCTCTTCTTCATCCTCGAAACCACTTTGCTTTTGACATTCTCTTGCTCGATTATCTTTATTAGCACATTATGAGAGTTTTCATAATTAGCTCCTTTGTCCGCGATCCTCCACCTTCGCTAGATGTCAGTGGTCATTTCTGTATATAGTCATGGCCCAGCTGTATGTACCCGGCGCGGCCGTTCGCGCCTACCGAAGCTGTCCCCCTACAAAAATACGTCGTTCGACAAATTCCCTTTCGTCTCCTACCTCTATTCATTGCCTACACTAATTCGTTTCCCCATTATTTGTTAACGTCTCGAACTTTATTTTCATCTCCCTTAACTAATCAAGTCACCGTCCATCCTCACCCACCTCTCTCTCTCTCTCTTTCTCTCCTCCTGTTTATTGTTTTAGTTCAACTATTATTATTATTATTATGTGTTTTCAGCGCTAATCTCGAGCTGCATGTACATCGTATGCCTTAGTTTTCCTGTTTGGATCGTCCCATACAATTTCCCCAATCTACCTGCATTTGTTTGTATCGACAGTCCCCTTCTCACGCGTCGCCCACTAATTCTGTAGATACAATCCACTCTGAACACTACACAACACCCATACACACCCACACAGAGAGAGAGAGAGATACTCACTCCACAACTGCTTCGACAAACCTTTCCCCGGCTATATTTGAACATTATACACTTACATATTTATATATATATATATATTTAGGGCTATTTCGATCTGCTTTCGATACACTTATTTAATATCATCATCATCATCATAATCAACGCATCATCGGCATCGTTGTCACACTCCTCAATATTTCTCATTACCACCTTCGCGTCATTAATAATAGAAGAAAACAGACTTCTCGTTCTCGTACCATTGTTCATCATCATCATTGAAAAAAAAAACACTTTTTACAGATACAGTCCGGGGGGGTTGGGTATGAGGCGTGGAGGGCGTGTGTGTAGGGGGGATTATCACCATATCGCACAGCGTCCCATCGGAATCGTCAATGTACGCTTTGCCGTGTACCATGTGCTTGCGCGTGCCAGCTCTCGAATTCTAGGTGATTTATAACCACATTTGGCCCGAAGTTGCTCGACGAGTACCTGCATCAACGCCGGGTAACAAGACCCACTCACGTTGACCGGGGGAGGGCGGGGCGGGCGCTACCGACTCAACGTGATGCCAACAGTTCCCTCATCGAGTAGAACTCTCGTTCATTTTCCCTGATACACACCACAGCCTCTTCCGACTTCCCGACCTTCGCTCGACTCCTCGCTACCGTACACATGGAACATAATCGTACACTAACACATCGTAATAACAATATGAATAAGTATTGTAATCATCACACACGAGTGCGTCCGCGTTTCAACCACACATACAAGTTATTCCGTCGCTGCCGAGCGTCGTCGGCCCGTGTATGTTTATTTCCCATTTTGTTCGCCCTCAATTCTGCTGCTGCTGCTGCTGCCGCGTTCGTTCGCTGTTGTTGCTCACAGTCGATAGTGACAACGATTATTAGCAAGCCTTAATAGCGCCTTTGACTGACGGATAGAGAGCTGTCCGCTTCTGACGGATCCGAGCCCCTGAGATCGCCCGGTGGTCGTTTATATTCGTTTGGTCTGACTGGTGAAAATCAATTAATTCGCTCGTTCCTAAACGTACGCAGAATTAGTGCGCGCCTCCTGGCTAAACATTCAATGTTTCATAGACGTCATTACTTGCTGCGGTCATCGCTTGCCCGGTTACGTAAACGCTTTGTTTTGTCTGTTTATTCTCATACGCTCGTGTGTTTCTCGTGTTCTCTCTTTCTCCGTTTTTTTTTTTTGTATGCAATTTTCCTTCTATTTTATTAACTTAAATAAATATCATATATCTAGTATTTATATCATCGTTAGTATATATATATATGTATATATATATTTCAGTAAAACCACCTCTATCCACAGTCTTTTTTTAATTTCATCATCATCATCATTCTTCATCTTCTTCTTCTTCGCCTCCTCCTCCGCCTCCTCTGTTAGACCCGATTCCACCACGGTCATTTTCTCTCCTCTCAATCCCATTGAAGTTGTACGGCACGCATACGAGTCACCTCGTCAAGCATAGCGCAGAAGTCAATTTCAGAGCTGGTTTATTTTCGCCGATGACACGTCATTATTGTTATTATTATTATTATTATTCACTTTATGCGCAGTAGTTGCAATGTTTCCGGATTGGTTCGTTCCAATTGTGTTCACTAGCTTTAATTAGCCAACCAATCAATCGTTTGCTTGTTTATTGTCTTGTGCTGACAGCGGTTCTACTAGTGGTGGTTGGAGCAGCAGTTGGTGTTGCTCTTGCTGTGTGCGATTGCTCACGTTGTCTTTCACGCTACCACCCACCACCCCCCCTCCCCGTTTTTCAGGCCTCCGTTTACCGCGAACGCCGCTTGCAACAACGGGCAGTCAATTGGTTGCAAAACGACATTGTCCCACCGTAACATCTCGTTGGGTCGCGCTCGCTCTCTCATTCACTCATTCATTCCGGCTGCTACCTTTTCATCCAGCGTCGTATAAATTAACTAAGATGGAAGGAACACTGGCCCTCTGACTGAGCGACCAACAATTTCTCGCGCATCACCTAGAGGAAACGGGTGAGAAGAGAAAGATTAAGGTTGTTATGTTTCGGTTAGGCACACGTTGAGTCGATAGATGCATGGAGCTGCCTAATATATATATATATATATATATAATACTCAGAAAGGTAACTTGTAAGCACCTCCTATTTCGATCCTGTTCGATCTCCCTCCCCACGCAAGTGTATGAGATCAACGAATAGACATTACGTAAAATGGCAAATGGTGGCGTACCGAAGTAGTCAATTGAGAAACTGATTCACTCGCTTGCCATGCTAAGTGCATGCACTAGCATAGCCAACCGAACCGAGAGCGCCATACCTCTTTCGTGGAGTAGTCAGGCAGCTTGAGATAGTTGACACAGGTCATGACCGAGGGCAGGTATTTGTCTGACGGGTGTCCCTCTGAGCTCTTCTTAACAATCGTTAGTGGTGGCACGAGGGCGCAGAAACCTCCGACAGGTAGACGTGGTGAGCCGGTGACGAATAACAGAAACTGTCGCCTTTGGCCCTCGTCAAACTCCTCCATGATCTCGAACAGGAACTGAATGGCGCGTGACTCGACGGTATAGCCGTGATCGATCTTGCAGGCCCCGCGAAGGATATCCATTGACCAGTAGGCCGAATCACCGCATAGTGCCCGGTTCAACTCAGCAGGACGGAAGTAGTGGCCTAACGAATCCATTGGGAAGATGCTCTCGAAACCCTCCTTGAACGCGTCCATCTGACGCCGTACGCCTTCTACGAGTGTCCAGTAAACTACGAGTCGAATGTACTGGTCAAGATTGTGAATTGTGACGGCCACGTTCGCGCCACCCTTCTTTAGCTCAATGTCGTAGCCAGGCAGAGTGAAGTCCAAACCCAAAAGTTCGACTGAACATCCATCCAGAGTGAGCTTCTCGAGGCTCTTCGACAGCGCTGGTCCAGTCAGATTCCTGCAGAACAGATGACATCGCTGCTTTAGCTAAATTGTAAAATATTACAGCATGGCAAATTCTAACGTTGAACTGATAACAAAGAGAATATATAAACCTCAGGAAGTTGGCCGAATGGCACTAGATGCAAGGTATTATTGAGAGGCGGAGAAATAGGTGGGCTGCTTACTTATTTTGCGCAATGATGCGATTCTTCTGCTCGACGAGACTCTGCAGCTTGCACAGATGGCGGAACAGCTGCTCGTCAATGTGCTGGATGTCGCGTAGTCCCAGAGAGCGCTCCTCGCCAAGCATCCACTTGAATAGAGGCACCGAGAAGTGCATATCCAACATGCGCGAGTCCATAAGCGCTTTAGCCACAAACTTGCCACACATCTTGAAGCGGTTCTTGATCTTGTTCAGCTGTGACGACTTGATGTTACGCGCTATCGGGCTGGGATAAAGGCCTCCGAGAGAGAAGACGTATTTCTTCTCGCCACCCTTATGGTAGAGTGCTCGATCTGTGCTGGTCATCGAGTTACGCCACATCTCCAGATCGCAGCGCTGCAGCTCGCGAGAGACGAGCGCATAGAACTCGAGCGTCGGGCCGAGTCCTGAGCCCACCTCGTTGTCGTATTGGATCTCCAGCATTGCGCGGCTGTTGTTGAGTGAGATCTCATTGAACACGACCTCGGCCTGCTTGAGGAGATCTTCTCGATTCACTGTACGTTTCTTACGGTCAAGACGCGGAGTCACGCGTTCCGAAGAGTCCCCTGATGATAGCTCGGGGCTCGAATCCATTAGGCGTTGCAGGGCACGGTCTCTGTAAAATTTGAAAATGAAGACGGTATAACTAACGTATAATATGGCACCATGGGAGAAATCGTTCCTGTTCACTGATATTCCCGAGTAACGGCTCAAGGCCCCCCGGTGAGTGTCAGGAGCTACCGCATAGACTTCACCTGGCACCAAACTAAACCGAGACAAAAGCGTAACTAGAGACAACGAGAGAAAGCGCCATTAAGAATTAGTTTGTCGACTACAACGTAAGTAAATTCATTCAGAGAGAGCAAAAAATGGACAAGTTTTCCATGTACCTATCGAAACAGGTGCTGTAGAAGAGGTTATGACGAGTCTCGAACGGCATGACGAACGGGCAGAAGGCTGACAAGGTCTTAAGCCATGGCGGAATATTTCCTGTCATCAATGCTAAGGGATCCTGTAGCTGACGGAGTGCCTTATTGCTTAGTTTCGCGTTGAGGAAGACCTCCTCCTGTAGGGCTGGCATGAAGTTGTGGACGCCATACAGCAGGCCCCAATGTTGGCTCAGCGTGTACAGTACACGCAGCAATGCAAGCATCCTCAAGGACGGATCGGCGAGTTTAGCCTCCAGGGTCTTGCCAGCCGCGAGAGCATCCTCGATTGGACAGGTTGCCGCTGGACTGAAGCCGTCATTCCACAGTTCGTCTTTGGTCGTTGGCTTTTTCCCGGCCGAGCCTTTGCTCTTGCTTTTACGTTGACCGGTTCCGTTCTGACCTGAATCGTCGGGAATCGCTGGCCGATAGTATATCGTGTGCGTATGGGTCCAGACGGCGGACGAGGCCGAATCGAGGCCGAGGCTTACGTCAAACAGGTCCGTCTCCGAGTGGGTGCCGCCATCAGCCAGATGCGAGTACTGCTTGATCGCTTGATACACCGTCATGTTGTACTGCAACGACGTCTCGCCGATGAGGAACTGCAGCCGATGGCGGCTGTGGCCCTGCGAGCTGCCCAGCAGCATGCTCTCGTCCAAATCCTCATCACTATTATCGTCCTCCGAACCGCACTCGTCGTCGTCGCGAACCCGCCCATAGCCGCGCACCACCAGGTAGCGTTCGATCGCTTGCACCAAAGCCAGTGGATCGATCTTTACCGGGCCGTTCTTCCACTGTTTCAGATTGCCACAGCTGGGATGTCGTTCGAGGTTGCACTTGAGTTGGTGTGTATTGAAGAAGCGCAGAGCCGAGGTACCTCGCGTGCCGCCGATACCACCAGGCACGTCGTGCACTTTCAGGGCGAACTGCTCGAGCTGTGATACACACGAGCTCAGACGAGAGACCAGTGTGAGCAGAGGGGTCGAATCGCCCACCGTGCACGGGCCGTTATTCTGAGGTTCGCAGGCATTCAGTAACTAGAACACAGACACATTGAAGAGCATCTCGTTGTAACGCTTCCATTATATCATTGTCGACGTCATTTCTGCCATTATATATATATATATATATATATATATATATATATATATATATATATATATATATATATATATATATATATATATATAACAATTGCACTAGGAAGATTTGGCAAAAACAAAAATACTTACAACATCTACTCCTGCGAACACCTGCAGAATGATCTTGGCGTTGCGTACAAATGCCTCCGAGCCGGGCTCAGCAAATAGGTCGAGAAGTGCTGCTACCATACCGGAGTGAATAAGCTCAAAGGAGGAAACGTCACCCTGCTGAAGTACCTCGCAGATCTCCTTAAGGCCCTGCACGAGCTTGCCACTATCATCCTGACCGGCCTGCAGAAAAAAAACCTTCAGTTGAATGGACAGCGTTCGAATAACGACAAAGATTCCACTCGATAATCCTCTACTCTGAGATGTCTATGATCTATGTTACACTTAAGCAAAAGAGAACTGTCGAAAAAAATCGCCGTATATATATATATATATATATATATATATATATATAACACTATTGCAAATAATCTGGTACTAACCTTGACTAGAGCCACCGCGCTTTCAAGCTTCTCGAGCGTGCTCCTGCACAACTGCTGCCGATAGGTGGCAAAGTAGTTATCATTCAGCGACTGGCTTTCATCGCGGATCCACAGCTTGATTTTATGCACCATCTCCTGGCGCTGGCGTTGAAGTTGTTGCTGGATCGAGTTGTGTCTGTCCGAGCCTCCCCCTGAGCCCTGCTGTCCACTGCAGCTAGCCGCTGGCTGTGCACTCGGGCTGGGGTGGCCCCATTTGCAGAAGCGCGAGGGGACCAACTGAGAAAAGAAGCCCGCGCCCGCACCTCCGCCAGCTCCACCCTTCTTCGACTGGCCTCCGCCACCGCCTCCACTTGCACCGCCTGAATCGCCGCCTGCGTCAGCGGTGCCGGCGGAAGCGGCGCCCGCCAAGAGGCCACTGGCTCCGCCGGCAGTCGAGCTAAACCTCATCGAGACGGGACTGCTGTTGGACGAGCCCTGCGCCGAGCTATGTCCAGAACTCGAAGGTTTGGCCGAGGTGGCGCCGTGGCCTCCGGCAGAAGCAGCATCTTCCGGACTCTCCAGATCGCCATGAACTGACAGCCTACTCCTTGTCGCCGGGCCGCCGCGCTTCAACTCGGACTGAGCATGAGCCGAACCTGCGGCTGCCGCTGACGCCGCCGCCGCCACCGCCGCCGCCGAACCCGTTGACGTCGATCCCGCCGACGAGCCCTTCATCCGGCGGGAGTCTTTGCCACGCGATTCCGAAGCCCGCTTCTTGTCGTTAGCCGCTGCCGGACCCGACGCTCTCTTTCGCTTTAACATATCACCAAGGAAACGCTGGCTAAATAGCTGACTATTATGCTGCTGTTCGGGACTCTTCTCGGCGGACGTCGTCGCCTCACCGCCATGCGTCCCACTGCTCGGGTGACCTGTACCGTGACCTCCGCTCGACGCGATACCGAACTCAGCCGCAGAGTCGGGCCCCGCGCCCGTACCGCTGCTACCTCCGCCGCCCACACCGCCACTACCACTACTGCTGCTACTACCACCACCAGCTGACCCGTGAACGCCAGATCCCCGATGGCCGCTGCTATACGCGCTGTTGTGCACATGGGGCGTAGCAGATGCTATGTGCGACTCCAACGGCTCGACCGACTTCGCAGAGAGCTCGGAAATTTTGTGTATCACCCCCTCACGGTTGAACGAATGAACGAACAGATGTGGCATCTTCTGCATCAGTATCTCGGTCAGCTGCAACGCCATCACCGTCACCCGGAGATCGTTGTGGGTGGACAGCATTTGACTGAGGTGGTTCGAGACGGCGTCAGCGCGCAGGATGCCCTCAAGCGTCGTCGCATCCGTGTAGTAGACAACGCGCAGCATTGCCCGCAGGCATTTGTGACGGACAGCCGGGCCGGCACTACTGCCGTACACCTCGTACAGGACGCTCATCAGGCTGCGCACGAATTTAGCGACGAGCTCGGGTTCCTCCTTAACCAGCTCGGCGCGAGCGTCTTTCCCTATAATCATGCCAGCACTGGCGACACCGTCAGCTACGGCGGCTGATGGTTGCTTCGACGCCGAGCTTTTGCCCGACTGCGAAACTGTGGCGGCGGCGGCGGCGGCGGCGGCGGCATTCGATGCTTGAGCGCTCGAACCAGCGGCGCTGGCCTGCTGCTGCTGCTGCTGTTGGCCGCTGGCGTTGGCAGCAGCGCTGGCCGCAACGTTGACACTGGCAGAGCCTGGCGTCTGATTGCAATTGCTCACCGTCCTTCGAATGGCCCGCGTCGTTCCACTGTCCTCACTCGTCTGCTGCATCTGCGTGAAACTTAGCGAGTAGGTCTTGCCATTGATCGATAACGAAACTTCCTCCTCGCCGTTGGCGTGCGCCGACTCGATGCAGCGTCCGTCCACTAAGGAGTAAGGCTGCCACTCCATGTTGTTGTCCTGCCAGCTGGAAAAAGGGCAAATGAAAAACATACGTGACGAATTAGAACCGTTTATTATTAAGATCTCTCCCTCTTCTAGTTGAGTATCAACGTTTTTCAGTACAGACACAAAGAGAGAGAGAGGGGGGGATTTATCAGCAAATCACAGCAAATGGACGTACGTATTTCTTCTTATGGTTGAAAGAGATAAATTAACTTACCACCAGTGCACTTGCGTGATCACGTTGTTACTAGTACCAGGAGCCTGTTGTCCCTGAGGCCTCCAGAGTAGTTGATCAACGGCGAAAACGCCGTCGTCAGGTAGGCGCGGCATCAACTCCATAATCAGTCCGGTAATCTCGTAGAGCTCTTGTGGCGAGCGGGCCAACAGCTCGGGCGGATCTACACGTCCTTCTTTTTCTGGGCCTACAAGCAAATGGCGCAATGTCACATCGATGTTGCTCTTGAGAAGTTCCACCGCGATCGGCGGACAGCCCTGACACAATAGAGCCAACATACGAATCACAATGACGAACGTAGGCGACGACACAAGCGGAGGGTTACGCAATACGAGCGCCTGGATCAGGTCAAGTGTACTTCGTGGAGCCACCTGCGTTAAAGGCAAAACAATTGAGAAACATTATAAATATATATGAATATATATATATATGAATGAAGGGACTGGGGCAGTGGGACCTCCTTGTTTTAAACATACTCTATTAAGGATATATAGAACGAGCTGATCGTAGATGTATTTCACATTCAGCGGCAACGAACGGAAGTAACAGTAACAAATATCAAACGCGAATTAAATTTACGACCTAACTGCATCTCGACGAGAACGACAGCGAACAACAACGATCTTTGAATAGTGTATTCCACATATTGAACGGGTAGGAACATGAACATCACTTCTTTGTGCCCTTGTTGCCCGTGTAAGGAATAAAGTATGTTGTACTGATATACCCCCACTGTATATTCGCTAGTTAGGTGGTCACTGAAGCCGACTTATTTTGCTGAAATTTGTCTGATCGAGCACTTGCCTCCTCAAGAACGTCGGGATTATTCTGAAATGCCTCGACGATACGGGAAAGAGCTGCGCAGGCACAATCTATGCTCTTCTTATCGGGGTTGTCACATCCGCCAGGATCGAGTCGCTGGGCCAGGATTGGCACGCACGGCTTTATCAGAGACCAGTCGTCTGGGCCGAGATGTGCGCAGCAGTTAGCGGTGATGGTCAGCGCCGAACGTTGCGCGTTCATTGAGAAGAAATCGAGGTAGGCGAGACAGCTTGCGACACCGTTCGCGTGAAGAATTGCCTTGGCGTGCTTTTTGCTTAGCATTTCGAGTGCAGTCAAACTCTGCTCGGCCACATCGACGCATTGGATAGCTTCGAGCTTTTCGACGAAGCGTGGAATACTCTCGGCAATTAGGTTCGTACTTCGAGGGAGCGCCTCCATCATGTAGGTTAAGGCGCGGCAGGCGTTGTGCATCACCTCGAAGTTTGGCGAACGGCCCTCTGCGCCGCCTTCGGCCGGGCCTGCAAGCAGGCCGACGAGAGCGGGAATGACGGCCTTGAAAGGGAAACCGGCCAACGAGTCTTCGTTGCCCATGACCAGGGTCTGGCACATCTCCATGACAGCACCGAGTTGCTCGTTCTCATCAGGCGATTGGAGCGTCTCCAAAAGTTGTGTAGCACGACTGTGATTGCCGTTGGACAGGTTCGATACTCCGCCCATTGAACCGCTGAAACGAACGCATTGAGATGACAAATTGAGTTATATTACGAGCCAAGGGAGGGAGGAAGATCATATAAGACGCGACATGAAATGTTAGATTGGCACCTGATAGTAACATTATTATTATTATTATGCAATGAGTGCGGTGCTCGCCAGAGACAATATATCTAGGGTGTCGAAACAAGGGTATGAAACATTCTTATTTAGCAGTCTCAAGAACTTCGGCTTATGAGCCTGAGCACCACACAAAAGTTACATCTGGCACCATCCCTTCACAAAAGATTCTTCTGGACTCGATCCAGTGCGTCGGATGCTTTTCTAAATAAAACCTGCCATGTCTCAGACGAGTACAGCAATCCCGGGGACTACAAGATTCGTACAAATTCTGACAGAGAGAAATTTACTTTCTCAGCAACAAGGCAGCGGGAGACCGCTTTACATACTGGATTAGTCACCCCCCCCCCCCCACAACTGCACATTTCGGCACTGAGATTTTAGATTTCGTTGACACATCACTTCACAACTGCATTGATTGAGGACTATAAAAATAAATTTTCTAGTACTACTCTCGGCATTGCCTCATAAGTCGGCCCCCTTTAAATGCATTGATTGAGGACTGCTATAGTTCAATCTGACCTCGAGTATCAATGTCAAGTTATCGACACACAACTTGTGGACCAATTGTGTGATGGAAGGACGACGAGCAAGAGCCAACAAAATCAGTGAACCAAAACGGATCGATGATACAATATCCCTGTACAATACCTAATCGAATTGGTGCAAAAACACAATTCAGTCCGGATTCGCAAATGTCATCTCATTTCAAAGTCGTAGGTCCACCTACTTTTTTTTTTTAGATCCATCTACTACTACTACTACTACTATTCTACATTGTACCGTATCACTAGTGAACCACCCTCTCACACTCAGTCAGACTCGGTAGTTACGACAATAACGCGTGGCGTCACAAAAGCAATGTTCGCATTTTTCTCAAATGAATGCACTTACACATATCGGTGTAGGAAGTGTTGCATGCGAGGCCCTAACGTTCCAAGCAGCTGCGGGGGGATGCCTCGCGACTCAAGAAGCTCCCGCAGCCGATTGACATCTCCATCTTCAGCAGCGGCGCCCCCACCAGCTCCACCGCCCGAACCGCCTGAGATATTTTGGATGAAATAAGCAAAATATTTCGATTAGCAACGAAATGAATGATGTTGTTCGTAATGACGAACGATCTCATAGTGAGAGTACACAGCTTTTGTCAAGTGTCTTTATTATCGGCGTCGAAGATAAATGGAAGTCATTGGAGAGCGGTAGCGATCGTGTGCATGAGCTTACCTTCACCATAGGCGCCACCGCCAGAAGCTCCAGAGGCGGACTGAGAATCCATCTGGTTATTGTTCGGTCCGCTAGTGCCGCCACCGGCGCTGCTGCTACTGCTTGAAGAGTTTGCGCTCCCGGCGCTAGCCTGCGATTCCATCGGCTCATTCTGTTGGGGGAAAAATCATAGCAAAAAAAAACGACTGGTTTACTCAACAGCGGGACAGCCATCACGGGACAGCTATACGCTAGGTTTAAATGTTTCCAGAATACCAATCGTGTGAGATCCAGCGGAAAGCATTTCAACCATATGGCTAAACGCGTAGACGTGTACAAAGGGTGCACTTCCAAAAAATAGATGGACGCCAATCGTCCGTAACTCAAACCAGCATAGCTAGCATCCATTCACACGAACAGGCACCGTGGATGGCCAATCCGAACCGACGGCATAATCCAGCTCAACTCGTCACGCCAGCACCGTTCGCCGGCTCGTACAGCGAGCGCGATCGTACAGTATTCGTCATAACTTACGTAATCATTGTTGCGACATCAGCCAAACATGACGCCATGAGACCAAGGAGCGGAAAGCTCCACTATAACGATAAAAATCATCCCACCGCCATCCGCGTGTATCTCCCCACCGATCATAGATAGATCAATAGACCGAGATTCCTTGTCAGCGGGTTGGCAACCAACAAGAAACAAAGGTGATGCGAGGCTGGCGGATTGTTGTTGTTGTTGTTGTTTGCATCTGTTGTTACTGCTAAAGAACAAACCTGTTGTTGATGTGAATGTTGCTGGTTGTTCATCTTGGAGGGTCGCGACCCTCCAAATGCTGTCGAGTGCTGCTGCCTCCCGCTGCTGCCGGTGCCCGTGTTTCCGCTGCTGCTGCTGGTGGCGCCCACCTGCGACAGATGATGATGATGATGTTGCTGCTGTGACGCAGTGGCCGCCGCAGCACTCGCTGACGACGTGCTGTTGTTGCTGCTGCTGGTGCCGACCTGCCGGCTGTGTTGGGCACCCTCCCTATGGGCCTGTTGCTGCTGTTCCTGCTGGTGCGATTGGTGTCCACTGCTTGTCGATGCTGTAGATGATGAGTGCTGGGGCGCGGGGGGCCCTGAAGCACAAGAGCCCGTCGCGAGGGAGCCGGCCGATGTGACGACCCCTCCCGAACGACGTCGCCCTCCGGGTCGGCGAACTGCTTTGGTAGATACGTGACGCGCGAACGAGACAGCAAGTAAACACAAGTCAGATGATTGCGATGAGAAGCCCGAGTGTGATAACAGCGGTAAAAGAGTGTTATTTAAAAAATGCAACTTTTTTTTTTTTTTTTAGAGGAGAATAACAAGTGGACCTGATGCTTCTGTTTTGCTCGCCTAATCTAGTGCAAAGGCTCTGGTACCCTCACACTTCTGGTAACGGGTGCAATTAGCGCGTTGCAATTAAGCGCGTTTTGGTAATAAGACAACAACAACAACAACAACACATACCAGGCGCGCTTGTCTGTTGAGACTGGGCGCTTTTCCGGGACTTCTTGGGCGGGCTTGGGACTTTTGATTCCTTGTGTGAGCTTGCAGTGGATTGGCCTCCCTGCTGCGCGTTGTTCGAAGGCAGGTTATCCTCAACCCGTGAGGCCAAACGCGTATTGTATTTCCTTTTTCGACTTTGCGGACTGCTGGCCGTCGCTGGCGGAGATTCTAAAATACAACAGTGAATCGAATATTGTCGTATCAAACGGTCGCTCCACTGCACTGCCTTGGCCGGGTCATGGAAACTCAAACGATGATAAATGACGGCGACGCTCTTTCGTCTTGCATGCAAAAGACGCCGATGAAAGTCAACTAACCAATTGTTTTTGTACTTGCAAAAATGTCGATAACACTCGACGCATTCTGGTCAGCATGGCCGCCGGCCCATGAACCTGATGACATTCTTTTTGACAAGGGACAACTAACGTGTTGCTTGCGGGGGGAATCAGTAACCCGCTATATCGGTCCGTGTTCCTCACTGCGACGAGTGGTGCCCGTATTGGTACGTCCGTCAGCAGTGAATCCAGTCAACTCATTCGACGAGCGCAACCAGGGCAAGGTTCTGCAATGGCACCGACCACGTCAAGAGGTCGTCCAGCGAGATGGGGGAATCGACGGAGATGGACCGGAGACTGGTCGTGCGGCCAACAACGGTGGTGGCTGTACAGTCGGCGCTGTATGGTCGTCCAACAGTGTTCATCGGCGCATCGCTATTTCCTGGGAAGTTCACTTTCTCAGCTGCATCCCGAGCAAATGTCTACAGCCAATGGCCAACGCGTACGGCGCCCGTATGCACGCAGTAATGGACATGCGTAATTCGCACAAAAAAATGTAATGGCGGCAAACACATGTAGCACAAACTGATGTCGCACTCGCCACGAACTGTGATGAGAGCCAGTAACCACTACACCAGCCGACTTGACTTGCAGATAATCAATTTCTCTCTCTCTCTCTCGCCTTCTCTCTGGCTCGTAATCACAAAGGAGATTCAACTACGTTCAGATAAGCACTGCAAGACGACTGGTCAAAAAAGTCGTTTGCCAAGCTGTGATCATCAACCAGGCACAAAGTGGCACAAACCCCCCTGAGACTGTGAATTGTGGTCAGACAACCAAATCAGGATGCAAGAGTCAATTCGAAGCTTTGATTTGACCACGACTAATTAGCCAAAAGGCTGGCTAACCCCACCATAGAATAACTAACAAGGGACCCTCACCCCGAAGTGTCTCCTTTCTCGCCTGCAATCGCCGAGGTCACGTGTGCCAACCAATCCTTTGGAAATCTGTCAGTCACAACTCGAAGCATCAAGCTGACCCGATGAACCCCCCCATACGCCGATGAATAAATACGACCTCTCCTCTCAAGCCGAATCGCAAGGCATAGATCAACGCCTGGCATGTAAAGAGACAAATCTCCAAATGATACACCAATGAGTCACAATGAGTACACGAACCTCGTTCATCAGCACCAACGGCTGCATCAGCCCAATCACTCATTGCCCCTTCATCGCTGTCCGACATGATGAACCACTCGCGCGCGAGATCGTTCTCCACCTACCTGGCTGAGCCGACTGATACTGTCCAGCGGCGACGCTTGACACCGACGCAGATCCTCCGGCTGGACCGCCTTCAACAGTCGCTTGTTGCTGATGCAAGTGAGTGGCACCGATTGACGCACCCTGTTGATTCGGCACCTGATGCGCGGGTTCGTGGCTGGCCCTTCTTCTCAAGCCGCCGGCGATGCCGGCTACCGCAGCAACAGCAGCACCACCTGCAGCACCTGTGGAGGCCGAGGAAACACCTTCACCAGTCGCAGCAGTGGTAGTAACTGTTAACAATGATGAGCCGGCTGAGCTCGAGGTGGTACAACGATGCCCACCGATAATATTGCTGCTGCTGCTACTGCTAGCTCCTCCTGCGCCGATTGTTGTAATCGCTGACGATGTACTATTGCTGCTGTTGAATGCGGCGGCGGCGGCGGCGGCGCCTGTGCCAGTTGTCGATAATGCCACTGCCGGTGACAAAGGCGGCAACGATGACACGGACGTCGACGTTGATGATGTCGTGGTCGTCTGCTGCTGATGCTGCTGCTGCTGCTGGTGCTGGTCCCTCGTGGCGGCTGCGGCCGTCGACGACTGCTGATGGTGTTGGTGGTGGTGGTGATGATATTGTTGTGAAGGTTGCGGCTGCTGTTGTTGATTGTGCTGCTGCTGTTGTTGTTGCTGCGCTGCTGCTGCTGCTGCCGCTGCTGCTGCTGCTCGCTGGTTGTGTCTACTGGGCCTGGCCTTAGACGAAGTCGGTGGTGTTTCCATAGCCTCTCAGCAGGGTGCACGACGAGCGGTCTGCTTCGGGGACGAGCTGGTGGCGCAGAGAGCGGCCAGCTGGGACGCGGGACGCGATCCGGGGCGCCCGCGGGGAGCTCATTCAGTCGACTGGCAAGACACCTCGCCCCGCTCCAGCCGAGCTCTCAACACCAAAGAGACACACGCACTCAGCTCACACGCTCGAAGGTCAACTTCAACCTCAACCACACACTGACCACACGGGAACACTCGAAGGGACCAAGGAACCGGCGAAACCAGCGTCCACCGACACAACGCCAGCTACTAGAACTACTAGTTCGTGCACTACCACTACGAAGAGCAGCTACTCGCGATGAGCAGCCGGCAACAATTAACCAGTCTCCCTCTCGAAGACCACTGCTGACAACTTGTTTCAACTCTTGCTCACTGGGTTCGAATGCTGTCTGTGACCCCGTGTCGTTCGATCAGATCACGGCGAAGAACGAAGAGATTCAAGTGGAGGCGGCACAAGGAGGCAAAATTCGGTTGACCGATCGTCGTCGTCGGCGACGACCGCTCGTCCAGTTGATCGATTGTATGTGAGGGTTGAATGCTTCGCCTGCCGCTCACAATAGCCTTTGCAAGAAATCAGATCGCTTATTGTAACCAGCAACAGCTGGTGACCCCTCTCTAGCGACCACCAGCAGCACGGGGATAGGTCTTGGAGCGTGAACGTCGCAAGCGAGCGCGGCTTCACTTGGCCCAACTGCCCCTTGTTATTTGCGTTGCTGCTACACACTCTGCTCGTCCAGCAGTACATTACCGCATCCTCGTCTGATCCTTATATCGTTTCGGGCCACTCTGCACGCGTTCTACTGTGCGTGCCCTTTTTGGTAGCTACCTATCTCGCCCTTGTTCTCTCTCTTTGTCTCGTACACACTTGCCAGCTCGTTCACGTTGGGGCTCCAACGCGTAAGGACATCAGCAGTGTCGAGTTTACACTCGTTGAATTGAAAACAAGGCGATAGCCGATCAGCGATAGTTGTGGTGCTATAGATTGACGCTCATGTTTCTCGCGCTCAATCTCTCTCTCTCTGTATATATATATATATATATATATATATATATATATATAGCTTTATTTTTTATGTAGATATATGCATGTATTCACTATATAGCAATTGTTTCCTGCTGTTGCTGCTGCTACTCGGGTAAATGGAGGAGCGTCACTTCTGTTGGGTAGTATTATTAATACAATTATATATGGACTCCTGACTCGCTGGTGGATAGTAGATATATAGCTTAATACGATGATTATTAGCCCACACACACACACACACAGCTCTCGCGACGGACACCAGCTGCTGAAAGGAAAATCAAAACACAACGAATCGCACTCGAGTTAATAAACGGATCGATGGAACGTTTGCTCACTTCAACACTTGGGTAAGTTTACACATCATAATTTGAAAGCAACTACATCAAACACCATAATCAATCAGTGTCTATCTGTCTAATTATAATAATTTTGTCGTAATTATAAATTTAATATCTACAAAGAAGACGCATGACGCATAGCTGGTTAATGGTACTAGTTCAACCAACGAAAGCAGCTGCTCAATGTTGCATAGAGGAGGTCCAAGCGTCGTTTAGTGATCGCTACAGTAATTCGTTCGCTGGCAGAGTGTACCCTGATCAGATTGAGCTAGCCGACTAACACTGCCGCGTGCTCGCGTTTCGAGAGCATAGTCGCTGAGCTGCTCAGACCCTCACATGATATACAACTACGCTAAGTTTACACCCACACAGACATAGGAATAACGTTGTAGATTTTCTATAGACCAAGTAGAAACCCAGCAGAAAGTCAGCAGAACCATAAGATCATCGCTTCGATTTCTGATGATCGTGTGGCCAGCTCCACTGATACACTTCACGTATAGGATTCGCCGTGTTTATTCAACAGGGTGGCGCCTGATCGAAGGTATATTCGTACGCTCAGACGTAAAACACATATAGAATTTTCTATAGTAGTTACAGTAGTAGAAATACATAATAGTGAACGCCCACAAGAAAACACGGAACACCTGGGCTCATCAACAACAACAACTTCATCAATTTTATTCGTGCACTGAATCGAGTCTGAACTATAAAATGTGTATGCAATACAAAAATGCGACATTAGATGAGATCCATTTAAACTGTTCTTATATTATTATTTCGGTAATGCTGTCACAAGCGCTTTGTCACAATGACGCACATTCGTGATTAATCGGAATAATAATAATCCTCGTCAGTATATGCTATATATATATATCCACGTTAACGTTCTACACATGATCGATTACATTGTGCGTGTTTTACGGGCAACTTATCCAGAACGTGTCGGAAAATAGATTCAAAGCAGAATTGCCACAAAAGACTTGAATGCTTACTCAGTTTCAACTTCGTGCAATTGGCCACTAACACAGATGATCGGTATACAGGTGGAACTGAACATTTGCTCGATACTTGGCCACGGAATGAATAGCTCACGAATGACGAATAACCGATTCGTAGGGCGGTTCATGTTCTCCTGCGTAGGCGATCGTCGACGATACCATCATATATATATATATATATATCACCGAGTGTCGAACGCCCTAAGATAGTCATCCAGCGACTATATCGTACGGTACATGACAATGTACCAATGTACCGATGTACATTGGCCATGTTATCGTCATTAAACACCAGTGCCAGTGACCCACCAGTAACGGTAGGGTCACAGCATCGTTGTCGCTACAGGAACTAGTTCCCGAGTTGAGGAAAGTGGTGAACCGACAATATCAACGGCACCGCCCGTGAAAACACTGAGTGACTTCAATCGAGAAGATAGCCTGAGAGCAAGCTTCTTAGCAGTCAGAGCCGATATAGACCATTCTTGCATACACATTGGGTATCAACGAATAACCCACCCAAGTACGAGTCCCAGTTGTGCGATGTTTTCAACAACAACAACAGAGAAGGTGAGCTGTTGTGGTAGCAGTACAAATAAATGTAGTATAAACTAATACCATGGGAGAAGCAGAAGGATTTTCGCTGATTCAGAATTTGGGTCTTTCACGTCTTTGACAACGAAAGCTAAATAATTAACATTAGTTACACAATGCAACGTCTCGGGTGACAGCACCGACAATCGGTAATGTCAGTAGGAGCATAGGCATTTCCCTCGTTTGAACAGCCGTTCCAGACGCATCGCGGATCCTTGCTAGGCTTAACAGCACCGTAAGTGCGTGGAGAGGAATAAGACCAACGGCAATACGGAGCGATCTAAGCTCGTCTATTGACCAAATTACCGAGTACCGATATTAAAGTGGACCCCAACGCTGTGCGCAAACGATTCAAGCGTTGTCATCGTAACAGTTTGCGATTTTAACAAACACAGACAAAATGGCGGTATCGTATTCGAGACGTGGTGGCGCGAACCCATGACAGGCAACGTTTCGAACACGATACCCATTGTGGTTTATTTCAAATTAATCGACATCACCGACGGTCCAATGGGCAAGTGCAACATTTAGGATTTGAAGGACTACGCTGCGGCGGACGGCACGCTCGACCGCACTCCTCCACCCAAACCTAAGGCAAACGCACATAAAAGAGCATCCAATCAATGAATATTGCGTAATATAAGCCAACTCTCGTGTTGGGACTTCTCAGCACATTGACAAATGAACACAAGCCCACTAACATTAACGCCGATAAACAGTTTTCATTATGATGCAGACGTTTCGACCACAAAGTGCTCCGTGGATAACGATGTATGGATGATCGTGTAGAGAGGAGTTACGAACATCGCTCCTGCGAGACCCGGTGGAGATGGAGCAATTAAACCGCTATATAGTTTTTTTAGGATATATGCTCCGTATTCTGCTATTTCAGGCTCTACTTCATGTTCAGTTCATTGGGCTGTCAAATCTTGCTGTATCGCTATGCAGCATGCGGGGGTGGTACGAGTGCTACGGGCTAACTGAACTGTTCGGGCGACTCTAGCAAGGTGAATGTTTGTTATAGCTAACTAACAAGATGAAACAAACTGCTCTGCAACGAATTGCTTCGTGACCATAGCGATTGGCAAGAGATCGAAGCTAGAGCAATAAGGTGAGACATGACTACCGCTGGCGCTGTTGCTTTAAAAACACACATATATCTGAGCAGTTGCTTGGAAACCTACAGAGGCGCTTACAGCGCAGTCTGGCGGCGGTTTTTTTTCCCACCAAAGAGCATTGATATTTCGAATTCCGAAAACCTACTTTATTGGCCACGATGGAAAACATCAATCTTCCGATACGCTAAATCATTATTGGCTGACTAATGACTAATATCTCGTTTAATGTTAAACAAAAAAAAACTACCACGTACAAATCAAATCAATGGTGGCGGTGTTGCCAGCGAGTAGACGACAGTCGCATTTGTGCACAATCAAAGGCGGATATTAAGGTATTATATACACAGTATGCCGACTTGACGCGGACAGGGTCTTCACACACTTCCATCGATATGCACACGACAACAACAGGATCGTAATAACCTCATCTACATTGGGCGGGTCTACGAGAGACACAGACAGAGTCATGTAAGATGTTCCTTGTACTCAGCTAATTATACGTATGGTATATTACAATAGATCGAGTGACTCGTGGGCTTTGTTCCGCGACGCACATGCTTTTCCGTGATTTTATTGATTCTGATTGGGATTCCGGCGTGAAATATCATTCGGAAGGGGAGCTGGCTGACTGGCTGCTGCTCAGTATCCGCGTATCCCTTTATAGTTAACCTGTTACCTTGCTATACAAATGCAGTACCCCCCACTGGAAAACTACAGTAATAATATTAGTTTCCCACTATTGCGCTATGATCCCCTGTGTGTGTCCTGTGATCATTCCCACTATAGAGCCTAACCTTCAGCGCAACTTGTATTACTCCATCAGGCATTACTGCGGCAATGCATCAATGCTGATTCAAAATTCGCGCCGCAGAGGCGACCAGCTACACGAAATTAACCATAGATTGTTACACTCAAAATACATACACGTGGGTATGCTAAACGCAACGTAGGCAGTTATTATCGAGTGACGGCCATGAGCCTCCCCCTCCGAGATTTGCCCCGCGCGACACACCTCATGCCCGCGTTCGTTTGAGAGATTCTCACTTGTGCTAGGTTAGTGGTTCACGCAGCGTATGGTGGACACTTATTGTTCGGACGTGGAGCTGGTGCTCAGTCGCGCGTATGCACGTCCAGTGGTGCCACTGCAATAAAATCAATAAAAATATAGTAGATCCATATTACCTTTTCGGAAGTTTCGCTGTTCCCCACTTCGACTTAGAGTCCCATGTATATTATTACATCAATCGATATCATGGACATAACGTAGAGTTTAACACAGCGTAGTTTCATTTTCGACAGATAAGCCGAATAGCACGGACTAACGACAATTTCCAAGACGCTTGAGCTGGAGAACGCTGATATCAGTTGGTGCAATTTAATAGAAGAACAACGGCAACGACAACATTGGTTTTTGTTATTCACTTAAGAGTCGACCCGCCTTCTTCCGGAACGCTGAAGTGCTCTCAACACAATTAAGCTCGAGCGAGGCAGCAACAGGTTTGTAAACGGTTCTCTCATACGTTTAGGTATGCTATGTAGAACATCAATGAATGTCTTCTCGTCTGAGACGGCTTCAGTGAAAAGGATGCCGAGAACGAGGAAGAGAGGCTGGCGAGGGAAACCCTAATTAGGAAAATGCACTCAATCGATCGTTTAAAATCAAGCAAAGGGCACATCGTGGAATGAAACTCCAGCAGGCGAAACAATGATCCGATCAAAGCACCCTGCCCTGCATAGGCAGGCAACCAGGCACCGGGCGAGAAAAAAAGGTGTCGCACACGATGAGCTGATTGCCATTAAAGGATTTGGCCTGCGGCGAACGATGTCGACACAGAACGCTACTACATAGCCTACGAAGGACACTGGTGTACTACTAGGACACTGTACACTCACCATTTATACATATAGATATACACATAAATACATACATATATATACATATATATAGTGAGTCTACACCAGTGTCCTTATATATATTTTTTTTTTTATTACGTATAGATAGCGACCAGCAGACCTGCACACTGGGCTGGACCTTGTCATTCATTGAGGTGCACATAGAAATTAGCGCTTCGGGCCGACCTTTCCAAACGCATACAACAGGAAGTTCCTCCTGTGGCCATGCGAACTTACGCAATCTCTTAGCGTCCCGCCGTGCGTCACCTCTATTCAATGCACTTTTGAAAAGGGGAGCGGGTCCTCTTGGGTTTGATACCCCCCCCCCCCCCCAGTCGACGGTCAGTCCCAAATCCTTCGACCCAACTGCACACAGGCGGCATTCCCAGGACCCCGTCAGATCTCCCCTCTCCTCCCGGGGTCAAGGAGAGAGAGCACTGCGCAACAGAGCTGCCGCACACAGCACCTACAGCCGACCGACAGCATCCACTACTAATAACAACACAATATCTACCAGCAGTGCTAGTCCCACGGAAAAATTCCCGCAAAAAGTCGCAGTGGACGGATGGTGACGATAACGGAGACTGCTGCTGCTGCTAAATCATTTCCGAGCCCGTTCGTGGAAGCAGGCACATCCTGTTCACGGGCTACGTTCGACGAACGCCAGCTAGCCGAACACCAATGAATAGAATCGGGATGCAAGAGGTTCACTGGGTGTTGCACCCTCATCGACGATGCATCGGGACGGGCCAGTCCGTCCCACCTATCGCCTGTCTGTAACCTCTGACCATCGTTACCTGCATATTCTGGAATTATGTCCTAGGGAAGAGGACGAGGAGTACGTCTCCATCGTTCGTCTTGCAGCTATAGCTCTTTCGCTCTCTCTCTCTCTATCTCTCTCTCTAGATAGTTCTCTATGTGTTTGCATGTTATTGTCTCTCGCTCTCTGGTCGACCTGTCTGGTCGGTCTGTCAGTGGTAGACCAGAGCCCGAACGAGGAGGAAGAAGATAATCACACCACGCACATCTACAGTAGTACTAGTAGTAGTAGCAGCAGCAGCAGCGACGACGGCGGCAGCAGCAGCAGCATTGGAGCAACGGTGGTAGTGATGGCTCTCGCTACTCTAAAAATAACCACTTAGCATCGTATATGAGGGACACATAGAAACACACGCTTATACACAGGCACACACACACACACACACTTGCATACAAACGCACCAACGCGGCCAAGGCTGACGGACAAACGCGAGAGTCGTACGAAAATGGCCACACAGACCACGGCCACACACAGACAGACTCGCAGGCAGGAACTATGATCCAAGCGAACGATGCGGACTCACACGGCCACACATTCAGAGGGAAAAAGTGCCACTGGCAGAGACGGCCACCGAGCGATGGTTGGACAGGCGTTTGGCCAAAGCAACGGGTTGTGCCCGTAAGTGAATACCAACGAAATGGAACCGGCCAACGGACTTGAACTTGTCGTGTTAGTTAACTGACCATTCGATTGCGTCTCGCTAACTGAGACTCCATGACTTCGTCATCATGCAAACTTAGAACGAGCCCACAACGTACACGATACATACGTTGAGATTGCTACGGGCCGCTGTACATGTTTTGTTCCTTGTTCGCCTTGAGGCGAGCGCTGCCAAGAGCAATGAGACACCGTCTAGTACAGCTTGCAAGAGGGCTGATTCTGGGCTAGCGGTCGTTCGCCGTCGAGAGAGCCGTCCATCGACTATTGGCCCGTCGGTCTGGCTACGATAACTGCTACTACTGCTACTGCTACGACCAGCAGAAGCAGCAGCGAATATAAACACAGTGGTAGTCAAGTAGTCAATCGTCGAAGGCAATTTGCCGAGGCCAACCGTAGCGGTGGACCCTCGCTTGGCGCAAGCCTAGTATGGCCTAAACCCCCTCGAATTGAGACGCGTTGACGACGAAAGCGCTCGACCCACCTGAACAGGCGAACCGGCCTCTTCCAGTGCGCGATGGGGGCCCAGCTCAAGCCAGAAGGTAGCACGCTTCCAGCTCTCGACGACCAACAGCCTCCCTGAAAATATAAGGATACGCAACCCCTTAGGTTGCTCACCCACGTACAGCATGTACATACCTTGGTCAAGTCGCGGAGCTAATGCCCGTAGATGGGCTAGCGGGGTATGACGCCGAAAACCGTCGGCTTTTTAAGCCTGGAATATCGTGAACGATGAACAACCCAACTCACAGACTGGTTCTCTATTACAACAAGATGGCCGAGCCAATGCGTTCATTCAAGGAGAGGAAGCGCGCCAATTCTTGAATTACCCTTATTTCTACATGGGCCGCCATTATGCAGCCGTTCGTCGGGAAGAACACATTGTTGTTTCATCATTTTATTATGCCCAGATGCTGACTTGAATAGCCGCCGGTGGGACGTTTCCCCAGCAATGAGTTGGTGCCGTTGCAAAAATCTGGCTAAATTTCGGTCTCGAACAGAACCAACCTGTGTAAATACATCGCGCTATGGCGCGCTTGCCGCATTTGATTCGCCAAGCAGCAATCTCTGTTCAAATTACACTCTCTGCTAAGACTCCAAGGTTGTAATATTCCAAAGTAATAATATCTCAAGGGTCAGATCAGAGGCCTGTCACATACGGGAACAACTAAGAGACAGAGCGAGTGAGTGTGTCAGCTCAAGGAACGTTTTGTTTGGCTAAGATTTCATTCACATATGCATTTCTAACTGCAACTACCTATGGAACCGAATTATTATGAAGATTTGTTCGTCAGTGCTAAGTGCGTGATGGTTATTACCACCATGGTTGCTGTTTCATTATTATTATTATAATAATTATTATTATCAATCTATAAAAATACCTGTCGAATAGAATGCACGTAAATTCTCGAATACGCCCAGTTTTTCCACCAAAGTGTCGCTTTTACCCATTCCTAGTTGAACCTCAGCTCATCCTCCCCATGTAACTGGTTTTCGGAATCATCTTTCTGGGATAGCTTCAAAGACCTGTCACGAAGAGTCTTTCATATCTGGATATTTCCCACCACCACGTTTTGCCGTAATCCCTCTGCTACGACAATAATAATAATAATAATAATAATCACAATACCCAAGCAGAGATGATTTGGTCATCATCGATGACGAAAGCGAACTACATGGACAGAGCCTGGCAGGTTGGGCTTTCTGTCCGGCCAATCGCCCGCCACTTCATATGAATTCTCCTCCTCCTCCTCCTCCTCCTCTTCCTCCTCCTCCTCTTGTCTCTTCCAGCTCTCCGTTCTGCTGAATCTGCTGCTACGCCTGCGGCTGCTATCGGCTGACTCCTCTCGATCGAGAAAACGGAACCGTTCGGCCCGCTCCTTCCTCGTAGCCACCGCCTCTCCGCCCTCACTCTCTGCATCCGTAGTGGCAGCAGCAGCAGCAGCGGCAGCGGCGGCGGCGGCAGCGGTGGAACAACCACTGCTACCTATACAACTATTACAGCAGCAGCAGCAGCAGCCGCGCCGGCGGCCGCAGCGACCGCTGTCTGTAGCAGCGGCCATAGCCCCGTTGCTGTTAGGCGCCATGTTGTGAGATGAGGGCTGTGCTGCGAGGGCTGACAACCAGCCGGCTGCACACCCAGCACAGAGCAAGCGGTTCGAACCAGCTCGCCAACCGTTCGGCCATCTCTAGCGGGGCAATGTGACTGTTGGTATGGCTATCTTCGTCGTCGTTATCGTCGTCGTCGTCGTTTTTGCCGCCGTGCTCCCGCTACTTCCTCTCCACCGCTAGCGGCCGCTCGAGCGGTGCTGAGTAGTACGGGGTAGTCGTAGTGGTATTGGTGAGTGTGTGTGTGTGTGTGTCTGTATGTGTATCTCGATATAGCTGGAATGAGTGAGTGGGGGAGAAGTGGCAGCAGCGCTCGCTCAGTTGTCGCGGCTTGCCGCTTGTGGTGGGCGCTATCCTCGCACTGTTGAGCAGTTGTGTACGATAGTCTCAAGCTGACTGGGTTCGTCGGTGTAGCGGAGCAGCAGCCGCTACCACCGCCACCACCGCCGCCGCCGCCGCCGTCGTCACCGACCGTCGATCGAGTAGCAGCACGGCGGCAGACCGAGTGAGGGGGAGAGAGAGAGAGAGAGAAAGACAGAGCAGCCATTCAGCCATCCATCCGGCCAACCATCCAGCCAGCCAGCTAGAGAGCCACCGCAAGACAGAAGCAGCAGCAGCAGGGCCAGTCGAGTCCGCTGTAGCAGACACGCAAAGCAGAGGGTGGGGGGAGGCGGACGAGGAGGGGGCGGGCAGCGAGGGAACGAAGCGAGTGAGCGAGCCGAGCGCTGAGCAAGCTAACGCTGCCGCTGCTGCTGCCGCTGCTGCTGCCGTCGCCACCACCACCACCACCACCGCCGCCGCCGCCGCTGCTGCTGCTGTACGACCCGCGTCGAGTCGAGTGTGACTCAGACGGCAGCCAGCGGAGAACGACCGATCGCCGACCGCTGCCGAGCGACGAGCGAACCGACATACAGACGGATGGACAGACGAACAGACAGACAGATACACAACGACGACGACGACGGCAGCAGCAGCATCAGCTAAGGGCGCTTGCTTCTACGAGAGAGTGTGCTGCTGCTGCTGGACTACTGGTAGTCGCCACCGTAGCCGTCCCGTCGTGGTGTGGTGCTGCTGCTGCTGTGTGGTGGCCGTACAGTGGAGGCTATCGTAACAACGCAAACGGGAACGGGGAGGAAGCTGGCAAAGAGCGAGCAACGAATAAACGAACGAACGAATCAAGAAAGAACACGAAACAACGCAGCAACAAGAAGCGCAGCGTTCTCTATTCGGTGCACGGCTGATCGGTTGGTCAGTCGGTCGGTCGATTGATCGGTGCATCGATTCGTACCGTGCCTTCGTGCTGTGCCCGTGCTGTTCTGGTGTTCAGAAGGCAGCGCTACGGGCTAGTGAGTGCTGTGCCGTTTCTGAACAGGGCTGGCCTGAAGAGGAGCCACCCTTGTCCACCGCTGTCTTGCGTTGGCTCTAATCGCGACGGCCACTGTTGTTGTCGTTTGTTGTTGTTGTTGTTGTTCTGCTACTACTACGCTACTGCTGCTGCTGGTGGTGGTGGTGGCTCTGGCTTGTTCTTGTACCGCCACAGTGAGCCCCACTCTTCGAGTCCGAGTCAAACAGGCGGTGGATATTGCTGCTGATGCTGGTGCTGCTGTTGTCGTTGGTGCCTAGTTGCACAACGCACGCAGCTAGCATCATCATCGTCACCATCAACAACAGCAGGAGCAACAGCAGCGGGCAGGAAAAGGAGAGTATATCATTCCGTTGTTGTCGTAAGTCGTCAGCGAGCGAGCGAGCTAGCAAGCAAGCGACTGAGAGAGTGTGCTGCTTCGAGCTGAGCCATCCTATGGCAATCGCATAGTTGACGGCAGCAACAACGAGAGCTGGCAGCGCTATAGCGAGCTGCTTGGATAAGCGAGAGAATCTCTCTTTTTCTCCCTCCGTCTCGCGCTCAATTTCTCTCTCTCTCTCTCCCGCACTCACTCTCACTCTACCGTGATCGTCGCCCCACTATCGTGTGTGCCCGAGTGTTGTTTGTATGTGAATGATCTTACAGCGGCTTGGCCCGTACAGCGGACACACAGTACCAACAACGTGTGAGTCCGACCAGCAGCAGCCGCAGCAGAGATTCAGCGGGAGAGGCAGCTGCCGTTGACGGTCGACGTGCGGCTGATTCATCACCCACGGGCGGTGCTGCTGCTGCTGCTGCCAGTGATAGTGGTGGTGGTGATTCGTGTTCGTTCGTGTCGTCGACTGCGTTGGCTTGCCTTGGTTGCTCGTGTGCGCTCGTACCACTGCTGCTGCTGCTACAGCGACTGCAGCAGTTGCAACTGTAGCTGCTTCTAGGGAGTTGGCTGCTTAAGCCGCCGGTGCGTTGGTTACCACCAGCACAGCTAGCACGCCAGCCAGCCAACCAGCAGTACTACACCAGTCGTAAGCAACACTCTACCAGATTGCAGTAGAGGGAGATCTAGTGAAATCTTGCTAACTGGCTACAGCCAGCTAAACGTGGTGGATAAAGGGGAGTCCCTTGTGTGCGTGTGTTCTTCAGCGTGCTGTCGTGAAAAAGCCATTTGTTTGTTCCGCAGGGATGGTATTATTGCTTCTCGCCTGGCCCGAGGATACGACGGTGGATATACCCAACCGTATCCGCCCGATCTACCTAACTATCTACTATACGGAAAAGGAGAAAAGTGCTTGAGTTTCTTCGTTAATTGGTTCTTTTCGGCGTTGTTGTGTGTGCCTGCCGATTTATTTACCTCTGCCGAGCTCTACTGCCTGGTCCTCGATGTTATGACGGCCTGCACTGATCGCTGCGTGCTGTTTTGATTGTGTTTTTGACGCAGCAGAAGAATCAACAACAACAATAACGACGACGACAGCAGCAGCAGCAGCGGGGGCGACGGGCCAGTTATAATAATAACAAATTAGAGGAGAACGAAGAAGCAAAAAGGTGCAGGTAGATCTTGGCGAGGTGATCGTTGATTCTGGCAGCAGGAACAGCAAAGTGAGAGTCGAAAGTGGCATGGAATTAGTCTGCTGTTAGTAATACGTCGCTCGTTAGTCCGCGTTTTGCCCTGAATCAGTTTGTACAGACCACACCAGACCGCACCGCAGCGCACCCTCCCCAATAATCGGTACTCGTGACGGCGACAGCTGCGGCATTCAAGACGAATTTTCTTTTTCGATGAGCAACGAAACGTTATACCTACCATTGCTCGCTAGTAACGCGTCTGGAGGGTGAACAGCCTACGACGAACGCCACAAATTACGATTGAGTCAGTGCCAGTTAGCATAGCGCCATTGTTTGTGATCTCTCTTCAAGGAAGGGAATGTACCACTTCCGGAATACGAAACAACAACAACGACGACTACAACGACAACAGCCATAGCAACAACAACAACAACAACAAAAAGTGCATTTACCATAGGAGTACAGTGTAAGCCCGACATTTACGACGCTGTTCCACGTTCCGGTCTATCCCCCGGTGGATCGAGTCTGAGTGCAGCTCCACTTCTGGGGCAGGAGGGGGCAACCCTCACGGCTGTATCCTATCGTCGTCAGCGTCGAACTACGGTCACAGTGTACAGGGGGTCAGCAGCAAGCAAGCAAGCCAGCCAGTCAGCTAGCCATCGAGGGAGTCCGAGAAGCACCGGCTAAATCTCTTCCTCTGTCACCTAAAGGCGATCACCCTCTCTCTACTCCAGAGTGTGGTCGTTTGCTGCGTGATTGCTGCGAGCCGTTCCATTTGCTGCCTTTCTCATCGTGTGCAAGACGGCATTCATCGATTCGTCAGTAGGATTCATACATTCATTCATTCGTTGAGTTGAGTTGGTTGGCCCGGTCGGTCGTTCAATACTGGTGTTGTGTTCGTGTATATTGTATCGGCGGATGTTCTCATCATTTGTGGGCCTCATCAACATCATCGTTGTCATCGTCCGGCTGCTGGTGCTGCTGCTGCTAGTGCTTCCGTTGTGTGGTGCCGATGCGATGTGAAATGATCGGAGGCCCAGGCAGAGCCTGCTAAGGACAATTTTTCCAGCCGACGAACGCCGACAGGCCATCAGGTGCGAACACGGATAGAAATTAGGACCGTTTGAACTAGTGTATGAGAGAGCAAGAGAGAGAGAGAGAGAGAGACATAGAGGAAGAGGGACAATGACAGAGCAGCAGAGATGAAGGTTATATAACAAGCATCCAACTTAGGATTACTTATTTCCGTAGAACCAGCGGGTGTGCGCCTTAATCATATAATGTTGTAATAATAACAACAACTATATTAGGAGTACATCGACATCGTTCCAGATGTAAAATCAATCACGTCAAATAGCACAATTGTATTTAGCGTTAACTTTGATTCATTTCGCCGCACAGGTTACACCTAAATTACACCTAATAATCATATCAAAGACTGCATATCCGCTGAAAGATCACAGATGGACAACTGTGTTGTGCGTATATGATCTACGAATCTGTTATCTATCAAGGGAGACGTGATAGCATGCTCGCCTCGCAGATTTAATTTCGGTCTACGAATTGAGCGGGCCTCCCCATCCAATGTTTCTATCGGCCCCAAGTAGATCTCCCTCGGGATCCACTTCTTTCTCTGACAGCATCATTGTGAGAATATATAATAGTATCGATGAAGCACCCAGGAGCGCTTATAGAGTAGTAGTTTATTCGGCGATGCTGCTGTTCTCGCCGCGGTAGCCGCCGATTATCACTAGCACTGCTCAACACCACAACAAGTTCTGTTGCTGCTGCTGCTGGAACGACGACGATGCTGCCTGCTGCATTCGTGGGAGTGTCTATTTGCGCGAAGAGATCGTCCGTCCAATCCAACGGGTACCGTGCCACTTGCCATTACGGCTTCAACTAATGCTGCCACGGCTAATACTGCCGGACCGATGTGACGACAACCAGGCAAGTGACGAACGAGTCCATCCTTGAATTTCACTCCGCACAACCGCTTCATCTGGAATTGTTGAATTTTTCCTAATACGGGGGATGATTTCCTGATGGCCCACAGCCGCCTTCTGCGCTTCCCGTAGCCTAAATTGCCATGGCAAATCCTCTGCAAATCCCGATCCAGATCGATTCGACTTGCGTTTTTATTTTCTAGGTGTGTGTGTGTGTGTTTTTATGGTTTTGCTCTATCCGCGGTCCGGTCTCCTCGCGAATGCTCACTATTCGCCTGTGTCGAATGATAGATATATATCATCGGTATAATCGTTCCGACTGTCCATAGCGTCATCTGTCTCGTTTCATTGTGGGCTATTTCTCACAATAGCAATTAGCCGTCGGGCGGCAACCTATCGCATCGCCGCTGCTGTATGGCTACAAGCTGCTGACAAAATCGATGGGGTCTACGCAATTATTGAATCACGAGGAACTGGCTCTCAGTCTTACGTTGCTGGACACCCCAAGAGGTTTAGCAGTGGCCGTCTAAGAAGAAGAAGAGGATCATTGGCGTGCAGCATGTCCTCGTTCAGCATCGTCGCGATTGCTCGTTCATCCGTTGTCGCTTGTCTATGTGGTGGTGTCTGTGCGCGTGCGTTTATCGTGGGAGCCCTTGGACAACGAGAGCAGAGGCAGTTGCTGCTCAGGGCTGGTTGCTTGGCTGGCTGGACAGTTGTTGGCCCGCTCGGTTGTGCTTTGCCGGCTCGGCTCGGGCCGGATCGCGCCGCCGCCGATAGCAGCATCAGCTCAGTGGCAGTTTGCCACACAGAGTCACTGCTGGCACCACAGCTTCCACGGCTACTACCACACTTCTACTATTCTGTATCTTCATGATTCTGGTGATCGTGCGGCGGCGGCGGTGGCGACGGTACTGGTGGCCATTTTCTGATCTGACAACGGCGGCCAGCAGCAGCAGCAGCTACAGTATGAACAACAACAACAACAACACCAACAGCAGCAGCAGCACCCGGCAACGGCTTCTAGCGCAACTGACATCAGCGTTCGTTTCACAAATGCTGCTGCTGCTGCTGCTGCTACTTCGGCTGAAGCCACCGCTGCCGCCGCCGCCGCTGTTGCCGAGCGATACCTGCATTGGCAGCACTCCACAAGTATATCTTCCTTCCGCAGACAAGTCTCTCCGTGTCATTCTCTCGACTACTTCTATTGTCGCCAATTTCTTCCATGGATGCGTTCGAGAATCATAGATGATGATGATGACGACGACGAATACATACATACACGTCCATTCATTCATCCATACATAATGCTTACTAATGTGTGCTAGTCTCCCTCGGACAAGAATCAAACTATGGTATCTAAAAATTAATCATGGTATTATCCATGTTAGTTGCTGCTCTTGTAACCGGTTCAGAGGCGTCACCATGGTCATGACGCTAATTCAGTTGACCTTATTTAGTGGTTTGATGGTCGATGGTGAGTCGATGGTGCTGTCAGATGCCTTCAAATGTAACTAGAGACAACGATATACATGTAATGAGTTGTTGATGGCGGCGGAAGCAACCGGATTAGTGAGGGCTAAAAAAAATTATTGTAACTTTCATCACTAGGCTAAAATCGCATTCGTGCACCGACTAAGTCCACCATGTTCTTCGTGATAACAGTGAAAAGGAAACAGTGTGATAGCTGTCGCTGACGTCTGAACAACCTCGACCTGTAGCTATAATATATGCAATTCTGGTTAGTTCGTGTTACACCAAGCCCAGTAAATAGTCTAACTTGTGAAGGGCTTATTCCTACCGTCAGCTTTGCCACCCCCCTCGTCACAACTCTCATCCGCATCCATATCTCACCTCTCTCTCTCTCTCTCTCTCTCTCTCTCTCTCTCTCTCTCTCTCTCTCTCTCTCTCTCTCTCTCTCTCTCTCTCTCTCTCTCTCTCTCTCTCTCTCTCTCTATCTCTCTCTCTCTCTCTCTCTTTCGCGTGCTCGCGCACGCTCTTATGAATAGTCAGTTGTTCATCGTTGCCACTTCGTTCTCTAGCGTAACTGCCATACTCCTTCGAGTGTAGCACATAGCAATTCAGGTGTTGTCGCCGGGGGGGAGGCGGGGCCGTGCCCGCGGACTGTCGAATCTTTTACTATATACATATATATATGTTTGTATATCTAATATATATAATTTATATCTAATATATCTAGTATATTTGTTGTTATCGTGCATTCGCACATATCTCGTCCCTAACAACCCCCACTTGCTTACCCACTTCCGCCGATCAGTTTGCATAGTCAATAGCGTAAACACGACTTCCTCTCAGTAGCTTGGTGTCTGTTTTCGTTCGATTTGTCGTTATTGTTGTTGTTCATTACTGATGTTCAATCTCTCTCTCTCTCTCCCTCTGGTGGTCTGTAACGAACACAACGTGGATTGACACGCTGCGACTGCGGTGCTCCAACACTTCGTCCTTCGACTGGCTTACCTTCCGTAAAACTGACTTGTGCCTGTCCTCGTCATTGTCAACTATCAGCATTCGTCACCATGGCCGTCGCACCGAGTGTCAACTGCTCCCTGGATGACATCGACCTCAACGCACTTAAGGTAAGTCGTGCAGATGTATCGTAGAACGTTACACTAGAGCAACAGAATCTACCCATGGAAATAGTTATTAGCGTCGAGTGGTGCTAATAAAATCGTGCTGTATAATCATCCATCTGCCGCAGTGTACGTAGCGGATAGTTGTGGCCAGACGGATGCACGTGGTATTGTTATGTGTCAATGAGACCAAGTAAAGAGTGAATGAACGACTGCTTATGATTAGAATGAAGATCTGCATAGTGGGCTGTCTTTCCAACAGCATTTCGAAGGTGCATAGAGACACCGACTTGATTTCGTTGCTGTTTGCGTAACGGCCGTATCGTCTGATATATATATATATATGTATATATAAGAAAGGATATAAAAGATATCAACCGATACAACCGTTACGCAAACAGCATCGCAATCAAGTCGGTATATATATATATATATGTTAGGTTGTAATATCGAGTTGACTCGACAACGGTACCGCCCAGCTCAGTATCCGTAATACATACGTCTCCTCTTAACGGGAACTCACGAAAATCACGGCGACTACTGACTAGATTCGCTAGAATAATATACACTAATAACTATTGCCGCTGAGTCGTTGCTTTTTTTATTTGTTTTGATGAAAAAAACCTTTTTCCGGGTTGTCGACGAGGAGAGCGCGCCGCCTTCATCTCGATGAGTTGGCGATTACAGTTGTTTCTTTTTTCATTTGTTTCGGAGCCTATGCTATTCCCTATTCTAGTTTGGATTATTATTCAGTCGTGTGGTGGCGGCCAGCGAGTGATTAGGTGGCCGAAATTGTATTGTAACTCACTAATCGAAATGCCGAATCGGGGAGAGTGGGGATTGTTTCAACGATTTTCCGTTACCCTTTCCTCCTGCGCATATTGTCGGCTAAGCGGAGACTTCTCTGGATCATCGAACTGCAAACTGCGTTAGCGCCGATTTAGAACACATCAGAACGAAACGTATATATATATATGATACAATACAAAGTGTTTGGTTTATTAACGGAAGTGCAGTATTTACAACGTTCGTTTCCTTTGCAGTGTAACTGTAATTTCATGTAACAGTTTTCTGTTGCGTATTCCACAACGACAGCAGGATTTCTCCCGGCAACAAATTATTGTCTCTTGCGAATTATTGTTTTTTACTGTGCGGTTGGTATATTGTGAATATGATTTGTGTGCTCTGCTCAACGGTGGGCGACAAATATAAGGAAGGAAGGGTTGTTGTTATCGTCGTCGCCGCCGCTGCCGCCTCGGCTACCCTTGTCCACTGGTTGATCCGCTACGATACGATCCGTCTGATCGTCGACTCCCACTCATCGAGGAGCAAGGGCGGGTTGCAAGGAGGGACCACCGTCTCTGCGGACCTGTCCGCTTGCTCGCTCGCTCGCACACGCTTATATAGACTCACACCGATACAGGCACACACACACACACACAGACATATCAGCGACAGCAGCATCAGCGAACACATAGCTGGCCTGCGAACGGCCAGCGTTTCACTGCTGTTGTTGCTGCTGCTGCTGCTGCTGCTGTTATTATTGCTGTTCATTTTCGCCTGCTCCACCTCCTTGCTCTCAGCGTCGGGTCGTCTCAATGATGGTTATGGCAGTGACTCGCCCAATCAGGCCAGGAGCAGCATCTCGTCGAAGCGGGAACCAGCAGCAGCAGCAGTAGTTGTAGCACGCTGTGCCGAGCCATCCCGTCATAACATCGAGCCGTGGACAGACGGCACAGAAAGACGGACGGACGAACTGGCCATACGTCCGTAGTGATACGGAGAGAGTCAACAGCATTCGCAAGAACAGCAGCAGCAGCAGCAACGAGTTCAGCGGCGCCCAATGCAATGCGTGCACGTTCGAGTGTTGTCATGAGGCTACGTTGTGGGGGGAGATTGCAAGAAAAGAAAATGTTTTTGCTTCGTGTGTCCGCCCGTCATTCGTCGCCTGTCCTCTCGACGGGATTGAGACGCGGCCGCTGCTGCTGCTGTTGGCCACTGTGATCATCCGTGGTGCCATGCCCGTGTCCTGACCACTCTGTTCAATCCCGATTAGTGGTAGGCGGCCAACGGTAAAATGTATCAGGGACACGGATTGATCGATGTATGTCGGAAGCTAGAGAGGACGGCAACGGGGAAAATTGGAAAGAAGCGAAAATGGGAAGACTACCGCAATCGGTCGGCGGCCGACGCCGGTGCCGCCTGAGCAAAATGTCAGTCTCTTGCTTCGGCTGCTGCTGTTGACCCTGCCGTTGTAGCACCAACCGCTGCCACTGTGCTCGGCTTCCGTTGTGGCTATTGCAGCACTCGCTAGCTGGCTGGCCAATATAGTGATTACTTTCAATAGTATAGTAGTAGTAGTGTGGTTATTAAATAAATTCATGTTTGCTGTGGGTCAGCTGGGGAAATTTATTTTATAGTAATTAAATAGTATAGACGACGCGGGAAACAGAAAAACACGCGTAGAAACATGAGAAACGCAACAATGATTACGAAAACAAGGCGACTTTGGTTGACTACCGCAAGGTAGAATAAACAAAGTTCTTCGGATAGAGTGGAAACGAGAGAACTACATTTTTTTTAGGTGATAACGGATCGATTCATCGACGTCGTGGCATTGAAGTTACACAATGTTTAGTTGAGCAGAGGTAGTAGCAGTCGTATATGGAAGGCAACCTGTCTTTGAGAAAAGGACCTCGCAATGGGTTTCAGTATATTATATATATATATATATATATCTTCTATTGCCGCAGTGGGATACGGTAATTACTTGACGCAATGGGTTGCATGATTGTTTGAAATCAATTCGCCTGATTTATATTTGAATGCAGGCAATTGCCGTTATCGTCTTACTAGGATAATCCTCCAAGGTATCGATATCAGAGTATGGTCCGAGCTTTCGGGGCTCCAAATGAAGCATTGGACGGTAGCACTACATTACGTCGTAGATCGGATTATTGTGCTGTGGCGCTATATGATGATCATAGGTGGACTGTTTCCTCCTGAAAAATTGTACTGCGGATCTTTAGGTTTTCAGTTAGCCTAAAAGCCTCTGTATGGCAGCTTCGCTTAAGTTGGTACAGCGGGTCTTGGGGTACCGATACTGATCACGTGCTAAGTGTACCCTGTTCCGATCTGATCGATCGACTGCAAATTTCGTCATCACTCGGCAGTTCTCAATCACTGCTCGGCTGCTTACATCGCCGTTTCTATTTTGCTCTTCATAGCAAGGATCTCAGAATAGCGGCAGATAAAAATGAGGCTCACTGTAAAAGGCTCACTCTGCTACAATATGATGTATGGTTTCACTGAGAGAAAGTTGAAGCTGTAAGTACAATACTGTTGCTTTGCCTGTACGAGCGAGAGATGCTAGAGTTACGTCTCACGTTGTACGCGCCTTTGACGGAGACAGTTGTGGATACAGTTGACAAAAAATCGAATACCGCTTTTTGTGATCAGCCATCGAGCGGTTTTCACTTCATATTTTGCTCGTACCGCCTGACCTGAAATGGATTTGCACGAATCTACTTGACCGTTGCACTCTGCATTTCGTACAGTGAGTATGCTATTATTTTATCCATAGTATTTATTTAAGTATAGTATTTATTTAAGCAGAGCATCGGCGAGTCGAGTCACCGTCAACCGTTGCTCGTATGTTTCTGCATCGTTTGGTCGACGGTGGGTAAACAACTGTGTCAACCGTTCGTCACAAGTTCATCTACAGTTGTCGCCGCTTCTATGCACAGACCGCCAACGGCAGCAGCAGCAGCAACAGCAAACGCAGAAGCCGGAGCGAGTAATTCACAATGTATGTGTGTATATGTACGTGGCTATTGTATACGTCTGATATGCAACGCTAACCTTATCTCTCTCTCTCTCTCCACTACAACAGCCCCACCCAGCTAAGCGTTTTAGAGTGGTCATTGTGCCACAGTTCCCGCAAATCGCCCGCATGATGCGACGCAGTCGTCATGTGTTATTTGTACTGCTATTATTATTATACTCATATTAATATATTTATATTAATAGATTACAGTCTACTATTTGTGCTAATGCACAACAACGTTAGCACCAGTATCGGCATTGCTGGCAGTGTGTGCCCCGTGATCCAATACACGTACAGATCGTGACACGAGCTCGCCGTATACCGGCGTACACACGCCATGTCCAGAGTGTGTCGGAGCTCCGACAGCGATCGAAGAAACGCGGTTGTCACCGTTGTCTGTAACGCGGCTAGGGGCGAGCGTTGACGTAGGCAAGAGAGAACAAACAATGACTCAGTGTTGTTGTTAACCGCTGTTGGTACCGTTGCTGGTGATACGAAGTAATATGGCCGCCACAGTTATCGATATCGAGGTTCCTCACGTTCATGAACGGACCCATCTTTATCTCTCTCTCTCACCCTGTTTATGTCTCGTTGCGTCGATGACAACCGTTCATGTGAGCGCTGCTTTTTGCCAAAATGCCCGCTCCTCTTCAGTTGTTTGCGTCTGGTGGCAGTCCAAATCCAGACGATGTTTATTATGATGTCAAGGGATTCTTCCACCGGATTACTTGCATCAGCGAGATTATTATGATTAATTATTATTATTATTATTGTATTATTATTAGTAGTATGTTATATCAAATGTATTATATACATGATTGTATAATAATATTAGTCAGCATCAAGATTATCAACATTACTGTAACCCATTTGAACAGCATATTATATACCCGCCGAGCTTATGATTCTATATTATATGTACCTGATTATGGGAGGTATAAGCCGATTGATGGATGGGTGTATGTACATATATATATATATATGTATTTTTTGGCAGAAAAATGTCAAAGTGGTTTCTGCCCCTGCTGGTGCCGCCGCCGCACCTACTGTTTACTATCTCAGCGCATGAACGTATTATACAGTCAGCGCTCGGCTCAAGCTCAAACAACGACGAGATGGCGAGACAAGGCAGGATTTGTTCTCTAGATGATGACGTCGACGGGTGACTTGACTGACTGGTGATGCCTGGTAGCTAAGGCTGCCGTCACGGCGTTGTGACCTGCATGCACGTACTACCGAGTTGGCGGTTAATGTCACGGTTGTTGCTGCTTTTGTTGTTGTTGTTGTTGCTGCTGCCGTTGTATATTCGACCTGCCAAACAGCGATCGAGCGTTCGTCCGTCAGAACTAGCGAGTGGCAATAGTGACAGCTTTTGCCGCCGTTATTTCAAGCGGAAACACGCGCCGTGATGGCGCATTGGTGCGCCAGCCGCGGCCGTAACAGCCATCTGCGTATGATCACAGTCGTACGCTGCCTTCCAGCAGCAAATGGCCGTAGCTGCACGGCACTCAGTAAGTGACTGCCAGGGCGGCCGTTACAGCTCATGGCGGTGCCGCCACCGCGGTTGTCGCCGCTACCCGCCGCCGGTGTAAATTTAAATGTCATCCATTCAGCCACCTCTGAGCGATAGCGATTGGGACAACGAGAGCTGCAGCAGCAGAGAAGTATCCACGACGAGTGTCCACAGAGTAACTATAATAATTCGACAGAATCGACAAACAACAACAAACGACGACGACGACGACAGCACGTGCATGTAACAACATGCCCCGTCGAACTGTATATATATATAGCACATATTGCGTGCAGCTTCAGCGGGCTAGTGACGACGATGGCAACGACAGCAGGAGCTGTAGCTATATCAGCCAGCGAGGCGAAAAACTCGCCGGGCGTTGTAGAACGACGAATATTCTTTCTCTTCGAATCAAAGAGAGCCAAGTAAAGAAAAATGCCGACAGAATCAGAGGGATGGAGGAGAGAGAGAGAGGGAGTACAGACTACGATCGGAGTCACAGACGGCGATGCGAGACTCACAGGATGAGTTGACAACTGAAAGAAACATGTAACCGGTCACCAGGCGACGTAGCACCACCACAACAACAACAACAGCGAGCAGTAGCAGCAGGAGCACATTGAGACGACAGCTGCAGGATTTTGGCTGAAGGCTAACGGAGACGGGGAGAAATAGAAGAAAATGAAGAAGATGAAGAGCACGAGGATGAGGACAGAAAGCGAGAGAGAGAGAGGATGCTGCCGTGGCGTTGGTGTTCACCATTCGTTCGTTCGTTTGTTATTGGTGTTTGACGTTGTTCGTAGTAGCCGAAAACGCGATCCGTGTGTGATACCGAACGACATTTACATATTGAAATTATTATTATTATTATTATTATCCAGATGCAGACACGCAATAGCGCTGGCAGCGGCACCAGCGACGGTAGTGTTGTCCGTTCTTATTCATTCATTCGTTCAATGCGACTCCCCCAGAAAGGAGGGTATATATATATATATATATATATATATATCTATATCTGGTATAGGGTGTCATCTATATGGGCATATGTAGATCACACATTTTATCGTTTCATGATTCAACGGTTACTATGTGTGCAATCTTAGAATAAATCGTAAGATACCACTAAACGGAGTTATTTATGGGATCGTCTCACTGAATGTGTATTCGTTATTGTCAGTGTTATGTACGCCATAGATTATATCTGATTAGATACAGCAGAAGAAGACGGGCTACTGCGAGCATATGTATTCGATTTTAATATTTGTTTTCCGTAGGCTGACTATTGAGACGTATAATGGGTTCAACTCTGCTTAAGACTGCTCGCTGCTGTTGCTATCATCTGCTAACGAATCGACCGAAAGTAATGTGACACTCAATTAAAAACGCAGGCTGCATGTCAACCCAATTTGAGTAGATGACACCAGAATATATTGGAAAAAAAAACTGTGGCTTCTGAATATGTTTTAGTTAATTAAGCCGGAGTAACAACAGCCCCAGTTTAGCAGTATCACCACGTAATTCACGATCGTCTTTTTACTAAATGATGTGTGCTACAAACTATATGTTTGTAGCCTAAATGAACAATTAAATAATTCTGTTCCTTCCAATAACGGAGGGTGGTGTCCTTTCATTGTTCTCACAATAAAATAACAAAACACCAATACTTGAAGCAGGCAGCCAAGATATATCAGTCTACATTGTATTGGAGGTTGAACGAAACTGTAGTGGCCTGGACGCCCCGACGAATCAGCGAGGCGGAGACGATGCGCACTGGGAAAGAAAGATACAATCACAAGTGAACAAATCAAACTCGAACGACAACAGCAACCTTGTCAACAGTGACGATGCTTGATTCCATGCAATGGGACTCGCCGTACGAGCAATCAAGATTGTTGCGCTCGCGTTTGCCATGTGTCTTTACTAGATTCCATCACCTTCTATCGGTTCCCCCCAGTACCGTCCGATACTCGGGCCACTTGGCGGATTTATGATAAAGCGTTCTCTCATGTCGACATTGAATTTTCACTGGGTCAATTACCGAAATCCGTCGAAAGCTTATCTCGTTTAATGTAAACGTGATCTTGAAGAGGAAGATTCATTGATCATGATTAGCCGCCCTTGTGAGAATAGAAAGAGACCCATAGTGATTAATTGACGGATTTAACAGCCGGATTTAGCCGTCCGCTCGACAGACTTTCATTCAGAAGAACGCACTGAAAGGAGAGTTAATTTTTTTTTTGCCCTCAACAACGACAGCAGTTAGGAAACATGCGGACGCTATTCGAAAACGAACAACGTCACATCTAGCTTCGAGTCTGTATCTGTGTGTGCGTGTGTTTGTGTGTCTGGATGAGGTTCATGGGGGCTTTCGGTGGATGAACCATTTCACGCGGGCTGAAGAGGTTCGAAGCGACCGGTGTGTGCGTAAACGATTAGGTCGTATGCAGTTATATATGAGTTTATCTATAGACTAAACGGTTATTATTGTTAAGGTACACAAACAAAATGTGACTGTTGGACGCGCGAGAAACGGGTGAAAGTGAGGCGATTTTTCACACGAATATACAATTGTCGTGATATACGCAGCTGAATAGTTGCTACTTTTTGCCTTAGTCGTCGTCGGACACAGCTGACGACAATCGCGAGAGTTTGATCCGTGAGACTTTGATCGCCAGCTGTACGATATCTCCTGTGGTAATCGGTAATAGTTTCGATTTGCCCCGAAGGAATATATATATATATATATATATATATATATAGTATATATATCGTGTGATCCTGTGCTGATCAGAATGCGATTCGCGATTTAATTCAGGGAGTGTTTGGCTCGCAGCCGTTGATCACGCTGAGGTCATTGAAAGGCAAGAACCTGCATCGCATCATGCCATGGCGCAGTTATCACCATTCGCCTGCTGAAGCGAACTCTATTCCGTAGCTGGATTGAATTGCAAACGCTGGTGCAATGTCGTTCAGCTCGTTGACGCAGTTTGGTCGCATGGTTTTCTTGCGGCGAGCATCCAAACCTAACAGATAATTGCCGATGGGAAGTATTAGTTCAGATTTCCAGATAGAATTTTCTAGACAAAGTGAACCGGGTGGCGTAGTGATATATATAGATGTCGTTTCATTTAGCTGACGTGCGTGTGCGCTAATTCCGGCTGAATGAATCAACTGAACTATGAATGTGGCTCGCCCATAGAGACATAGTAGTATTAATGTAATCTTGTTGTTGCTCATCGGCTTGAAATGATTGTACCTATGAGACATTATAAGTGTCCAATATATGATATGATATGAACCTTGCTGATTCCCAAGGAAGCCTCCTCCAGCATTGCGCCCTGCAGTGGTGAAGCCGTTCATTGTGAACATGGACAACTAAGAAAAAATAGCGAAATTCGATGGTGATCTGATCAACTATCGTAGATGGTCGCAGCCGTCCCAGTTGTGTTATTTCTGCTGACGGCCATAACAATTGAATCGTAAATGGGTAATTAAGACTCCTAAAAGTCTGTGTTATAGCTGCAACCATGGGTGCAATCTCGAATCCTGAAAAATCCTGTTCCAGGAAAGGTCCAACATGCTGTCGGTCTATTCGAGCTGGCGCTTCAAGGTCGATTTTGACCGAGTCGTGCAATTGGAATCCGTTGTCACGGAGTGCAGAATTTAACTAAGGGGAATCCATCCAGATTGTTCGCTAACTACCATAAATGGTCGGCATGCGGTTACCGCAGTGGACGACATGTGATGGTCTATCAGCTCTCGCCCATACGAAACCTTAGCGCCCCGCAGATGTATTAAGGATAATAACCGGTGACTGAAATGATGGCATAGAGCAATTCAAAATGGGGGCGTAGGCGGGTACGGAAACACCGGGCGTCAAATGCCCAAAACACTTTCTTGGAAAAGAACCTCGAGAGTTCTTCTCCTTCAAGTGGAAGATTATTTGGAAGCGGAAACGTTCTTAGAAATGGATGAGCATAGCACCGGGCGGTAGCTATACTGCGTTTAAGATAAAGCCGGCGCCGCCGAATGTCGCTACCGCTCCTATGTTCCGATATGGCCGTGCCGAACTTTCCGGAATGAGACGAGACTTGTTTCAAAAAGGTAAAGCTACATTTTTTTGTTCATTACCGCTGGTACCCATATTGTTTACCATGAATTTTGTGACAGAAACAAAAACCACGTTTCAGATTCTCTTGCCATTTGCGCAACGTAAATGTCAGACGTCAATCGTCTGTCACCAAAATGTTCACAGACAAGTGGATTTACCTCTAATCGAGCCTTAAGTGAGATCAAACCTATTTTCCAATACATCAACGGTGAGGTAATGCCAAAACACGCCGCCTGGATCCTGAAGTCACACGGTGTTTAGAGCTCGCTGATGATCTCGCCGGATGAGTCGCACGGTGATTAGTAAGAACGAGTCGTTTGCACTCGTTCAATGGACGAAACAGCGGAATGTGTCAGATACTCGATGCGTATGTGACTCGAGCGTGTTGTGTCCTGCGCTCTGGATACCAAGTAAAGATTATCGATATTATTACAGAGGAGACGTCGACACTTCGTGGAGATCTCCAGTTGGTCGTTGTCCTCCTTCACAGATTGACGATATCTGCATCCGGCAAAATACTGACACTTGCCGATGAGAAGGGCCAGATCCGGCGATGATAGAAGTGTGACCTGTATCAGCTGCAACCTGCAGAGAGAGTCGAGTCCTGTGAAGCAATGCTGAAAGCTGTAGCATGGACCGTAAATGTTGGCTGAGCGTCAGGCGAAGAAACTTTACTTAGAGTCGCGCTGGCCATTGCTTTACCCATGACTGGCAACCGCCTTTGAGTTGTTTGGTGAGCGCCCTTTACTTAGTTCGGACCGGTTTTCAGGGAGTGCCTTATCACGGGTGTGAAATGTATATATATATATATATATATATATTGCACACTCCCTCGCAAATACTGACGACTATAGCGTTTTATCATAATACCATACCTAAATAGCGGCAGTCTGGGGACTCGATTTGGGTGTGTGGTGACCGGGACAAGATTATCCTATGTGTGTTATGATCGACAATATGACCACCCACAGGCAAATTTCAAAATGTCCTGAACCTGTATGACGAGTGCTGTTTGTGCTACCAATGAGGCTAGGTTCCCAAATTCAAAGCTGTGAGCGAATTTTTGACTCAAACGATGTCGGTTACGTTAAACAAGAGAAAAAAATGGGACACGAAATTAGTTAGTGCCGCAAAGTGCCGTGTCGAAGATTCACTACTGCTACTACTGTTGTATTCGAACATTGACGCGTCTCACTGACATACCGTTCCGCCGTCTGTTTGGCTCCCCCCCTCCCCGTGACAGGCGTATTGCTTACCAGCAAGTCGGGGATTAGAAAAGGGTTAAAGTGAAAGCTGAACGGATTCCCGCTGCCAAAAAGAGCGCTTTGCTGGCCACTCACATACCTATGAGCTTTTGAATTGGAGATACTGCGTGGCTATTTTGTTGAGAGGCCCTTTTTTTTTTGTTGTCATCGTTATGTATGATATTATGGCATTGTGGCGTATCTGACATCTGCTGCTCGCTGTCGAAGTTCGACGATTCGGCTCTGTTCTTGCGGGGAACCGTGGCGAGAAGAGAATGACGAGAGAGACGAACTCGACGAAATATAGCAATATGATATTGCACGATCACTTCACCGGATTCATGTAGCTGGCTAGCCCGCCGTTGATTGCTGGGCCCTGTAACGGCGAACCATGGTATGGGATCAGGTATGCGTACGATCATATCGGCATTGTCATGAACGATTTTCTGCAAGATGCACAACACACTTTCCCAATACAACATGTTCGTTACTAATACAAGAAATCGACAGCGTTAGTTGTTGCACGCGAGTAGATGAGATGGCCGAAAGAAGAGTCGAAATACTTGCTTTCTTCCGTGGCGATTCGCACAGATTGGACGGTGCACAGTTGTATTTTATATGCTGTGATTAGATTTCAAAGCGACACATCATTTGCTCTCCAGTGCGAATTGATTCGGTTGATTGACACTCACACACTTCATTTTTTTTGCTTTCTCGGTTCGCTCGCATTGAGCGTTGATAATAATGTAGATCGGATTAGTTTCTAATATAGTATCTAATGTTGAATAGATATATATATATATATACATTTGATTCTATCACGCTTCTCGGTCGATAATGGAGATTTATTTGCTTTGTATTGTGTCATTGCGTGACGATCAAATACTAGGTATCCGCTGATCTCGTATCTTCATCTGCGACTCTTTTTTCCAGCAAGGCCGATCATCTCGTTATGACGAGATGATTGGTTCGTTCGATCGACAATTGCTGTGAGATTGCCGGTATGGTATAGGGATATGTATACGAATTATCTCTGTATATCTACCGTTCTCCTCTTATTGTTTATTTAGCTGCTGCAGTGCAGAAGCACCAATAGCAGCAGCAGCAGTTATAGTAACAGCAGAAGCTTCGTCTGCACGAACATATGAATGGGCAGAGAGGCAGCGTGTCATGTATTTCCCCTCATCGATTTGTGCCGAATTGAAGTCGCTGAAGTAACGCTGACAGCAACGTCTCTAACGAATGGCGAACGGTTGAAGATCTATCCTTCTCGCCCACGATCGACGTTGCCTTTGCTGTGGGATGGCTGGTACGACGAGCCAAACCGGGAGAGCGGTTTGGGTCTGAATTGGCAAAATACGCTCGGGTCGCACGATACCACCGAACGGCGCATCCCAACCTTGGCTTATTGTTTCTGGCGAATCCAAACAGAAGAGAGTGTGCCGGTGCTCTCGGACGTCTCGTACACGCACTCGGAACTCCGGAGTCGTACTTCTACTAGGACTTGTCGCCGCCAGTGGCTGCTCGAAACAGGGAAAAATATTCGGCGATTCGCTACGTGCCAGCCGTCGAACAGATGGTCACCAGATGGGATGGGGGCCATCACATCGGATGTGAACCTCACTATTTTCGGAGGCATTATCGTGGCGTATCATCATCACTGACTCTTCGCCATTTTCTTCGTTGCTACGTTACTGATCTGAACGCCTTGTCCAACGGATAGATGGTCACTGGGGTGAAGACGAACGCCTCTGGCTGTATGTGTGTGTGCGTGCGTGTACGTTCTAATCTAGATGTATCTATTGATCGACTGTAGTGGAACACTATTCTATCCTCTATGTTTGTTAGCGGGCAGCTGCGGAGACAGAGTCGGCAGAATTGTGCGGCCAGTTCGAGTAGACAGCTTGGTCGAAGGGCTCACCTTGATCGTATAAATCGCACTCACTGATACACAAATATGGATGTTCGTCTGTCGAACGAGAGTCGACCATCATGCAGCTCGCTGCATTAATTGGATTATGAATTTTTTCTTGGGCTTTTGGACTGAAACCTAAATTCAAGTCGAGTCTTGGAACTTCATTGTGCTCACACACAGATGTACACGGGCTGTCGGGCGAAAAACGATTTCGCGTATGTCGACGAGTCGAACCACTGCCATCAATGATGAGCGCTGCTGCTGCTGCGGCGGCGGCGGCGGCCATCGCTCCTTAATTTCTATCATGCGTGATCAACCCTCACCAACTGTAGTGTATACGAGCTGAAGGTGTCTAATGCGCCAAAGGGGCCTCAGGGGCCAAGCCTGGGAGATGAGCCATACATGTATAGGGAGTTTACACATGAGGTGAGCCAAGGGCCCTGGGAGGAGCCAACGTGCATGCACTGCTGCGATGCCGTTCTTGCGTCAGGGGGCGCTTGGCTGAGGGAAGGAAAACGCTGTTAACAAATGCTTTTGGATCAACCGAGTTCTTCCTCTGACGGATGGTGCATAGATACAGCGGTAGCCAGGTAGAGGGTACATAAATACATCTACCATCGCTGCCATCGTCATAGCAAACCGTAGTGTAATCGTAATGCAGCAGCCGTCGTGGTGAGGTGTTGCGAAGGGAAAGGAGCGACTTCGAGATAGCCCCTCTACGGGGGGTGCAAGCGCCCCGTCGTCCGGCTCCAGGGTTTCAGGGGCGTGGGACCGAGCATCTGCTCGAGATGATGACGAGGAGGTAGTGAGCTGAGGCCCTCGGCTATGCTGACTGAATGAGTGAGTGAATGATTGTGAACGGCCACCGAGCGGTCCACAACAGTGGGCAGGGGAGACGCGAGCAGTAGTTGAAATGGGTGAAAGAGGCTGTATTCGCTCTCACGCCGTCTCTCTCTATCTATCTCTCTCTCTGTGGGTGTGTTGGTGTTTGTTTGTGATGGCCACCCGCCTCGTCCGCCCACCATATCAACCTCTCCATAGCTTTCGTCGCACGTACGAAGTCCGACCGAATGAATTCGAACGGCGCTTAACTGAAAATGAGTAATGAGATACTTTTGACGACGGGTTATTTATTACCGACGGCAATATATAATATTTACGTACGACCGACCGAATTGAAGATATAGCGTAACTGGAAAACACGATTACTACATTGTCTGGCGCTGACCCTCATCTGGTCCCCTCGGCGACTGTCCTCTCTGAACCTTTAAGCATAACCACAAGGACATCTCGCTGCCTCGTGTCAGATGAAAATGCTACTCCTGTAACGTTAATGGTTCACCAACGTACTCCTCATGCGTGAAGGCAGCTTATTCCTGTAGGTGCTTATTCGTTGCTCTCATTGTGCAATGTCACCCCTTATCTTCCGTCGATATGCTCAGCTCGCTGGACGACTGCAGTAGCTAATATAGGTTAGAAGCAATAGCTTATGATTAGGGTCATGCAATGTGCCGATGAACGGTCGATGAACGGATTCTAGGCGTGCTACTCTCAGCAGAGTACTGCTGCACCGGCCGTGGTGGTAAATCTGTTCAATTCCAATACCGAGAAATTGATTGTACGATTCGAGGGCAAAATCCAATCGGTCGATAATTACGGATATGGACCGCTTTGTCTGTGTTTCATTTATTTTTATTCTAATGTTCATGAACGTTAGAATTGTTCTTATTGTCATGTTTGGTGGTGGCATTATTGTATATGAACTGACCTAGTGCTGATCGCAATTGGTTACACTTAGCTTCTGACCTGAGAGGAATATGTATATTTCATTGTGAAATATCTCTTTATTGAGGAAAATGCGACAAAATGATTTATAGTACGATATTGTATAGGATAGAAGGGTTGTGAAGAACTGTGTGCACTACACACACATGTATATATATATATATATATATATATATGGGCGCGGATATTTTACGCAGTTCTTGGCAGGCCGTGTTGAGCGAAATATTATGGCGGCTACAATTTATATTCTGATGAAATATCTGTATTCAAAACAGCCGAAGGAATGACCACCTGTGAAGGTATAATATACACTCCGATGACCGACGCTGGATCCAAGTTACTTATTGTTCGAAACCACTTCGTAAGATTTTCAATATATTTTGTATTGTCTAGTTGTAGATCAAGGCTAGACGTTCGAACGGATGGCATCATTTGGCAATGGAAGCGGAATCCAGCGAAACGCTTGGAGGCGGATATACGGCCTTGTGATATTTTGATGCTATAGAGACGCTGACTGTCATGGAGGAGTGTTATTGACAGCCGGAGTTTATTGTCGCATTGGCTACAGTTTACGTATGTCAACCTATGAGAGTGTCATCACAATTCGTAAATCCAACGATGGGTAATTCCAAATTGTCCCCTGCAGTGCGTACACATTCGCGAGACACTCGAGTGTAGCCGAAGGTAAACAGCTGACATACAAATACACAGAGAGAGCCACGAGATGTTACAGTTTAAGTGGCCTCATTGTCTCGTTGGATTAGACGGATTGACCGAAACCCGTTCAAATCATCAGTTGAACTGATCGCAGTGATGCTGAGCTGACCACGCCTAATTATCGCAAGACGGTGTGACAACGAAACAGAGGCGATACGCAGAGAGGAATGGGTGACTTTAAACCGGAACATTTTAGGGCCTTCACCCCACAGAGCTCCTCTAAGACATAAAAGCCTCACGATATATATATATGTATGGCGAGACTTTTACGTCGTTTATATATATATATATACATAGGAAAAGAGAGAGAGGGTGCAATTTAGTTCAAAGTGGTCCATGTTTCCGAAGCATGGTCAAAGTGTCCGAGCATGGCTTAAGCAGTTCGAAGTCATGTGGAAGAAAGCTGGTAAAGTGTGACTTAGAGAGGGAATGAATCACGAGGGGGCGAAGTCAGGGCTGCGAGTGGCGCAGAGCGAAGTCGGGGGTTGGTGGACACCCCTGGGGGTTGATTAATGCACTGAAGTACCGAACGACTCTTCAGGGAGTAAACAGTGTTGAGCGACGAGGCGGCGTCGTTGACGTCAATGATTATTTAAATATCTGAGAAATTTATAGTTCTTGTAAGGAACGAAGTCCAGTATATGTACCTCATGATAAAAACGACACCCAACTTCAATACCCCCAAGCATCCGTGAGCGGGAGTTTTCGAGCGAGGAACCGAGAACTTACTCTGTGTGGCATTAATATGATGTAATATAATAAAATAATTATATCGTGGTTGTGAGGCTTCTTTACGCCGATGTTACGTGTGCCAACAGACAAGCGAGCTCCGTGTAAGTACTATCATGTTTCACAGTGGATTACAGGTGTACCTCCACCAAGAGACAAACTCAGCTTCGTACTCAGCCTCTAGGGCGAACATTGTGATCCAGCTCATTCATGGTCGTTATCGTTGCCTCTGTCCGCTAGTTATGCCTTTGTTTATTTAATCTTTTCGCTACGACCTTTTGCTTCTCTATGTCCCCGTTCGTCCGTCCGCGATGTCGGCGTCAAGAAAATCTAACTACCCACAACCAAAAAAAAAAAAATAGCAGACGACGACGAGGATACCTGGTGGCGGCATCGTCTCTGTGCGGCAGCGGCGATGTAAAGTTTGTTTGTGATAATAATAAAAAGAAGCGGCTGTTGTCTGCCCAAGAAAGCGAGCAATCGACCCGGATGGGATGTGGGCCGCTGTCAGCAAAATCCATCTCTTCAACTCTGGGTGACTTCTGCAACTGGCAGGATGATTAGCAGACGAAAGTTGCTCGGGAAAGGGGTGGCGGTGTTGATACCGACGGAGGGCCGTAGTTTGTCCCCGTTTGACTGGCGTGGTTCCGCCGCTGTGGACTGCCTTGGTGGGTTGCTCATTCAGCGGCTCGTTTACTCGCTTGGTTCAGATATTTTCTTGGATTTACTTTTTCACCGACCGCCGCCCTTTGGCTGTCCTTGCTTGAGCCTCTAATTATTATGGTGCTCATAGCTTTTTAGAGGTCGTCTGCGTGCTTCCTCGGAAAATTGCTGGCTTTATGTTTATGGGCGCTAGCAGTGATTCAACCGCACAGATTTCTCATCGGAAAGAAAACATGATGTGTCAGGCGACAGCCGCAAGGGGTATCTCCGGTCTATATTCTGACAACGCTTGTGGACAGGTAGACGGTAGGGAAGGGTGTATGTGTGGAGAATCCGTCATTATTTTGTAGAAAACAACAATAATAATAGTGATCATTTTCTTGCTGGGTTAGTTTGTATGAGGGTTGATCTAAGCGGTAGCTGTTCGTAGCGTCTTATCCACTTGGCGAGAGGAGGGTCGAAAGTGCGCGAGCCTGCGATGTATTTTACTCGTGGGCGCAGATCGAGGACGAGAATGACGATGCCGGTGGTACTGGCGGCGGTGGCCGTGTTGAATAAAGGCGGTGGAGGGAGTGATGTCTTTCATTCCAGCTTCTGGTGTCTTTTCCTGGTGCAGCTGCTATTCCGTCTGTGTCTTCTCCCTTCACAAAATCTCTCTCGTTTAGTTGTCCTCTGTCCGCATGTGACGAGGACAGGAAATGAAGCCGTCCTTAAAGAGCACCTCCAACCGAACGCGTACCCCACCCAGATCCCTTCCCCAGCCACCCACCGAAGCTCTAGCTATAAGACGATATATGAAGGAACGTTCCTCTCTGCCCCCCCCCCCCTCAGTTCTCTCACACACTATCTCTATTCTTTTGCGAGTCGGCTCTCATTCTTCTCATGGGAACATTGTTCTCTCATACAGTTGCTAGCATGCCAGTGGCAGTAGCAGTTGTATAGTGGCAGCGGACGCGGCGCCGGCCACCCATACTACAATAGCTGCAATGGTAACACTACCCGCCATCAGCAGCAGCAGCAGCAGCAGCGACCGCAAAGCCTCTTCCTTTTCTTGTGTCTGCAAAGGGGCATCATATGCTCCGAACGACAGCGACCGAGCAGGAGCGGGCCGCCGCAGAGGTGGCCCACGCTTAGCCCACGCAGCAGGAACCACGTATTTCAGCTGAGCGAGGCATGCTGCTGCTGCTGTTGTTGTCGTCGTCGTCGTCGTAGTTGTGCTCTGTCTGCTGCCGTCGTCTCAGCAAACCGGTGCAGGCGTGTTTGGACCAGTGTGTTTGGTACACATCTGAGACCGCACGCAAAGGCGTAGGCGCAGACACAGGACATAGCAGGATAGGGCAGGTCAAGACCAGACGCGAGTAAGAGGTTCAGCTCTTCAGCTTCACGCTGCTGCTGCTTGGCCGCTGTCGGCGCTGGTTCACCATTTTGCGGGCTGACTGCCTGCCTGCCTGCCTTCCTTCCTTCCTTGCTTCTTGCCTGGGGGCCTAGCGACAGCGACGACCTCCTGGTCTCTCAAGGACCTCTTAGCCTTGCTTTATGTGGTGGCGCCGATTGCGCTTAGTGGTACCTTTATTGATACTGAACAGAGCGAGAGAGGGAGAGAGAGAGATGACTCTTGATCCAGTCGTCTGTGGTGACGGTGGTAGTGAAATGAACGCTGCTGACTCGACGAGAACTGCTACATGCCCGGGCATGACTATCGTCATATGTAACGTAGTTCTCCGTTGCTGTCGAGCGGGCGTTAAGCAATTGATATATTGTAAAAAAAAACACGGTGTTTCAAGTAGTTATGTATTTGTGCTAGTGTATGGCTATATATATTGTGGAGTAGGCCATCAGTAATATTTCAAAAATCAAAGAAAAGGTATCGCGAGTCGAATGGGCAATCTTTGTTTGCTTGCTTCTATCACAAGATACGACGAGGAATCATGCTCATAGTGAGGATGAATTATATCTATGCTGTTGCTGGCGAGAATCAAAGGAAATTTTCTATAATGTAACACAAATGTCTTCATTTAAGTCATTATTAGTATTATTCATTGAGGCGATAGTGCTAGCGCAATATAATTTACAAGCAGTGAACGTCAGCTGGCGGGCGAAGTTGGTCCAAGCATCGCGCCATCATCGGGGCCCCATGTTTTATCTCGTAGAGTTCGGTGTAGCTACTGTAGGACTCAGTAGTCTCTTTTGTCTGATTTAGTCTCGGTGCGGAGCCTTAATTTGGATATACAGTGCCTCCGGCCTTTTTCCAAGTCTTCATTTCCTATGAATGGCATATAACCTCTAAATGGATGTGTCCTGATAACCGGCTCGTGAGGTGGTGCTAGTTCATAGAGAGAAGCGGAAATTGTGAGTCCACTTGGGGATATGGAGTTTGCGAACCAATCATGAGATCCGAGGCTCTTTGAAGGGGTCGGATCAGAGCTCACTGTCCGACGCAGGTGAATTACTAGGGAGTTGGCGTCACTGAACTAGTTTGTCCCAGGTAATGAGTTATACTGTTGTTAGTTCAAAGGACATCCAAGGAAAACGCATGCAAATGAGTGATTTTAATTATTCTTGTTATTTCCTAGTTCACTATTAGTGAGTCGTTCATATTCCTAAATGCCTCCTATCGAGTGTGTTATAAGTATACCTTTTCTTTGAATCGTAGAAGGATTTACCTGGTGAACTGATACACCCAGTATATATAATATATATATATAATATATATATATATATATATATATATATATATATATATATATATATACACTCCACGACTACCAACAGTTACCGTGGCCCTGTAATTCCCAATCAAAGTTCAGTCGAAAATGATCCATAGCAGAAACTCTCAATGTTCGCAACAAATCGTGACATTGCTCATCGTGCATACGCCGCCACCAGCCTCAATTGGTTTTTCTCTTTAATCAAATTTAATTACACCGATAAAAGTCGCCCGTACTTTGCTCCATTGTCCGTCCGGCGTCATCCTATGACCAACAGCATTCAGCATTTCTGTTCTCCTTTGAGCGTCGGGGTCGCCTTTTGTGTTATAACACATTATGCTTGCTTTGACGTGATAATCATTATCATCTCATGTGGGATTGTTGTTGTCCCATATTCAGACGCGTGAACTGTCCGACCGAACGCTAACTGCAGCCGACCGGAGGCTGGATTCGGCTTCATCGTATCGAGCCGTTGCTCGTTGTCGATTCCGAGTTAATCGACAGCACAGCAGCTATAGCTTCTTACTGTTGCTGATGTTGCTGCTGCTGCTGTTTCAACTGTCCGCTTCGGCTAGTCGTCAGCCGTTGAAATGTCTCACGTGTTCATCTATTATCATATCTGTCTACCTGCCGGGCCTGTTTGTACGATCGTTTGGTCTCGTTCTGATCGGTGTAACATTGGCGTACAGGCACACGCGGGCCGCGTGCATTCAGCTGCTCTATCTCGTATACTCTCTCCTTGTTATCAGACAGCGAGTGTTCGAAGTGGAGTGAATATTCCTCACGGGTTCACTTGGCCACGCCTTGTTTTATCTATGTTGTGTTCGTCGTCGGCATCTTGTCGAACAACGACGAAACGAGACAGATTTGCCGTTCCAATTGATGCTAATGACCCCCCCCCGCCTCCCCGGCGTCCCTCTCGATCGAATGTCCAATCACTAACTAGCGCGGCCAGGAAAGTTGCTCTGGAACAAACAATTCTTTAGAATCATATCACATTAATGCGTATTGTAATAAAGGGTCCGAACGCTGTCACCGGTTATCGGCCGGTTACGTCCGATTGAAAATTACGCGTAAATCAAGCTCGCCTTTCTATTTTTTTTTGTTGTTGTCATGATCACATGTTTATAGTTTCGTCTTTGGCGTACTAGAACTAAAACCTGTCGTCACCATCATACAGAAGAATAATTGTGGTAACGGCCCGCGCGACGGACGATGAGAGGACGGATTTAATTAGAGATAAGAGTAGAAAGTCGAATCGCGTATTCGCTTTACTAGTTCGTATTGTTCTGCAATTGATTCCGAGCTTCGTGTAGTCGCCACAAGAAGAGAACACAGAATGTTCTGCCAATTCTGTGCGCACCGAGATAACGATAACGATTTTCCCTTGTTTATATATATATATATATATATATATATACGTTCATGTTGTTATCTATTCTTAGTAATGGCGGTGGTATTCGTACGTTTCTGCAACCGGCCGTTTACCGTCGTCGTCGTCATACGTCGTTCCCTAATCCACTTTGGGAGACTATCTGTGCAATTTCTCGGTGAAGTGAACCACCTACCGCCTTGCCGCGGTTCAGCCGATAGTAATAGTATAATAGTAGTCTGTTGCAGCGGCGGCTGCTGTCGTTGTTGTTGTTGCTGCCGCTGTCATCACTGCCGTGCGCAATGCGAGTCCGAATGTAGTTGTGTTCGTTAGCTCAGCGCTGGCCGTTGGAGGGTCCCTGTGCCTATCTATCTATCGGTCTGTGTTCGTATGACCACTTTACGAGTTAGATTCGGCAGCGATGGCGAGAGGTGATGAGTTCCGCGAACTCGCTGCTGTCTGTTCCTCCGGCCATGCGTCGTTTATATATATATATATATATATATATATATATATATATATACAAAGGGAACGCCACGTAATCGACGTCGCCGCACCTCGAATTTCCGCCCCCACCCCCCCACCCTAATCTATCCTCCCTCAGTGAACAATCTCGGTTTGCTTGTCGTGCTGCCTATGACCACCACAAACAGACCACCCTGGACAGTACGAATTATTATTAATACAGAGAAACATCAATAGAGAGAGAGAGAGAGAGAGATGACGCCTCCACAGGCTTTGTCGATTAGAGTACCTCTGTACCAAATGAGCTGAAGTCGTCAGACAGAGAAAAACACGTGAATATAAATTTATCGAGAGCAATATATATATATATATATATATATATATATATATATATATATGTATATATAGTGAGCATAGTGAGCAAATCCTGTACTTTGTGTGGCGGCCATAGAGTTCCGCGTTTAGCTGCGTTGGGTGTCTATCTGCCAGCCGCTGGATGACAAGAGACGAGTCCGCGGCAGGTGTTAACTATGGATTTTATGAAGGTTGAGCTGGGGACTTGGGCTGAGTAAACTTTCTAGCGTAAACCACATTCAGTCCCGATCAGTCCAGTTCGCATTTTGTGATGTTGTATCTCACATCGTCCCTCGTCGCTGTGTCACTTGTTTCGTTCTCTCATTTTATTATTATTATTATTCGGTTCGATTCGATTCCTGGTACGGAACAAACTAGCGAGTCCAAACGCCGTCATCATATGGTCATAGATAGCCACAGCAGCAGTTCGCCACCATCGTTGGCTGCTTCACCAGTGAAATTCAGAGTGCGCTGTCGGATTATTCCCATGACGGCGGCGGCGGTGGCGGTGTATATGTTCCGTACATATTCCCCGCCGCCAGTCCGTGTCGCGCTGGTCGTAACGTCACGTTATCGAAGCTGCCAGTCGCTGCTGCTTCTGAAACGGCGCTGGCGACCACGACGACAACGACAACAGCAACAACAATAGCAACAACAACAACAACAGTGGCGCTGGTGGCAGTGCTGTCCAAGCAGCGAACCGCCGGCGCCAAAATGCGCTCCGTTGCGTGTGCTCTGGTGTATTCATCGTTGTACCGCACAGCCGTCCACAGCCGCTACTGCCGCTGTAGCAGTAGAGTGTCAACAACGGCCGCGACGGCCGAACAAATCGACGATCGGACGGACAGCCGTCACCGCAAGGACAACGCTGAGCTCCGCTTGCTGTTGTTGTGCCCGGCGCCATTTTGCTGCTGCTGGTGTCACCACTGGCTGCGCGTTTCGTCGTGGCGCTGGTGTTAGCTGCGGTGGTAGCTGGTGATGGCGAATTCGCCGAATAGCATCTGCCGGAGAAGCTTGCTATTTAGCTTGGCCGATGTCGCCTTGCTGCTGCTGCGGCTGCTGCTGCTCTGGTCGTGTCTCTCTGGTCGCTGCTCTTCCTGTGATTGCTGGCTGCTGCTCCAGCAAGCGCAACGCCAGCTGAGTAACTCGGCCGTCCTGCCAGCCACACTCTGACACTGCTTCTTACCAGTTGCCAACGGCCACACCAGCCAACTACGGCTCTCGTTCTGCTGCTGCTGCTGCTGCTGTGTTGACGATGCCGCCCGCTTGTGGGTTCGCGCCGCCAAGTCCGTAGCCTTCGTAGTCACCGTATCCAACGGTGTAGCAGCTACCTTCGGTCGTTGGTAACTCTTCGTACTCATTTGCTGTTACGTGTTTGGCCATAGCCACAGAGACAGACATGGCTTATAGTGATGGTCTCTTCTTCGGCTGCCTGCTGCTGCTGCGGCGGCAGCGGCAGCGGCCTCTTCTGTCTCTGACGCTGCGACGTTGACTTTACGTTGGATTCGGTCGTGTCGATGCTGACCTCTTCAAATAATCGCGCGCGACTGTTAGCGATGGCGACGCCAGCAGCAGCAGCCGCTTGTACCAGCGCCTGCCTCGCGCCTATAGACGGCCACCAGCCAGCCACTAATTCCAAACAAGTGGATTCAACCCTGCCGACAGGAGTCACTGCACGATAAATGTCTCCCCTCGGCTGATTTTTTTTCTCCTCAGCAACGGCAGCATCAGCAACAACATCAACGCCAGCCAGCAGCCAATGCATTCGTCTGGCTGCTCGTTATTTCCTTACCCGATGCTGTTGCTGAGTCGACGATGTGTTCTAATGGCACACACGTCGTTCTATTTTCTCGCTTGATGAGTCGCTGCTCCTGCTGCTGCTGCTGTTGCGGACTTCTCACTACCTACCACTTCGTCTACTCGAACGATGCAGGCGATCTTCCCTTAACTTCTCTAGCGTACGACGTACGGAGGCGTATGGACGTACGCGTAGACTATTATACCGACGTGTAGTATCCCGCAGCTGGTGTCGTTACGGCAACCAGCGGCGAAAACCTCTGGCGGCTCCTCTCCCCCGTGGCACTGATGAGATGGAACGATAATCCGTTTTGGCGAAATTGCCGTTGTAGACACCGGCAGATGCCTTCGCCATTTTTGGAATACGAGAGGTGCGCAGCAACTTTGGACACTGAAAAAAAATTAGCGAAGCTTTTTCCGATATTTTACTATTCGGTAGCTGTCACCGAATTGCCGTCGGGGGCAGCCTTGGAAGGCTGAAACTTCGGAGCATCCAGCTGCATCGAGGCTACCCGCGTCAGAGAGATACACGCACTGGTGGTACTCCAGAACGATTGAAGTGGTCTTGGACTAAAAATGGAAGAAACCATTAGCGCTCGTTCCTTTGTCGCCGATGCTGCGTATTTAGTCTTGCAAACAATTTGAGATGGAGATGGGGTACACTCAAAAGAATGATATTGTCACGACGTGATAATCACGTAATGTACGTTGACAACCCCCTTAAGGCTGAGTAAATAAATAAGGAGCATAGGTACAATGTTAGCACGCTGCCGAATTTACTATGACTTAATAATAATAATAATGCTATTATTTAATGAAAATGACACTCCGAAAAGGCGATTTGGATGGCGATCCTATGTATAAAAAATATGAGTCACCAACATGGTTTACTTGCGCAAATGTCACTTTTTTGTCGATAATAGCCGGATATCAGAGCGACTTGTAAGATACTCAGGGAATCGCTAAGGCGTCTGTGTGTGTGCGTATATACATTTTTCTTAGCATAAACGGTCTCAATTTCCGGTGGCTACGAAGAAATAATGGAACTCATTTGCATCGACAAATGAAAATACAGAATATAATAAACATTGGTTTATATATATATATATATACTAACCATTCAATTAAAATAAATAAGACCGTTGATGAAGATAACGTTTTATAGAACGTATTCCCATTGCTTTAGAGACTTCTCGATTCCAAACATATAATCCGCCCGGCCAGTGATCTATTTTGAACCGTTTTGCAATAGATTATTACTGCTATTTAGAACATGGAAGTTTGTCCTTAGTGAAGACGGGTTGATATTTTTCTGTACAGTTACTATTGCTCTTGCTGCTGCTGCTGCTGCTGAAGGCTTTCGTCGGTCGTTAAGCGATGTTCCATTGGAACGTCTTCGCTGGCCCGTGGCGAGGGGGAATCATTTTCTCGAAAACGGATTTTCTACAGAATCGCGTGCGTGTAACTAATTCTCGTTCATCATTCAGCTTTATGTTGTAAAGCATAATTAGCAGCCGTGGTGTACCCACGCCACGGGGGAAGACGTCGCTAACGCGCAGCGACGTCTTTATGTTACGTTCCCTCGATTCAATTGACAACCCATTTCGAACAACAGTTAATTTACGCTCGTTTGCAGCTGTTAAATGGAAGATCATTCATCTGTTCACGAAAGAATGGGAGACCTTCTCCTTTGAGCTGAGCGCAAGTGTTGTCTGTCTTCGTACCATCGACGATGACTATATATTCAAATCTATTCCTCTCTAGGCACCTATCTGTTTGGTTAAACACCAGCTGTGAGCAGTGACTGCTCGAGGTAATTATATTCCATATATGTAGCGGCGGAAATCTGTAGAGCACAGCTGTTCGCTTGTTTGCCTGTTTCAGATATCTGCTGGGATATTCCTTGGTAGGTATAATACCATGCGGTGGCGGAGATCTGCGTCCAGATGATCCAACGCTTGTCCGATGTGATTTTCCTCAACATCGAACTGAAACTAAGACTTCTTTCTAAAAGTCGACCAGCGCTTCGCAATCTTGCACATATGAGTTGTGCTGCGGCATTGTAACGCGAGACTTCGACGACTAGATAATAATGATCATAATAATCATAATGATGATGATAGCGATGGCTAAAGATATGGAACCACTGCGGAAGTCGAAAAGCGAACGCTGCCAGCTGAGATCTGGATCATCGTTTTCGTTCCATATGAACTGGCGCCACCTTAGCCATATCGTCGACCGAGAGAGGGTTCAAGCGAACAGTGAACGAATGGGATCACCGTACAGAATTGCCTCCTCACATCTGCTGATATTTCCACTTGTTGCGGCACCTATGTGCAAGCTCGTTGGCATATCGCCGAGTCGAATGTCACCGTGGAATAGAGAAGCGTTGTTTTGACAGCACTTCTTTAGCTGGGGTCGATCCGTTCTCATCCATCCAATCCATGAACAAGTTTTGCATACAAGAACGACAATAGAATATCTATATATAAGTATGCGACTATCTAGTCGCATACTTCTGAGTGCAGATTGTACGAGATTCCCCCTATTGTGAATCGGGCACATGAACGCTCCGTGACGTTGTTCCTTCTAATCCTCTATGACCTGATGGTTTAGTTCTATTTATAGCTGACAGCAGCGAAACTTCTTTCTAGGCTTTTAACTCTAGACGGCTTCTAGACGGCTTTTAACGTCACCACACATCGTGCGCTACTGCGCGAGTACCGATTCATGTAACTGCTAGGGAAAGTAGCCACGGTGAGGACTCAGTATGGCGGATTGCTATTGCCATTATCGTCATAGAAAATAATCTCAAGGCCCGTGTTCATACCGCGGTACGTTCAGTCGGTTGCGCTATATCTCGTTCGGTTTATGGGAAGTTTGCATTGAGCCGCTTGCGTCGCTTTCCGGTTGTAAACCCATGGAGCTGAGGAGGGGCGGGCGGCTCGGCAAATGTTTCTTTTGCTCGCATTCTTGCGATGTGTTCTGTTGTTCCTGCTTATAGCTCAGTCAACTCAAACCACCCCGAATCTCTCTGTCACGCTTGATATCCGCTTGCCCCGCCGTCGTGACGCGATATTGTTCATCCACGTTCGATGAACCTTAGCTAGACAAGGCCACCACGATTGCACAAGAGACACCTGCCCGGTACGGCATACCCCGGTCTCGACCCGGCCGTTACTGCTGCACTACAAGTTTGTTCATATACGCTTCGCAGGGTATTCGCTCGCAAAATGGAGGTCGTTGCCACCGGTGTTGGCTTAGTGTTGTCGTTTGGTGTTGTTGGGTCAGCCGACGGAAATTGTCGTAGAAGGCTGCGGCCACCGGAACCAGCTCCGTGTACGGAAGCGACGACTATGTAATTGTTTTCGTCTGCCTATCGTTCAGTCCGCCCGATTGTGGGTGGTTGTAGGCGTGTCTGTTCATTATTATTATTATTATTCTTATTATATTGTTGTTGCGTTTAGCATGTAGAGCCTGTTCGAGTAACTAATAGTAACATAGCCCATGCGTACGAATGGAGTTACGCAATGCATATTGCACCCATTGGATGTGCTTGTAGAGCAAATGCTGAGGTGTGTGACACATGCAACAATAATAACATTCGGAACGGACCACTGGAATAGATTGGCCATACGGTTGCATCGCAGCCATACGACGGCAGCGGATGTTGCCCTGTGGGAAGAATCGTCGTCTCGAACACGTCAAACCTATTCTGGAAATTCCCTCAGCATCAATACTCCCACCCGTTTTGCTTGCACGTCTTCCTGTGCCACTGTAACGATCCGTTCCGTTGGATATCGCGTTTGCTGAGCTCGAAAGTGAACTGCTGACGTGACGTCACCCATCGTCTTTCTTAGGTGACACCAGTTGGTGTCTCGCCTGTCGCATACACTCTCAGATATGGATGTGTTCACTCGACTTTGGATATAAACACTCGAGCTGTCGCTATTGCCTCGGTCGGTAGCGAAACGAGCAGTGATCAGGATATCGGCTACTGAACCGTTGAGCTGTTTTGAGCGCACGGTAAGCATGGCAGAACTGCGAATGAGAGGAGCCACCTGTAACTGCAATAGCCCAGCCGTGTTGTGCTTCTCTGACCATTGGACCACGACGACAACAAGGGAAACCAACCGCAGTTTAAATAAATAAATGTTGATGAAACCCTCTACCGTTAATAGAGTGTCATAACTTATGGCCGGCTACATCCGAGGGGCTGTGCGGTGTGACCGCGTCGAGATTGGGTCATAACTTTGGCACGAAACGGTATATATATATATATATATATATATATATATATATATATATATGTTAACATCATTGCCTGTGTCACTCCGTCAACGTCGAGTTTGAGGAATAGCTTTCACTCGATCTTCGCTTCTCCAAAGGAACAACGCCGATCAGTTGTATATATATTGCTCGCCCTGGAAGTTGACAGAGACACAGACACGGTGGATGATGTCGGCGTTGTTATAGGCACGAAATGTATACGCTAGAATATGTGATGGTTGCGTCGTGCCTGTCTCTTGTTTACGGTGAACGTCGACAGGGCCACTTGTTGTAAGGGGAGAATCCCGATATTCTGGAATAGATTTTGTTCTTCGTACAGAGGGAGGAGTCTCAGTAACTGACTGACTCGTCGGCGATGGAGCCCTTGGAGAGGGCGGGAGGGGGCCTCTACATGCGAATGTTGTTCAACGTCGCCTGCTCGCAGCAGTCCGCCTGTGTGCGGATGGAACCTATCCTCTGCCTGCCTCACTGACTGACCCTATTCGTTATCGTTGTCGGCCTTATGATCGAGACCACAGCGAACGGGGAAATGGTTATCCATCGGTTGTGATCGTAGAAACTCGGTAATCCAGTGCTGGTTCTCGTGCAGCATTCCGTGTTGAGGCCTCTCCTTCCACAAGCAATTTGTTAAAGCCACATAGCATAGCCCACTAGTATCAGCGCCATGAAGTCCTACACCGACGAGTACTATAAGTACAATTGTCCACCATCGTGTGTAACCCACTCGTTAACCATCAAGATCATATTTTCTTGGAATGTTTGTCAGCTTGTAGACGACGAAGTTTTTACGCCGCTGATAGCTGTTTAATGCGACGTCCGCCTGCTACGATTGTATACATCTGGAGGATGTGTGTTCACAAAATGACGTTGTTCAGCTTTTCGATAACAATTGACTGGCTGGCTCATCGCTCTTGACGAATCCTCACTACGAGCAACCCTCGAGCAGAGGGAACGCGTCCAATTGTGCAATGTGTATACTGTTTCCACTCGTCGATGTGTACGTATCTAGCAGACTGCTGTCCGGTAGAAATGAAATGGAAATGACTGAAACGAAAAAGAAAAGAACGTAATGCGTCTATTCTTGTTTTGAAAACAAATATTTCACTCAGTTTTGGTCAATCACTAATCTATAATACGATGGGCACAGTCCGAGATAATGGCGGCAGTCAAATGAATATATTAGCAAAATTATTTATAGAAATCCTTTATTATTTTTCCTTCTTCTGGCGTCGCCGACGGCGGCGAAGATCGTGACGTGGCTATCACCAAACGAGAAGATGAAACGACATCGGGAGGGGAGACATTTTTCGCCTGTACTTTCGCCAGCTTGACGCAAAATCCGTGGTCGTTGTGACTTTGGCGTCATCCTCGTTGGTGGGATAGAGTCGTATGCGTCCGCTGTGGCTCTGGTGGCCGCGGTATTGTAAGCATGGTACCGAATCAATTTTGCCTTAATCAAGAAAAATGGAAGTGATGCCAATTCCGGGGTACCCTCCCTTTCTGCATCGATGTGGACACGACCACTGTGGATGTTCGGATGTAGCTTGTGGTGACTCTATAGTTGGTGAATGTAATTTAGTAGCCTACTCGGCCATGTTCATGGATCGTGCTAAGTTTACAACACAAACTGTCGACCTCATCGTTATTGAAGCTTTTGCTTAGTATCAACATGAGATGGAAGCAGAGGCAACACAGGGTGTTGTCGACTGCTTTGTCCATGACCATTTGCTCTTCCAGGGAGAACGCCTTTAGAGGTTTCGTGTTTGGCCGGTTCCGTTCTGTTCACAGAATGTATAAATTCATCTGTTGGCCATTGTATGTTTTCATTTTCAACCTATGTATTCAACCTTACCTATGTGTTCTGCTAAGATCAGCTAACGCCCACATCAAATGAGTACTAGCGACAATCAAGATGTAGCAAGGATAAACAGAGTACAGCAGTTCTAGGTCAGAGCCCAAAGGGGCTGCCATGGACCTTCAATCGCCAGAGCAGGATACGAACGGCTAGAAATGACGGACTTCAAAACCCTGATAGCACCCGGTGAAAATGTTATTTCACATATACTCGTTTACGTCTGTGGGTGTGTCAGCCTGTCGTCGTTCGTGTCAATTTGCAGATGCGTCATAATGATCGTTTGATTATCTCGCTTATTTGGCGTTACCGCTCATTGCCTCGGGACGATCTTGTGGACACAGTTTTTTGTTTATACGTTTGCGCCGGAACCCGTACGGGATATCCATGAGACTGCTTCAGCTAAACAGACCAGCTCCGTCCGCGTTTGCGTGCTCAGATGACAGCCGACCGTCACACCAGCGGCGTGTAGCACATTAATCGTCTGAGCAAATACTCGGGATCCACCACAATATTGCCACTCGACTTGTGGCTGTGCGGCGCTTGTGTGCCACTACAGACGAACATCTCGCGGCGCCTCGTCGTATCGTTGTCTAGCTGTTTGTCTGCGTGTCTCCGTGTGACACCGTTTTTCTCAGAAATCGTTTCGTTCGATGACATTCTTCGTTATTTTTCACCGTCTCCGTCCCCTGTAAAGTTTAGCTAATCATTCGAAGCCAGCGACTCCTTCAAATGTACACGAAGTCTATCTAGAACAAACACCGCGACTGTGTACGCCCGGAGAAAGATTGAATCAGTGAGACTCTAAAAGAAAGAGAGAAAGAGAGCGAGAGAGATAGAGAGATAGATAGAGAGAGGACGCGAAAACGCAGAAACTATAAGAAAAAGACCAGGGTGGAAACTCCACTAGCCATAACAGGACACCCATAGATTATGGGTTGTCTCTTTCTTGTTGTCCCCTTTGCTTCTTCCACTGTTGCTCCTGTCTTGGTGCTGCATCTCGTCGCCGTCCGAATTGCTTTGAAATGTTAGCGTCAGGGCGCCGGCGTCACTACTGCTCACAGTGGCCCGCCTCCCCAGCTGGTATGGCTCTCCGTTCCGTGACGGCGGTTGATGCCGAGGTGCGCGAACGCTGCTGTCGCGCCAATTATGCTGACGATATGAACGCGGCTGGGCACCGTGCGTGTGTTCGCCCGTTTGCGACATACGAGTGACGCACCGCGCTGCCCGAAAGTACAGACAAACGCTAAGTCGCTGCGGGTGAAGGCGCTAGGCTGCCCGCTTGTCAGATGCTTTTCGCTTGCTTGCTTTCAGGGGAGAAATTTCGTGTGAAAATTGCAACAGCAGGGACAGCAGTTCCTTTCGCGGAGAGAGAGAGAGATCTGTTCGTCTGTTCATATATGCCGGTGCTCCGGGCTCGCCGGATCAGAGGCAATCTGCTGTTCAGATGCTGCAGTTTTTACCGTCGCGGCCGCTGTAGCCGTATAGACAAAGATGGCGCTGGAGCGCACGCTTCGACGGATGGCTGTGGGGTTGTCTATGGCTACGGGCCACTCGAGCGTCATTTCTCCAACGGGTCTGATGATGCAGTCGCGTTAACGCCTTGGCGGTAGCAACCGACAGCGGCGGCGAGAGCAGCCAGTCCCCGCGCACTCGTCGGAACGCTCCCCTGGCCGCTCACCTCGCCTCTTCAATTCACCAGTGCGATGCCATTCTGATGGTGCATGTCTGCATGTCGCTGTGGATCGACACCGGTGATCAGCAGCATGTACGGCACGCGTCGGCGTGGGTGTCATCGCTATATGCATTCTTTTCTTTTCTGCCTGCTAAAGCTGCGTGGCCTCTCTTCCTAGGAGAACGATGCAAGTTGTCGTCCAATTGGAGGGCAATGAAGACGACGAAGGTGCTGCTGGCGACGGCATTACATGAGGGAAGAATAACCAGGGACTTAAGCAGAGTTTGTCGGCTCCTCCCGAAGCTTGCGCCGGGTATTGAGGAAATCGGTGGCGCGAATGGATGCCGACTCCACCCCACCCCCGGGTAGAGTTAATGAATGAATTTTCGACTCTGCGTTTCAAGAACAACAGAAAACCTGGAGAAGGGATTTTCCACCCCTTGAAGATAGGCTTGCTTTTCATAGCTCTTACGAAACACGATCGTCAAGCGGAAAGCAGATACAGAAATAGACTTCTTCTTTGGTTTAAATTTGCAAGTGAAATCAAAAACAAGTTCTGTATGGAACGCGTTTCAGCGTTTCTCAGTTTGTATTTGAGACGTCCCCATCAAGAATTCTAATCAATGGCGTAGATAAATCACTTGCCAATATTGATTAACTTGGAGAGCGACAATTGTCTATCGTGAGTAAATGAATGAACGATTTGAAGACACTGTTGAGGACCTAGAAGATGTTTTGGCGTGTACTGACAATGTGCTGTGCCTCGTAGAACGCAATTCCTAATATCGAATAGTTATTTGCACCACCACCACGTAATAATTGATCGATCCACTGCCGAATACAAATGACAGCTATATTACCATGTTCAGAGGTGTTTGCGATGCCTGATGAGAGTGCTATATTGTCAAGGATACTATAAGACGCATTCTGCAACGTATACCCTCACTCGAGAACGTTTCGTTGTTACGGAATCTCGTAGGCTAGATCGTGGTTTGACGTTGTTGAGAGCCTGATTCCCTCGAATGTTTTACATATTTCTCGGATCTCAGCCCGTAGCCCTTCGGTGGACGTTCGGAAGCGCAGTATCGTTGTCCACGCGCAGTGTGCCGGCCTTTGCCGGTTTTTTGTCGGTATGGTTGGGCAGAGAACGAAACCTGGGGGGAGGGGGGGGCACTAAGAAAATGGTCTGTGTGGATAACTTCTGAGGTGAGATGTCTACAATGTGTGCGTGAGCGCATGTGCAGCGTAATATTCCCCACCATCCCTGTGGAAGTCCATGAAACAGAACACGAAGAGGACAAGAGAGAGTCAGCGTAGTAGCAGTAGTAGTGGTGGTGGTAGGGTTGAGGCCGTAACGTGAAGCAAGCGGGTAGATTGGTCTGCGCAGGCGTGATACAAAAGAAAGCAATAGCGATAGGCGGAGAATGACTCTCACACGACCACACATTCCAAATGGTAGGACAGGTTTTAGGCCTGCCTCGTCGTAGGCATACGCTACGCAGGGAGGTTAAGCCTACCGTAAACAGCGATGGCGTCGCTGGAAGTGAAACCGTCTTCCGAGGAAAAAGCCTTTAGAGGTTCCTCTCGAAAGAAAGAGAGAATAAAAGAAAGGGCCTTATATATATACATATAGTTTGAGCTACCACAACTGGAAGGACCGGGGCGACGACACGCCCTAACGGAGTTGGCGTCGTCAGAAATACGTGGAAGTACGTGGAGATTTGGGGGCTCGTTTTTCCGTCCTTTTTTGCTGCATCGTGCAAAAATATATGGTGCCTGTGGTGGCAGAGGGTCGAGGTGGAGGGTGTCTTCAGGTACATATATGTATATATATATATATATCATGCACATTTGCCCACTCGCACATGCCTCCGACAAACCCTGCTAGGCGACGATGCCTGCCACGTCTGGGAACGAGAGGGAGAGGCCTGCAGGAAGGGAAAGTAGATGAACCACGTATGGGTTAGGCCGTTGGGAGGCAGCTTCGAGGAAAGGAAACGGGATAAGATTTCTTTCGAAATTAGTTGTGTTGAAATGCGGCGATGCTTTCGCGGAAATTGCTAGTTACGCGAACGGACAGCCGCCTTGCTGGCTGACGGGGTGGCGGGGGCCTTGCGGGGAATTTTCAAGGTGATGGAGAGTCCTTGGCCGGGTCCCTTTTCCAAGAACAGGAAACCAATACGATTGTCGCAAGAAATAGGAATCATGTTGAGGAAGTGCGCTGAAATGGAAGTAGACAGTAGAACGAATGTGTATGTCATATGTGTGGATATTATAGATCTCAAGGATGGATTTCGTGGTAGATGAACAAGTGGCTAAGCAGGAATGCGGCGATAAATAGCAAAAGCAAAGTTATTTTTATCTACGTTGCCGTAGATTCCTTTACGATCTAGTAACGGCGGCTGTCGACGAAACAAAAATAGCCTTTCAGACGCCAAATATCTCGTTCTATGATAAAACGTCCCGCCAGTATTCAGTCGCCGTGTAAAATGTTATATATAAAAAAAAAAATAAAATAATAAAAAAAATAAAATATATATATATATATATATATATGCTGGTTATTTAGTATATTTTAGCGTGTGAAACAGTGAACTCGATACACGAATGTGTGCCTATGTGGTACATGATAGAATCGAAATCGCATGTCGCGCTAGGGAGCATCGTCATCATCGTCATCTTCGTCGGCATATATCGCCCCCCAACGATGCCACTAGCTTTGTAGCGGGTATAGCTGTTGTAAGTGGCTGGTTTGTCTCCTGCACCCTACACCGAACTGATCACATCAGCTCTCGTGTCGCAACACCGCAACCACCTTCGTCTACGAGAGGCTTCCTTTGTTCCTCCGTCTCCCCCAGGCTGTTTTACCCTGCTAGCGGAAGCATCGACAAAGGCGTAGCAGAAGAGTCGAGGGTGTGCGTGAAGAAAGATGTGCATCCAACCTCCTCGTGTCTATGTATGTCAACTTGCCCCGTTAGCTCGCGCTGTGGCGTTCGTGTGTTCAGATCCGCCCATACCATCCCTGCTGTGTTACCTGTCTATCTGCCAGTGTGTGTGTGTGGGGGGGGTATTTATAGTCTCCAGGGAGAACCGGGTGAGATGGAGGCCAGTGATAGAGCCCGTGTCAGAGGTGGCGCCGGGGGCACCGAAGCCGCGCCGGCGGCAGCCGACGGCAAAGCCGCTGCCGGCGGCATAGAAAATGCCATTGGTGGTCGTGCCGGTATTGCCAAGTGATTTATTTGCACGGATGAATCTCTTTCTCACACACACACACACACACACAGCATAGCAGCAGTGCAATATTTGATAGTGTTGTAGCACTGTGTGTCTGTCTACTCCCATGTCCATGTCCACTTGGAATGAAAACGAGATTGAAGCCTGTTGTCGCGGACGCCGAACGACTTCGTCGGACGAGTGAGGTAACCAAAGTCATTCAGACAGAGAATAGAAGAGAATGTGTTTCTATCAGAGAATGAGAGAGGGGAGGTGAGCCGAAGAGCGAACGGACGATCGCGTAAGTAATTGTTGGCGTAAACAGCTGAGCCGCTGTTGACACCATTCCACGAGAGCAGTTGAGAGTGGTGCAATGTTGAGCAGAGCCAGCAGAACATCTGTATCGTCCCTGCAGGGCTGTCAGACTCTCGCCGCGATCTGCGAGAATGACCTGATCAATCGCTGGCCTGTGACTCTTCAACAGCCGAATCGTGAGAACCGTAGCGTGCAAGGCTAATTCGATACCGGAGTGAGGGGATCAACTCTTGGGTCGTTAGTGAAACTGTCGCGAGTTCCTCATGAGGAACTCGATTGTCATCAGTGGCAGGAGCATCCCTATCACTCGCCTATCTTCAGGTGTAACGTGCTCCTGTTGTATAGATGCAGGTCGCATTGCAACCCATTTAGCGAACTTCGCTGTTAAAAGCATGCCTCAAATTGATACAGTGCAGATAACACGGTAGAGCTGGAAACGTATATATATATATATATATATGAGTCTATATTAAACACAACCAAACGAGAATTACATCAAACGATGTTTGACCACGAGAAAGTATAGTAGATTCGTTTATCGGCTTGTTGTCTACTGGGCTTCGTTGCGAAAATCAGTCTGATATCTAGCGTTTCTCGTTTTATTGGAAAAGGCCAGTTTCTTAAGGACTAATAGATAATGAACACCAGGGCTAATTCTTGGACATCCAACGTCGGGGCCACTACATTTTGAAATATTCGCTGCTGTTTTAGGAGTGTTAGAAACGAATCAGAAAGCCCATGTTAAATACGCATCATGATCGGTAATTGGCGATAAGCGAGAGAACGTTTTCAATGGTTTTTTTTTCGTTGTCGAAAATTCGAGTTGAGTATTGCTCTACAAACATTGAGTCTCCTTGACCTCTTGACAAGAAGGGTAACATATTGGCCATTTAATCTAGATATGCTTGTCCGCCCTACTTTCTAATAGAATGGTATTTATCCCCGCCTTATAAATGACCGGATATTGCTTCAGCCAACCGAGTTTCACCAGTGCTGACAAGTGATGTAAAGAGAATCAACATCGGGTTACACGACGATACGGTGCCCTTGAGCATGTTCATCTCTGCCGGCAGCCCACACCACCTTATTTGCATTACAAAATAAACATATAAATTTTCGCCTTTATCCCGGAGTTATTGTCTCCTATTTGCGTTGAGCCTAGCGAGTAAGTAGTTGCAGCAGCTTTCGTTGTGTGATTACACGTGCTGTCTCTATGTAAAAATAATGCAACGTAACCCAGGCACCGCCCTGAAGGGTCAGAACAACATTCAAAGGCGGGCAGAGCGGATTGAGGTGTTGGTATCAAATACGAAAGATCAGCCTAGTAACCAAAAAACCGCATGTGACTAAGAGGTCCTGTCGTGGTTCGCTCTTGCAGAGCGGGCGGGGCAGGCAGGCACAATCGATTCGCAGGCAATCTTTCCTTTCACCCAGTGGAAGGTAAATATTAGTCCAGTCGATATAAGTCAGATGGTATGATAGATGTCGATCGCCAAACGGAACTATTTAGTTGGATACGAAAGGTCAGATTTGGTGTCATTCGTTATAACACCAGCGACAAGCCTCTCATCTTGACGTTTTTAGGGTATAAACCTAAACAATGACCTGGTCATCGGCCGTAATCTGCCACACACCGAGAGGCCCATCGTGTACGAGTGTTCGTCGAGAACATATGCTGAAGCGTTGTTGCTTGACTTCAATTATTCTCGTGTTTATTAGATCGGTTTTGATTTGTTAGCCCGCTTGACGGCAATTTAATATGAACGTGTACGGTAAGGGCGGTGTATTATATATATATACCCTAAAATAGCAGTCGATGCTGAGCTATCAACAACACAGATAAGGATGTTTTATCATAAATAATGTCTAGGAGAGAAGAAGAGGTCTAGGAGGATGTCTAGAAGAGTGGTCCCAGCATCGAAGTGATTCGCGTCCTGGACATCACTGTCCTAAATAGTAGTAATAATCCATTATAGTGATTGCGTTTAATTGCCAAAAACTTATGTCTCTACGTCTAAATTTCCTGTACGCCAAAATAAATGGTTGATAAATATTGCTGATAGATATATATTGCTCTGATAGCAAAATAAATGCTTCATAAATAGGGAGAATAGCTAGCTCAAATGGCGTCAGTATGAGATCCCGAGCGCCCCGGCAATCATGCTAAATTCGTTGCGGAACCCTTGTCTCCTTTTCTTTTCAATACCAATTGACGTAACTAATTTTCAGTTTAAGCATATATATATATATATATATATATATATATATAATATAACCGTATGTCCAGCATAAATAATTATCTCAATCTATTATATTTATTAATTCGTAGATATTTATTATACTATTAGTCTTATCCGATACTTCCTCGTGGATTGATATTTGATCTTTCGTGGTTCTTGGGTCGCAAAGACGAAGGTGGTTCACTGATTACTTCGACTCGGCTTCTCGGCCAGACGGATAGCCGACGCGTGGGAAGCGCTCACTGAAAATTGCCCCCTCGACAGCAATCACTACACCAATCCGTGTCCTGGTTGTACCTGTCGACCGATTTGGCCATGCCTTGAATTTCTGTCGCTGTTGCTGTTTATGAGTTGACGACCGATTGACCGCTTGATCGGCCAGCACTCCGTGTTTGTGTGCGTGTCGTTCGATAATGCCTGTTTGTGAGGCCGATCGAATGACCGCGATACAGAACAAGACACCAAGCACTAAACCGCGAAGGGGCCAAAAAGCAAAGAGCAAAATTGCTCAACTCAACAAAACATCGCTGCTTTGTGTAATCGAATCGAATGACACGCCGTGATCGACAGAGATCATCGTAAAGAATCGTCTACTAATTTTCATTTCTTGATTCCTCTCTCGCTGGGGACCCGTCCAGTCTGGGAATTGCGCTCGCGCGTTGGACGGAGCATCTCAACGGTGCTACACATATACATGCCATACATGCATCGTGGAATCCAACACGAACATTTCAGCGATAGCAGCCATTCGTGCAGACATTTTGTTTAGCAACAGTCCAAGCGTGGCCTATTTATTGTACACTTCCAGTAGTTTAGAAACGGTGGCATATATATATATATATATATATATATATATATATTTGGTGGAGTTGTCCAGCGTACGATCACTGTCAGCGGTTGAAGCCACGTTGCCGTGTATAGCTGATCCAGCTGTATTGAATGCGATTAGCCTAATGTTGTCTGGTGGTATTCTTGAAGGCGAGTCCGTGTGGCTCTTGCCTGGTTGGCTTCGTGCACCGCTCAATTTTGGGTGCCGCCACCAAATTCAGGTGGATCTCGTTCGGTTATGTTCGCCGCTATCGAAATCACCAACGACAACTACACCGATGTAGCTAACTGTGTTTCTCAGCAGCATTCTACATTCACCTACGGATCTATAATGCGTGCGTATTGTGAAATAATAATGAAGGGCTCGTCATTTCTTCACTAATTGCTTGCGTTCGTTCGTTAGTCGCGCTCCTCATGAAGCTTCAAATAACGTGTCATCGTAAAGGAACAAGAAACATCGTCGTTGGACTGCGCTGCACGTTTTCCCAGCACGGTCATTGTTTATGTCCACTCCATATGGTGTAGTTCACTCATGTGAGGATGTCTAATCTGGCTAATTTATCGAGAACTAAGGCGTATTATGTTGCAGTTCCGAAAATAAACTTGAAAACTTGAAACTTATAGTAAGATACATTTAGGATCGCAATGCGCCAGCTTTCACGCCAGCTTTTTGCCAATGAAGTTGACAGCGGATCATTTTCTGAGCAGTTCTCAGTAGAACAGGTTATTGTGAATGCATAGATAAGTAGAACAACAAGTATTAAGTACAACAGAGCCCAAATGCTCATGGGTTGTTATACTTCGATTCTCGAATTGCTCGGACATGATCCGAGGCGCATTCAGAGACGCTAGACGAACTCAACGCAGAGTGGTGTTATCAACGCAGATGACTAGATCGAAGATAAGCGTCACCGTGTGTCCTGTTGTTCTCAGTGTACAACAAGATGAGTGTGGGAGAGCGTTCACATTTTCACGAACAGAAAAAAGATTTCGGCTGCAAATGTTTTCGTAAAGATGCAATTTTGCTATTTCGATTGTATTTTATCTAGCCCTCTCGTTCGCTCCCCTGCTGTTTAATCAAATCGTGTGTTATGTGCGTTAAAGAGCGTTGGGGGCGTACCGCGTGGAGTGAATCGTGTAATTACTGTGAAATCACATTCGCAGATGCCTTGCCCGTTGTTGCTGTCGATGATAGGTGGCAATTTCGTTTCGAATTCCACCCTCTGCGGCCACCAGCCTCACCGATAATACCATTCTGTGGCGCAGTGAGAACGAATCAACTGTGAACAGTGAATGAATGGATGTCCGTCTGTCTATCAGCTGCCGGCCACTCAGTAAAACAGCTGATGTCTGACTCTCCGGCAAGAACATTAGCGTCCCGTCAGAAAACGGATGCGCCTTGCGCATCATTAGAGACGACGGCGTGCGCGAGACCCTTGGACGCTTCAATAAGAATCATGCTGCAGTGAGTCTTGCCTATTTGTCCGTCCGGAAAGATGAATTTCACGCGGCGACGTTTGATACTTTATATATATATATATATATATATATATATATATATATATATATATATATATATTAATATATCTTTTGCACAAACACTCGTAAACACCCATATTAACTCAGTCATTCATTTATCTATAATATACTGTTACTGATGATAGCAGTGATTACTCGACCTTTTATACTGTCCCTTCTAGGCGTACACGTACGTGCACATGAATGCACAGCAGAACTGTACAGGGTGCGATGTTATTTATTAGGAAATCTGTGTATTAGATATGTATTATATTATACATCTATAATATATATAATCTCGTGCCGAATATTCTGCGCGGATTTGCGATGACTGTTGGATGGACCGCGCTAACCGTTCAGGCTGTTCCGAGAGGCTTTCAATTCAACCACTTGTCATGGAACCGCTTGCTCCTCTGCGGCAACTGCTGTCTGCAATTTTTTTACCCTGAAAACGAAAATACCTCTCCGAAAGGGAACATCTCGCCCTGCTAATGAGGTGGCAATTCGTTGACGATTGGACACGAACGGTGTCATCTCCCTCCTCACCGCAACCATGCTATGTGCAATCTAACCGTGAGCAGGATGGTATACACATGTCCTGCTAGGCCTTGAGAAAAGAAAACGTATTGATCATCATGTGCCTGCCTCTTGCGAGAATCTCGGGTGAATCATATGTGCTGAGAATTGTTGCTGATTTGGTCAGTGGGCAACGTGAATCAGTCACAAGGGAAAATATGAAATGGAGATACTTTTCCACATTCGATCGGGGTGGGCTCGGCTAGCCAAAAGAAATTAGATGACGATGTAAAAATTAGCACATGCCCAACGTGGTCGCAATATTCGATTTTTGTGGTTCATGTAAAGCCGAAGTTAATGCAATTTGTTTTATACCGTATGATTGTTCATCTCATCGCATTTACGGTCATTTCTAACCTGAACGAAAACTCATGTACAGCAGACCACTTACTGTATGTGCGTGTGTGTGTGTGCGTTGTAAGAGAATACCACATATTTAAGTGGTCCTTAAACTAGCATGGTCTTGAGCACGAAGTGACGTGATCTAGGTGTTAATAATCGATTGCTAATCTATCCCAGTAGAGTTTAACCAATAAGCCTCTGATTATTATGCTGCCATTACAGGATCCGGCGGGAATTTTCGAGCTGATCGAAGTGGTTGGCAATGGCACGTATGGCCAGGTGTATAAGGGCCGGCATACGAAGACCGGTCAACTGGCAGCCATCAAGATCATGGACGTGACCGAGGACGAAGAGGAGGAGATCAAACTTGAGATTAACGTCCTCAAAAAGTACTCGCATCACCGCAACATCGCCACCTATTACGGAGTCTTCATCCAGAAGAGCCCACCGGGAAAAGATGATAAACTATGGGTAGGTCTAACAACCATCGACCACTACCAACACTAAACGAACAAAACAGCGCAACTTCGATCTCTCGACTTTTTTGACACATTTTTCTTATATATATGTATGATGTTTCCCTTCGCCAGCACGCTATGAGGTAGGCATTATAATGTATCAAGACCAGCAAATCGAATGGTTTAAACATATATAAAAAACAGCTAGGGTTGCTAGAAATGTCGATTTTTATATGAAAGTGAGAGAAGTCCCATTCGGCTGTGTCCCAGTATTATTTATATATATATATATATATATATATATATATATATATATATATATATATATATATATATATCAACGCTTTAACGATCAACGTTCTTACCAATATCTAAAAAGATATGGTATTCAAAAAAATATTTTGCCAGGAAGACAACAGACAACTCTTGATAAATCGGAAGCTAGCAACACTTTACGTATGTATTATTAATTTTATCTGACATAAGATGTTCGCTGTGTAACTGTTATACTACAGTGCCCCTATGCTAACAACTTATTGAAGTAAAACACAATTCAAAGTTATCATATTTTTCGTGTTGTGTGCAGTCCCCTGTGGCTAATCACCTCTTGTTCGCTCTCGCACTAAGCTACGTACGCAAATGAGCAGACAATTATGACGTTCGATTCGAGAAAGCAAAATATCATGCGAATTTGGAATGAGCTTAAAGTAGACAGTAGTCCAAAGGGCGTTGTATAGTGCACGCGCATTGTTCCACTAAATCGCCTATTTATGGAAGAGGCAATTCGTGTAACTTCTAATAATCCTTGTGGTGGCAAATATAATCATCCAACAATCGTATCAGCTTAATTGTACGTTTTTCTTAATGCTAAACCTGTTAAAAGTGTGAACATAACTATCTCAGCGTTTGGCCGATATCGCATCCAATCAACGGTGTCACAGCGTCCTGTCTCCTGCGAATGCGTTTGTTGTTGACGTTGTGATTTATTGCTGTTGTTCTTGTCATTGTCTCGTATGATCAGCTCGTGATGGAGTATTGCGGCGCCGGTAGTGTTACGGATCTGGTGAAGTCAACCAAGGGCCAACAGCTTAAGGAGGAATGGATCGCATACGTCTGCCGCGAGATCCTCCGAGGACTGGCCCACCTGCATCAGAACAAGATCATTCATCGAGATATCAAGGGACAAAATGTGCTTCTCACTGACAATGCTGAAGTTAAACTTGGTAAGTTCTCGTGGTTACGCCAACCAGCGGCTCTGACAGAGAGTCAATAATCTCGTCAGGTTCATTTTACGTGGTGCTAAAACGTGCTCCGAAACGTCTTGGTTTACACTGAAAGGTCGAAAAGCAGCTTCGTACTGGTCCGCTTTCGGCGGCGGCCGCCTTCGTTGTCGATGGGATTATTAAACGGTGCCGGTCCTCACAATTTATGTTATCCACAGATGATGACGTGTTCTCATGTGAGAGTCTGTAAATTTCGTACCGAAATTATGCGCGTAATATTTTTTTGGTATAAGGTAGAGTTTCCAGAACACTGAAGGAGTGTTATTTCCTTACATGAACATCTTAAGAGTGGACCTTATTATTGGTGGAGCTCTTGGCTGTTCAAGTAATTAACGATTAGCGAACGAGTCCCCCCGTGAGACGTGAACGAGGGCCCGGGGGCGATGAGGGTGCGTTGAGTATAGGCTTCAAGAAATGGGTGGAGTGCACGACGTAATCGCGAGTAACGTCGTAAACTACAATATTTACTCCCTTATATATATATATATATATATAATACGCACAACACGCACACACAAAACCATAAAAATATCTGCCCTGTACGTGTCTAGCAACAAATATTGTGTGTGCGTTGAAACGTTCTCGTGTAGAAAACATTTGTTTTCAATGTACACGAAAACAATTCAGCATATTTTGTTTGTACGCCCCGCTCGAAAAAAGTTCTATAGGTTTGCTTTAAAACGTAGTTGCGTCGTTTCTACCTCGCCAAACGACGATCAGCTATACACGCATGTGCACATCCACACTGCACAATTATTGCCTCGAAATGTCTACGCCCAGACGCGTGGTGTCTATATGCATCTGTCGTGCCGATATCGTGCACTGGCCTCATGGCGACATCATCAGAGAATGGCCTCAGGCTCCCTATACGAGTCTGTACGTATAGGGAGTACAATTCTATATATATATATATTCATTCCCCTGTGCATAATGACCATGTAATTCCCAGTTATCCCGAGGGGAATGAATCTCGATTTGAAACAACTGGCCCATATCGATCCGTTCGTCAGCCCCCCCCCCCTGAGTGGAGCCTGTGAGGGAGTGTGTTTATGTGAGAGATACAGAGAGAGAGAGAGAATTCATCTCGCAGTGCTTCTCCCTGCGGGATGGGGTCGCAGCCCATCTGTGGAGGCAACATCTCAGACCGGTGTGGCCTCGAATGTAAAAAAATTGCCAAGGTGTTTATTTTGTCAAACATCATTTGACCGGTAACAGAATAGGGCAATGAGCCGAACGTCACGTTCTTTCTGCTGTGGGATGACCTTTAATAATAAATACTCGTTAAAATAGACTAACGAACGAAAAGGTGCCGATGATTGTGATCGTCCTTTGGCAATTTAATAAATGAACAACAATCACTCTTCATTGTCACTTATTTGCCACTTGTGAATACACCCAACAGTATTAGCAGGTATTAGTGTCGTCATGATAATAATCACGATGGTTTAAGCTACGATAGTATCATTATCACTACTAATATGACCGCTGATATTATTATGATTATCAGCAATATTATTATGAACATTGCAGTATTTTAAATGCCTGAATGTGTTGTTTGTGTGCACGCTACAGTGGACTTCGGTGTGTCAGCACAACTCGATCGAACTATCGGCCGTCGCAATACGTTCATTGGCACCCCCTATTGGATGGCGCCGGAAGTGATCGCGTGCGACGAGAACCCCGACGCGACCTACGACAACCGTTCCGATCTCTGGTCACTCGGTATTACGGCGCTAGAAATGGCTGAGAGTCAGCCGCCGCTATGCGAGATGCATCCGATGCGGGCGCTATTTCTTATCCCGAGAAATCCCCCACCGCGACTCAAGTCGAAGAAGTGGAACAAGAAGTTCCACTCGTTTATCGAGACGGTTCTCGTCAAAGACTACCAACAGCGGCCATACACGGACCAGCTATTGAAGCATGCGTTCATCAAGGACCAGCCGACGGAGCGGCAGGTTCGAATCCAGCTTAAGGACCATATCGATCGGACGCGGAAGAATAAACGCCAGGAACAGGCCGGCAACGGCCGCACGGAACAGGAGCCGGAAGACTACAGTGACGAGGAGCCCGAACAGCGCGGGCCAAATCCGAATCTTGTCGATACACCGACCGAGACGCCCGCTAAACCTGGCGGGGGCGACACGCTCAAGCGAAACTTTCAGCAGATCCAGATGGATAATGGGACGCTGACGTCGGCGCAACCCCAACAGCCTAAGCGCGGCCCCCCGCTTCGCGAGCCACCAGGCATACCCCCAGTGCCGCAGGGTGGCAGCAGGGCAATGGCGCCACCACCTATTGCTGGCAATCGTGTCATCGTCGTTGGCGATCCGAACTCTCGGCAGAACAAACCCTTACCTCCGATTCCTGGCCAGGAGGAGGCTCGGCCCGGTGGCCCTCTAGCGGCCAGACTCGGTCAGCCACCGCCTGGAAGCAACGGCGCACCACCGTTACCGCCGGCGAATAGACAGCCCGCCAAACGTGAGTTTGCCTTTGTTACTGCTGTTGTTGTTGTCGTCGTCGGCGTTGTTGTTGTTTCTCTCTCACCGCAAAATGGTGCCTTTCATATATACATGTATATATATATATATATATATGTGTTTGTCGCTTTTTTGGGCTAGTGGTCTTGGTCATATAATCACCTGTTGATAGTTTATTTTTATCTAGCCTAACGTTCTGTATCGTCAATATGTTTGCTTCATCGATTCGTACACGCACGGGCACGTACGTACAGCGCCGTCCTCTCGTCGGCCTGAGGAGCTCGAGGTTTTGGCGGCGCAGCTCAGTGAACTTGGCTCGGGCGCTCTCGCGTCAAACCCGAACGCCAATGCCAATCGCGCCTCTCAGAGAATATCGCACGTCACGCAGGCGTTGGACTCGGATTCGGACGACTCAGATGGCGAAATACAACAGGTACACAGCTCGTTTGTTCAGAGACGTCTCGCAGCGACGATTTACAGATACACACATGCAATACAGATTAAGCACTCTCTGCTGCCTTCAATTCGAACCGTTATATCCCCAGGATGTGCAACATGTGGGACTGTGCTGAATATATACAAACATATATATATATATATATATATATTAGATACACGTTTTGACCGTCGAGGACCCCCACGTATGAATCAAAGAATCGCGTCGTCCGTCGCTACACCTGTCTAGCTGTTTATCCAGAGGAGTACGTCGCTAGTGGCGACAGCGATATCTAAACAGTGGTTGGAATCAGTTGTCAAAGATGGGTGAATGGGTGTTTGTAATAGAAGTTCTATATTTCCGGCTGTGACTCAACTTTGAGGATGCCGTTTCAGGAAATGCTCGAAAAGGTGATAAATGTCCCTCTAGGCGTTCGAGTGGTAAGACTCTGTCCATTGTAAAAGCCCTTGCACTCACAGCTAAAACACTGCGGTCTAGTTTAACCACTGGATGCTCGCTCGCTAACTCCATTTGCTAAATGAGCTCACCAGGGCCGAAGACGAACTATTTGCCGTGAATGGTGTGGTCAGTGATCGCGATTATTCGACATCTTGAACAACTTTGCATTTTGCTGAGCTGATATAATAACGCACTTGATTAAAGATGAGCTTATTTTTTGGGGGGACGATCTTTATGGGAATAACAGTAACTCCTTATCTGCGGTACTTCAGCATAACATTACATGATCTAATATTCAATAATCGCGCTGCCGTCAACGCGCAAGTTTCTCCGTGATCGATAACTGATCACGAGAAGGAGATGATAATTATTAATCATGACACTAATTTGGACCGTATACGAGTTCTGGCGGAAAAACATTGCTTGAGTTAGAGGCCCTATCATAATCAATGGTCGCTTGGCAATTGAACGGTGCTAAATAACACAGGAAACAATGGATTACCCCAGGAATGATATTGGGGTTCGTGCCAAAACTGGCTAAAGCGTATCTCTGTTCTATTGGCGAAGTGAGTGAGATTGTATCCTAACATATCAGCAATTCATATAATAGTTTTTGCCAATATCATACAATAATGCTTTAATTAGTCAATTATAAAAGTGGGCGACACTTTTTACTCGCTGAACGTGAAATACATCTAAGGACACCTTTCTCTCTCTCTATATATATAGATGTTCTCACATAATAATATCTTGGAAGTTCTAGTTACAGGTTTCAAGGCAGCCCTTTCCACAACTTTTCACCTCATGCTCTTAAATATCGTTAAAAAATACCGCCAGAAAGGTCATTGCAAGTAAACCGTAACTTAGCTCCAAGATTATTATTATTATTATTATCATAATGAAAACCAAGACAACAATAGAACAATAGATATGTGTCCAATGTTTCAGCCTACAAATAATCCAATTCATTTAAACGCAATGAAGTCGAGCCGTTGCCGTGACGTTACCAACTAACCTCACTAAAGCATTTCGCATCCATTTGTCTCTTTCCTGTTCATTGTCGTCATACCCTGATCACCGCCATTCATTCGTCGGCATCCACCTGCCTGACTGCATCGGTTCTTCCGGTCGCGTCGCTCTCGGTCCACGTTCGTTCGGGTCCCGTTATCGAATCATCTGCCAACCGTCGACGTCCGGGGCCCCGCGACCCGAACTCTCCCACACCCCATATATATATATATGTATATATATATATACTGCATGTAACTTCACCTCTGCTCCACGGCCACAACGGACAAACAAACCAAATCGTCGTTAACACACACACTCCGGGGCCTGTCCTCCTCGTGTCGCATCGATCGGCGATCTGATGCTGCGATTTCGTTGTGCATATGTTGCGTCGTATGACAACAAAACAATCGACAACGGTCGTTCATGCTCTGAACGTACACAAAAACGAACTTCGTTCTGCAACTACTCGGGGTGTGCCGCACAACACGTAATCGATTTCTCGACGTGTCCACCAATGTCTTCCGCCGTTCGATCACGGTCGATACATTCATTCATCCGATCATCTGGCGGGGTCATCGTATTTGGTGCACATCGCCGAACGTATTTTGTCATGCCGACGTTTCTGGCTCTCTCTCTCTCTTTCTATATATATATATATATGTATCTCTCACTCTCTATCACTTCATACGTCTATCTGCGTGCCATCGGCCTGTCATATTCTCTGGGGGGGGACTTTCATTTGGTCATTGTTTGGACGGCAGGACGGCACAATGCTGGCGAGCGATCCCCCGCGACCGCTGGGTGAGAGTGAGGCCCCGACGAGGCCTCTACCCCCGACCCCAGACGAAGACGGCCATACGGGGACACTCGTCAATACGCACAGCAACAAAGCGACCGCCAACAATCGGGTGCGTATGTGAAACTGACCTTTCGCCGTTCGGCTATATCTGTGCCCCTTTTTTCTCCGTACATGTTTATCATAGACCGACTCGTGCTGGCGAACAATCCTGATCGAGCACTAATTCAGCGAACTCTCATCCACGCTATTCATGTTATACCTGATAGTTATTACGAAACAAATCGATATGATTCGTATCAATCTCCATCGCTGGACGTTAAATGCAGTGGAAACTGCTTCATTCGATCCATGAGCATTAGTACCCCCCACCACCCAGCCGACACACACACACTTTTCACCCTTATATAATATACAGTACATGCATTGACACAACAAATATCCGCAATGCAAGCCTCTCTCGAACACGTGCATATCGTTAACTACTTATCATAAATGCAATCCCTAATTTATATTGACAAGACGACCAGTTAGCTTTTAACATTCACTCGATGCGCGCAGAACGCAACGATGGCTGACGCGTGTGCTCGATATGATTATGACTCACAGCTCTCATTGAGTGCCTGCACGACGTGCCTGAATTAAAATGCTCTTGGATGTGGGCGTGTTTTTTAAAAAAAAGAAAACAAAACAGTAGCAAAATGCGTAGTGCAATTTATTCGTTCCTGATTTCATTTCGTTAAGTTTCTCATTCATTATCTTTGTGTTTCGTTGTTCTTCTTTTGTTTGGTTTTTCGGCGCCGACGAAAATCGTGATTTTCATCATTTTTCCGCCACGAAACGCGTTGTCGTTATTGCGAAATAAAAATGCCGTTTCAACAACGTGAAACGCAACTTTCGCTGATGATTTCGCTGCCTGCTATATGGAATTAAATCGACGCGTGCTGATCTATACGTGGCGATCTCGATTGCCGACCCCGATCCCATTTGGGCCGCGACCCCCCCCCGCCTCTTGTGAATTATGGCTGCCGCTGAATTTGCCCCCTATACGCTGCAATGTACTGCCTCAATGTGTACATCGATCTGTGCACGCGCGCACAGTCGGCCGCAGTACGACCGAGCGCATCTTCCACTCAGCAACAGCAAGCGGTAGGTGCTGGGGTCCGGCCGCTGCTTAAGTCGAGCAGCGCCTCGGTCGTCAGCCCGACGCGAACCAGTCAACTTGCACAGCAGCACACACAATCTCCCCACGGGGCGCCTGCCGGACTCAAGTGCGCGAGTAGCAGCAGCAGCAGTCAAGATCAAAATAATCCTGCGGTCTCGATACTCGGCGAACACCTAAAGCACGTGAGCCACCGACGTGCCAGTCTTGCACTTGCCGGCGGCGGTGGCGGCGTCGGCGGCGGCGGAATATCCGGCGCCTCGAGTCCCTCGTCTCCTTCATCGGCAAGTCCTCCGCTGAGAAAAAGTCAAAGTTCGCAGAGCCCCTTCCGGCGGGCGCAAGAAAGCGTTGGCGAGTTCATCAGCGCGTCGGATAAGAGCCCCTTAATACCCAGAAATCACAATAACAATCACGAGAAGGTAGTTGACACATTTTGGTTCGCTTATCGCTTCTTTTTGTTCGCTCTGTTCATTTTCCTACGTTGACCTACGTCATAAAGAGAAAGTCGGAGAGTGAGATATTGGGGATTCTCTATGGAGTGTCGATGGTTTCGTGCAGGTTGTCAGCCACATCAGAAGGGCCGAGACATAAACACCCATTGTATCCAACCGTTGATTACAAAATAACGACGGACGTTTCAGGACGATTAGTTAAGCTACTGGGGTTGTCGTTCTAATAGGTTATATTTTCTAATAATCTGGTGACACCAATCAAGCAATTTGGTGAGCTTACAAGTACATGGATCGCCATCATGAACGTCTAGCCAGAAACACATTACCCCGCTGCAATATCGGACAACAGCTAGCAGTGCGTCCCTCTCCCAGTAAAAAAATCGCGTTGATGCAATATGTTTGTGAGATCATGTTTATTTGTCGTTCGTTTCTGTCTTTCGGATAAACTCAATGAACTGTTCTCTTGGGCGTTACGCAGTCGAGCGTTCGATCCGGTAGCAACCTACCAGACCTTCTCCCGCGTCGCGATCGCTCGTCGTCAGAGGAATACCGGCAAGCGTTGCAGCTCAAAGGTCAGGCGCCGGCGCCCGGCGGCCAAACCAATGCGCCCCTTCAACACAAGCAACGCTCATTTCTCACTTTCGGATTCAACGCGAACGGAACACTCGGAGGGCGAGGTGAGTAGCGAAATCAACAAGGGGAGTGAATAAAATCCGATAATGAATGGCATCGAGATGATAGATAAATGGAGAGTATTCCCCCGTTACTTGACACAATTCTCGTATGTGACGCTCGCATGTGAAGAGTGACTGCGAACATGAACAAAAGAAGACAATATATATATACATATATATATATACATATATATATATATATATATATATATATATATATATATATATATATATATATATATATATATATATATATATATATATATATATGTATTATTACGATAATTCGCGTGCTCAACTGATCGCATTTGATTAACAACTGAACGAATGCGTCGCTCGTTTGGCGGTAAAAGTTTTTGCTTTATTAAACGAACGGCAATTCGCTTATGTTGCCCCTGTGCCTTGTTCAATGATCTGCCCGCAGGCACGAACGGTTCACCATCGACTGTGGAGCGGCAGTCGACGGCCCAACGTAGGGAGTCAGTACAGGTGAACGTTACCCCCACATTGGGCCCCGATGCTTCCGCCGGCGGCCAGGGACTCACAGGGGCACATTCGGATACACCGGAAATTCGAAAATACAAGAAGCGTTTCAATTCGGAGATTCTCTGCGCGGCGCTGTGGGGCGTCAATCTGCTCATTGGCACAGAGAACGGCTTGATGCTGCTCGATCGCTCAGGTCAAGGCAAGGTGTACCAGCTGATCTCGCGGCGGCGTTTCCAGCAAATGGAGGTACTGGAGGGACAGAACATTCTCGTTACAATTTCCGGGAAAAAGTGCCGCGTTCGGGTGTACTATTTGTCGTGGCTAAAGTCGAAAATACTGCGCACCGACAGTGGGAACCAGCTCGAGAAGCGTAATGGCTTCATTAACGTCGGCGATCTCCAAGGAGCGGTGCATTTTAAGATTGGTAAGAAATACGGAATCGAAACCGAGTATGCGAATGTACAAAATACGCCGTACATTTGAAATGACCCTGTCTCTCTCTCTCTCTCTCTCTTCGAAGAGTAGACGCGTATATCATTATTAAAAAAATATTATATATATATATATATATGATGAATTTTCATACGATTTGGTATTGCAAAACGAAACAAATCAACAATGCTATGACGAGCCCAATCCTAGACGCGATGCTTGATCATTTCCATGATGCTACCGTATGTACCGTCTCGCTGATCTGTTGTCTTCATCCTTCGTTCTTGCGATTTTTGCAGTAAAATACGAGCGCATTAAGTTCCTGGTCATCGCCCTTCGGGAAAGCGTCGAAATCTACGCTTGGGCACCAAAACCCTACCACAAGTTTATGGCGTTTAAGACGTTCTCGGGTTTACAACACAAGCCACTTCTTGTCGATATGACAATTGAGGAGGGAGTGCGACTTAAAGTGATCTACGGCTCCTCTGAGGGCTTCCACGCTATAGACCTCGATTCAGGCAACGTCTATGACATCTACATACCTTGTCATGTGAGTATTTCACTACAGCCCTCCCACTGTTAACATAGATCTCCGGACCGATCTCTGACATCGTTGAATGTCGTTAGCTCTTTCTCACGTCAATGTGTCTGGCTAACAGAAGGAGCAGTTAAGGTGTTTGGGCAGGTTGTGTGCGTGTGTGTGTCAAGGCGTATAAAAGAAAAAGAAACTCCTGAAACTGCTGTAAAAACCGCTCTGGGAGTTGTTATTGCCATGATGCCATGGACAAGCAATGCCTTCCTTAACACAAATTATATATTTATTATTATTATTATTAATCTAGCCTAACGCCAAGTCAACAATCTTTTTTACACAAAGCAAAAAATATTTTATCTAAAAGTTCAACCCAAAATCGACGCGTACGCCAACCCATCTTGAAGACCATCCTATCGACCTTTGCGTTGCGCGAGACGTTCGTTCTCGCGTACCGGCGGCTCTAGTTCACCCGCTAACGATGCAGTTCACACGTTCATCACCCATCGTATATTGATGCACGCGTGTTGTATATATATAACACATGGTGACACTGGTGAAATATGTCACCGTGCGGCTCTGTTTGGGACGACCATGTCATTTAAATGTTCCGTATCGTTATCAGTAGCTATTGGAGCACCCACGTGATATCTTAGATATCAACACAGTGTAAAGAGGCGTAAATGTATGAGCACCGCTACCAGACACATTTAGAATTAGTCGTCTGGTTGTAGATGCTTGACATATTGCGGTAAACAGTGAACAGTGTGTGTGTGAGAGAGAGAGGAATTATTACGAGACCAATTAAAGTAGATCGCGGAACATGACTAGGCAGTGCATCTGTACCGGGCAATGATTTGTCGGGGCTATTCATTGTGCTGTCGCCCACAGTGAATTTCATCAAGAGGTTTACATAGCTGGTAACACTGACAATCGCTGCAATATGATCGTGATAACTGCACACATAATGTAATTGCATATGGCGCCATTTAGGTGTTCAACCCATAGATACAGGCATAACTTGGCTGCATCATTGTATTTTAACAAGTGGCACTCACGACAGTAATAGATAACAGCATCAACGTGTGTACGTACGTGTGTGAGTCCAATTCGACCAACAGCAGTGACACTTATGTGCGATGGTCCGCTGGCAGCACTGTGATAGTCCGGTCGGCTGAGTCCATGTCCACGTTCCATGCCGTATATGTGTGTGGGTGTGTCCTTGTTGTGATTTCGTCCATTCTCGCCGATGTATCTGATGTTCGTTTGTTTGACCGTGTGTTTGTTCGCGCGTATCCATGTATGTGTGTCCATTTGTGATTTGTTGACGTTGTTCTCTGCCAATGCTGCCGGCGCCGCCGCTGTTGCTGCTGCTGCGACTTCTACTGAAAACTGGCGCTGAAATTGCCACCGCTACAGGATCGAGGAGGAACGGAAGGGGTGAGTGAATAGAGGCACAGGCGAAAGAGGGAGAAGACGATTTGCGTTCGGCTGAAATGATAATGCCCAGTACAACGGGGGCAACGGAAACTGGCCAACCTCAGCGATTGAGTGCGGGACCACCCGTAGGCACCGCCCGGATAGCATCGCGCCTTGCATTTGTCTGGGAGAGCTGAGTCATATGTCTAATGGGGTATAATAAGTGGGATAGGTGACAACGAGAACGATATGAGCAAGAACAGCGGGATGTGTCCACCTCGGGAGGTTCACAACGACACAATGCGTACCTTGTAACGGCACCCTCTCCGGTGGCCGGTATTCGGCTACATACGGCTACTTAGCTGTCGTTGGTCAGCTCCCACTCGTATCTCTCGAATGTGTAGTTGTTCTTGTATTCGGCAAACGATGATGTGAAGCAAGAAATTGATTGATCGGCCAAAAACTAGTCACAAAACGAGATCGACTCGTCGTATGGATCCCGTCAGAAGAGCACATTGTTGCTGATTTCTCTCCGCACATTATTCGATATATATATATATATATATATATATATATATATATATATATATATATGTATATAGAATTCATTGGTTCGTGCTTGTTTCATGTCTATCCGCATTGAATCCTGTAATTTTCGGCAATCCCAGCATTATGAACGAATGAGTGAATTAGCATGGGCACGTTCGTAGTAACATCAATAACGCAGCTTATGATTGATTGATTGGTCATCGATGATGAATAATCGCCATCTAGAGCGTTACTAGTCTGCTCGACGGCTCGGCTTATCTCTGTGTGCGCGTCTTGGCATTTATGAGCAGCATTCGTGCCAATTATTTACATGGGTCAAGTTTCCCGTGTTGCTTGCGTCGGTCGTCAGCCCATCGTGATGACATCTTCCATCAGCAGTGAATTTTGTTTGTTAATGGAGTGTTGTTAATTTTTGAATTCGATATATTTTTATTGTCTGCCTCCTGATGATGAATATCATGCATGCTGTCCATATTTTTGCTACACGTGCCGTATGAGGGTATCAATTTTCGGTTTTGAGTGTAGACGCAGGATAAGATCGTCGTCTCGGCGGTGTTCATCAATTTCATCTTCGACGGCCGTTGGTTGATGAAGAGGCCTTGATGAGAAATTACCTGCTCGTTCGTGTCCTATGTCTTTCGAACATGTAATTACTGTTAATTGTTATTACGACAGTTGTTACATGTGCGAGTGTGTGTGTGTATGTTTGTGTATGCACTTTGTGTAACACTTTCAGTTATATATATTCTACTATTTTCCATGAATGCATATGCTGTTAATTAATCATACAACGGGAACGTTTCCGTAACAGAGCTAGTAGCGTGTGATATTACGCATTTCAACTTGATATTAGGGTAGACACTTAGCTTGAATTTTATCATCAACGAACTTTTGGAGCGACTGTAATTTCATGTGGTTCGTTTTATGCTCGCATCTTACAAGTCCATGCGCTTCTATATTCGAATCGGTTTTCCGTTCCACTTCCAGACAAAACAGGTTACAGTTGCTGTTTCTGCAATGCTTCGAATCATCAAATACATGTTTTAACGTTAATGTTACCTTTATTTATGCCCCTCCTCTATCTCTCTCTCTGTGTCGCTTGCAGATTCAGACATCTATTGTTCCGCACACGATAGTGACTCTGCCGAATACGAAAGGAATGCAACTTCTCTTATGCTACGATAGTAAGTATTAGGACTCATCGACTCATCACCTTGATGCCCATGCTGTTATTTGTGCCAATCTCGTACTGTTGGAGATTTTGAAAATGAACGATAACTATTCGACTAATTCGACGAAATGAATTGTCCGTATCACGAATATATGCTACGCAGAGAAACTGCGCCATAAAGAAATGCGTCATTTGGTGGAAAGACAATAAGACTCAATATGTATGCGCATATATATATATATATATATATATAGAGATGCGCTTCGCTCACTTGTTACATATAGGTATTGACTGCTTAGCTTGGGTTTCGCTGGCCAGCTCGTCGCCCGAATCAACGTGGCTGTTGTTTGAGCGTAAATAGAGATCTGTCGACTTGAGTGTCACGTATTATGCAGATGTTGAATTCGTTGAGTTGCCACCTGTGCAAGAGAGACCACCAGAGTCTGATCAACGGTTTGCTCACTAAGTTAATTAGTCAGAAGGTGGGAGGTGACGTGTTTCACAACGTGATCATGTTGAGTCCGTCACTAATTTACACCATTCGTTTCGTCATCATTATCGTCCACCAGACGAAGGCATCTACGTGTCAACGTACGGTCGAGTGTCGAAGAACATCATGCTTCAATGGGGTGAAGCGCCAACGTCTGTTGCGTTCATCGGAACCGGCCAGATCATGGGTTGGGGCAATAAGGCTATCGAAATACGGTCGGTCGACTCTGGACATCTCGACGGGGTGTTCATGCACAAGAAGGCACAGAGACTCAAGTTCCTCTGCGAGAGGAACGACAAGGTACGACTAAGTTCTCCATTTATGTCATTCCTCATTGCTTTCTTTCTTTCTTTCGCTCTCTCTCTTTTTTTCTCTCTTTTTCTTCGGCTTCAGCTCTATTGGAAAAAGAAAATAGACTTCCATTTGCAGTTGGCCCCCCCCCCCCACACCGCCGAAGGTCGGGGCATTCTCCTATCAGATTTTTCGCGGTACTGGCGTTACCACTGGAAATGAAGCTTAACCATTCATTATCATCAGCAGCGCCGGAGTTTGCCTTGAAAGTCGCCATTGAAAAATATCAGTCTCGCTCGCACGGATATATACCTCGATTATGGCGCAAATTTCTCGTTCACAAGTCTTAATACAATACAACCGTTCCACCTGTACCTGTCCTCAATGCGACTCTGTTCGTTGACGATTCACGATGTCGGTCCATCTGTTTGATTCCTTTGTGTTCTGCAGGTATTCTTCTCATCAGCGAAAGGCGGCTCATCATGTCAAATCTACTTCATGACACTCAACAAGCCGGGTATGTCCAACTGGTGAAGTCATAGGTTGGAGTCAGAGTGAGGATTGAGGATGAATCGGATATCGAGGACACGACGACCGACGAGGAGAACCGCTCGGAATCCTGATCCAGTCAGACGGCGTCCAAAATGACACCATTGTGACGTCGTTGCTGACGATTGCGACCTGCTTGAGTTGCTGACGAAATCGATCAGATTGAATTGACGATTACGTTGGCATTATGTAGCGCAGGCGACGGCTCAGGCATATGAGGGGCAGTCCTCGTCGACGTTACGTCCGGGTCTTTGAACCAGTTTCGAGTCCAGGTGTCGTCGGCGCGGTGTCATAGAAACTAGGTTCGCCTTCCCCAATATTCGGCCAGAAGAGAGTTAAATATCTAAGACAATTACCTATAAACAGATATCTACGTACGTTCATCGTCGAGTACGACAAAACACCAACAAAAACAATAACAAGATTTCAGAAATCACATATACATATACAGAGAGTTGCATAGCTATAAACAATGAGGTGTTGCGTCTAAGCTAAAAAGCAGCACGCGAAATTGTCCATGTTGCTTCAGGCCACCGAGATACATTTGTGAGCAGTGGCAGCAGCAGCAGCAGTAGTTCTGCTGGCGATAATCGCAACAAATATATAAGAGAAAATAGAATCAACTATGAGACGTTGACGGTCGGCCAACCGATGTCGAGGATTGAGCCCAGCGCATAGGAACAGAACTGCTAAGAGGAACAAGCCAGCAGTAGCAGCAGCAGTAACATTACATTCTACGACAGATAATAACGATGCAGAGACGTAGATGGCAATGTATGTTTGCTTGCTTCTTGCTTATGGAATAAAGAGAGACAGAGAGAGAGATATCTGTGTGTGCGTGGGTGCGTGCGTAGATGTATATGCGTGTATGTATGTATGTGCTGGTGCAAAGGGCAGGACATTCAGGTACGCTGTGCCGTCGACGCAGACGTTTATTTGGCCACACGCAAACAAAAACCCCCCGACGAAATGCGAACATAACCGAATGAGCTAACGCCGAAGCTAACAATAATAGTCATCGTAACAATAGAGAACTAACATGGCGCGAAATTTGGGGAAGGCGGAATTGTCACGGCCCGCGCCGGCCGTAACCTCTCTGTAGCTGTTCACCGTTTAGCGGCGCTTACCTTGTAGCAAAGCAAGCTTAGGCCAGTCGTTTGTCAGAGCGATTCCCCCGCCCCGCCGGGCCACCGTCTCATCGAGGACAGAGCAAACTCACCCGATCGGCGGGGGGCGCGCTGTCGCGACGGGCCCATATTAATACACAAACGCGCTTACCCTTGCTTGAAGTCTCCAGTCTGTCGGATCTAGTGGAAAATACTGGGTTTAGTTCGAATGTGATGTACAAGTATTACATAAGAATTAATAACAACAACGACGACAACAACAACCACAACAACAGTAATAATAATAATAATAATATTGACGATGATGATGATAACGATAATAATAATAATAACAATAATAATGATATGACAAATGAGATAAAACAGCAACAGAGTAGCAGACAAAATGAATAATTATCTAATAATGCGAATGCAACAACTCGTAACGAAAGAGTATAAGGCTATATCTATAAATAGATGCATGAATGGATTAATGAATTGATTGATTGATTGATCGATTGACGGATGAAATTTTATTGCATCGTGGTGGTGGTGATGGTGGTGATCAGACGAACGAACGTGAGAGAGATTGTGCGATCGTCTGTTGATGACTATACTAATAACACGCTGCTATCGCTGGCGTTGTTCATCACTTTCATGGCAGGTGTGATTAGCATAAAGGCTTATTGAACGGAACAACAAAAATGGTATCGGATTGTGAGTGTGGTAATGAGAAAAAAATGGTATCGGATTGCGAGTGTGGTTATGAGAAAAAAAGTCGATCTACGATGAGATAATCTAAGCGAAATGAAAAATCGAGTGAAGATGTGTTCACACACACACTTCACAGAAGGGAGAAAAACACCGAAGAAAACAAACAAAGAACAACAACTCTCTTAAACAGAAATGCATCACCCGTAGGCTACTCTGGTCTGCTCTGCCAATCAGCGACAGATGCTGCAACCTCACAATGCCGTGGATATCACCGCAGTGAGCAGCGTCGGTAGCCATTTGTGTTAACATCGCAACGCCCCTGTTTCGTATGTGACGAAACAGCGGCGTTATTACGCGACCGTTACTGAGAAGTCCATAAGCATAATGATAATACAGGATGGAGGAAAAAAAGAGAGAGAGAGAAAGGGAGGAATAAGGGGTCAAACGATCATTTAAAGCGGAGAAAGTCGGTGATGATATCACATTTTAATCAGGAGTAGTGGAAAACTGTAACAACAACAACAACAGGATGAAAAAGAAGTGTAAACTGATAATGGAGCGCCAGAGGAGAGAAGGAAGAACAAAGAAGCCTGCGTCATATTGAAAAGCACTGAACATTTCGAAGAGGCGAAGAACGGAGGAGACGAAGACGAAAAATACTATATAATATTAATTATATTAAGAATAATAAGTCTGTAGTGCCAACTTGCCACTTCGGCCCCGCCCAGGCCGCAGTCTGCCCGGCTCGGGTCTGAACACAACATTAATAGAATAACCTGTAGTAACAACAGCAGCAGCAACAACAACAACAACAACGTATGGATGCACTCTCTGCGCCCTGTTTAGGGAAACTAAGAGAGAGAGAGGGAGAGCGAGAGAGATAGGCCGAAGAAGGCATAACCACAAAGAGAAAAATAAGTATATATATAACACACACACAGACACATGCATATATATATATATATATATATATATATTAGGCCACAAACACAGTGAGTACATGAGAGCTGTCACATGGGAAATAGCAGCAGCGACAGCGGTATTGTCTAATGTCGTCATGTAAATCGATCGCGTCGTACCATTTGACACATAATACAATAACCGGCAGAAATATATATATATACATAAATATATATATATGAGAGAGAGAGAAAGAGCATGAAGACGAGGAGGGGATGCCCTCCTGGGGACTTAGGGTGCAGAGCAGAAACAATAATAATAATAATAACATCAACAAAACAACATGTGACGAAGTAAGCGGATAACAGCAAGCATCGAGTACGATGATTGATCAACTGGGAGCGTCGGTGGTAGCGAGAGAGAGATAAAACAAAGAGAATAATAATTATAATAATAATATGGAGGAAGAAGTGAAGCAGGAAGAGGAGGGGATCGTGTATTTTTCTAGCCACTCAAAACCCAACAACAACAATAATAATAATAATAACAATGAAACGAAGTACTGTGTCTCACCATATAAGTATGGTCATTATAATAATGATATATAACACGAATAATACAAAAGGGTCGGCGGCGTTTGCCAACACAAGAAATCCCTAAAATAATAAGTACATAATTATAATAATAATACCGACGACATACCATTATCGTGATTGATATATATATATATATAAACATCGTCTCTGAATAGCTTATTATTGAGAAAGTTGAAGAACGAATGATTTAAAAACAAACGCGATTATATGCATGATTATTATAAATACTGATGACGATAAAACTCCCAGAGGAATAAGTGACAACTCTGCGCAACAGCAACAAAAAATGATAATATACAAAATTGTGTATTAGGTACCGAGAGTGCAATAATTCATATGATGAGAACGAATTACATATTATAACAGATAACAGGTCCCTCCTCAATTTATTCACGAACCGCGTTGAATATCATCGGCCATCTACGAAATATCGATTAGAAAGAGCCTCGCCCCGCGAACCAACAACAACAACAGAACACTGTTAATAAAATGAGTATCGTAAGCGGAATAAGCGGATACGAAGAGTGAAATGCAACATAATCGGGGAAAGCGTACGTAATCGTTAGTAATAATCATCATAATGCGACGGCGCAAAAAAATCAACAACATACAAGGAGAAGGACATAAAAGCATAATGATGTAATATGGATAATCTTATGGTCGATGCCGAACAGAGTTTTAACATCAACGACATTTACAGCAGAATCAGCAGCAGCAAGAATAGTAACAACTACGAGAAACTGCGTCACAGCAATGGAATGATGTATAGTGCAGAACGAGAGAGAAAGAGAAAGAGAGAGAGCCGGGGAAAGGTAACAAAAATGAGTTGATTGTGGCAGGCGATGGATGAAGCCCAAAAATAAACGATACTTATATACAGCTACAGTAGGCTTGAGTTTCGATAATAATAATAATAATTATTATTATTATTATCATTATTATTATTATTAATAATGATGCTGATGATAACGATGACGACGACGACGATGATCAATAACTATTACGATGGCCTTCAAGGCCGAAATGATTGAATTATCGAATGCTACTTACTGGATCGTTGCCCACTACCCCCCGGAACCCCATCCCGGGATTGCTTTGGCCGCCATGCGACATCCAATCCAGCACACAACAAGCTCGCGTGTTTTCATTTGCTGGCAGACAGTACGGGAATGATCTAGCGGAAGAGCGATCGAGAGGTAACAGTCAATAATGTCTTGGTAGCAGGGGGGGAGGGGGGGGAGAATACAGTCAGTCGATGTCCTAATGTACCGCGAGCGCGTCTCAGCCTCCGAGCCGACGAGAAGACGACAGACCGAGCCCGATGTCGTCAGCTAGCATTATTCTCTATCTCATACAATCGTCTGAGACACTTTGGTCACTGAATGGCTGACACTCACATCATTTCCGGTTGAAAAGCGAGGAGAAAAGGTGAACGAAGAAGAATATGGGGGTGGGGGTGGGGGGCGGCGGGGGCGAGGTGAATGCGGAAATGCGCTCAACACGCACCGGAAACGTCGGGCGAAGGGGTGAGCGCGCGAAGCTTTAAAAACCTAAAGCTGTCAGAGGAAATGATGGTAACAATGACTGAGGATTATAATGACGATGATGATGATTATAATTAATATTATTATTATTATTATTAATGGTGATGACGATGATGGAGAATTATACGACGACGATTACTATTACGATAGCAAACCTAGTAAAATATAGATATATTGTGCAGCGTATTTATACAGAATGGTGTAAAACGTGATAACAGAAGCGGACGCAAAGACGACAAATAAATAAACAAACAAACAAATAAATAAATAAACAACGGCACGCAGCAACAAGAGAGTGAACATCGATAACTACTGAAAGCAGGAGAGAGAGAGAGAAAGAAAGAGAGAGAGAGAGAGAGAGAAGGATGACAGTGACAGAAAATAAACTCTCTCGCTCCGCCTGGAGATAACACTGATGTGTACGGGAAGGGTGATTTTCGACTTAAAAAAAAGGATTGAGAAGCGTAAAAAAATAGGGATTGAAGATAAAGATATGATGATGATGGATGGTGATGAGGATGATGAAGGCGGTGAAGCGATTTTGTTTGTGTTCTATTTCTCAGTTTGCGCCTCACGGTTTCATATGTAGAAAAATAAAAAAGAGATTTTTATAAGAAGACAAACAAATGGAGGAGCAGAACTTATATTACATTAAATAAACTAAGCTAAGTATACTGAACGTACGTGTTTTGACGTGTCTTTCTTGTGAGCTTGTAGTAGACGGTTGAGATTTAATGATTGTTTTTCGAGTTGACCTTCAGCTGTTCCCCTATGTGACAGGCGTCAGCTGTTAATCGTTTGAGATATTACTATGAGAGGACCTGTCGGAGCCACCTTTGCTTATTCTCTTCCTTCGTCGGTTCATATTTGTCTGTAGATATGTGTATGAATGTAGTGTATCCATGCTATGGCACAGCTGGTGTCAAGAGAACAATTGGTTTGTGTGATTATTGAACGAAGTAGTGTAATCCTGCGCCGAATAAGGGCTGCTGTTCGAGAACGTGCGGGTGGGGTCGAGCATTTTGATGAAACTTAACTGATTCTGGTTGGGCTTTTGTTTTCTGCATGGACGTCTCCGTGGGCAGGGGATTAATAATTATGCAATCTGCATTCGGACGCCGCTTGCTGGCTTGAGTCACACCACATTATTCCACATTGCATCCTGTACTATGTGGCCAGTCAGCATTGGACATGGCCTAATATTCCCATTGTCGATGCCCATCTTGCGAGCTGATCTCGCTGTTCTCTTGCACACATTTCACACTAGTAAACAATGTTCACACAAGCAAACATTCTGTCACAGTACAGCCGATAGTCGTCGTTCTTAAAAGGTGGATAAATATATTACAGTGAACGGGCATTGTCGACATACCGCTGCTAGCAACGGCTCTCAGAAGACTCCATCGTGGGGAATGTATGGTAAGCGAACACGAGGGCTGTTACAAATTATGACGAAGCTCTGTGGTTTAATTATCGCAAATGGGTAAAGGTATATTGGTTTATTGAAGGAGCTGCAATTTTACAATGCTTAAGCTCTCTTATATGTCACACAGCGGGGCTCGAACCTGCACCCTCTGGCTTCTGATAGCCAGAGACTTAACCGCCCAAGCCACCGCGCTGACGGGTCTAAAATGATTGCGTCCATATTAGACGTTTGTGTTCACTGACCTTTATCCTCTAGTTAGCGTGCTCCTAAGGCTATTTCTCTGTTAAAGCTATGGAGCAGAAGGGAGAAAGTTGTCTTCGAGAAAGTTGTCTTCGAAACACATCGTTCTTAGACACCCAAAATAAACGATCGATGGTTTTTTTCCCCGCTCGACGTGTCCAGTTGATTTCGGCAACCACTTGATCTGAAGAAAATAGCAGGACACCGCTTTTGGTCCACAGTGTGTGGATGCACTACCCAACGTTTCATATTTCAATTAAAAAAATATATATATATGTATATATATTATACGTTTAGTGCGTTGTGGACATTCAACGTTTAAGCCATTCAATTATCTGAGCAAATGCGTTTTCGTTTTCAAAAACGCATAAGAAAACAAAACAACGTTTCATTTCCGGCAACAAATTTCGACTTTGTTGACAAATTAATGATGACTAATGTTGTACAGCGACACGTGACGGTCGGACATCGACCTTCTGTGGATCATTGGCGCCCACTCCATCTCGTTCAGTTGATCTCCATCGCATCGAGACGGTGACCACCGTTTCTTCAGAAAGACAATGTATCTACACTTGCTACTCCTGCTACTGCTGCTGTTGCTGCTAATGCTACTCTTTGTGTGGTCTGTTTCCTCGTCTCATTGCCATATTATTAATTTTCGATCAAAGGCAAAGCTGGATAGGGCAGCAGCTCACCCCTCCTCCAGTCCGGCATTGCACTCTTGCCATACCTTATCATAAGGCAAGAACCTGTTCCGTATGCCACCGTTCGATGGTCAACCTCTGCTCGGGCCGCCGTTTTCGCTGTCACTATTCAGAATCAGACAAGCGCGCGACGCTACGGGGGCAGGGTGGTGTTACGGAGAAAGAAAGAGGGGGACAGAGAGAGAGAGAGAGGAACCGATAGCGCGTTCTTGTAGCCACGCGGCCGCGCCCTCAGTGGACGCTCAGTACTGACCGGTGTCAGCGGCCTGGCGAGGCTGCTGTCTTTTCCTTTGCCTCGAAATTTTAATTAACCACTACCACCACCACTACCATCTCCACCGCCGCAGCCATCAGCACCACCACCTCGCCACAGTTCCCTTCGATGGCCCCATCTTCGTCCGGTGGATCGCTGCCAGGGCCGCTGTGTCTCTGTCTCTCTGAGTCTGTGCGTGTGTGTGTATCTCAATAAACGAGGTCACGGGGCCGGTTAGCCGTACTGTAGCGTAACTGTGGCATCACAGCATAGCCACAAAGACGGGAGCACGCGGTGAGGATCTGGGAAAAGGGAAGTTATTAATTTTTGACACCCACAACAGCAGCAGCAGCGGCAGCAATGACACGCTCAGAATTAAATTTTCCTCTATTATCGGAACCTCATTAACTTCCCTTGGGGGCAAAGCGCGGCAGAGACGACCGACGGAGAATCGAATCGAGCCCATCGCGACATGTTTCCTGCTTTTGAGCCGCGTGAGGCGCAACTGAAAATGCGTCGATATTTTTAGAAAAGAGAAAAACGATAACGCTATCGAAAATAATGAAATTCATTCATACAATATCCAATTTCTGACCATCGAGCGCTCATTCTTCGAAGGACTTCCATCGGACTGATGGACGCTTCCAGGTCATTGAAGGACTTCGAGCCCGCTGGCCTAGTAGTTGGGCATTTGTGTGTACGCCTAGCAACCGGAGGAGACGAACGTAGGTGCACGGGTTCGACTCCCACAGATGAACATTTTGCATTTAAGGGTTCGTCCTACGAGGCAATGCAAAAAAAAAAGAAATACCGCTAAAGCTAAATGTTTTAGCCTGGGCGTCGGCCCGGTGTTATTACCAGGTGATCATTCAAGGCCGCCATTATTCGGCCAAAGGAGGGATTCAGCTGCGGTTCTTGATTGATCACTTTCGTTTCCATGGAGTAATTTCTCTTCATCTATACATTTGGTGTCTCTCAGGTTGTACCGTAAATTCACATTCGTTTTTAGGCCCTCCGCATTAGACCACATGGGCCGACTTCAATGCTTCTGTTTGTTGGGCCAAAGCGGATCGACGTCGTTGAGTCTGTCCGGTTGAACCTTATGCACTAACCGTCGTGGTGGCTCGCACCGAACGAATGCATAAACAAACAACATTAACGTTCGCGCGGAGGGCGTTACGTTCCCTCCTCGGGATAGACGGTGCCCACCCCCGTGTCATAATAAAACATCTATAAAGGCATGTATCAATTCGTGTAATTAACTCTAATCGTTCGTGCGTATCTATATGGTACACACATCGAGCCGATAAATATGATCAATAATGGGGAATTTGTATTGTATTGTACAACAGCTCTTAATGCGCAGGTCGACGAAATACTGCTAAAGTCTAATTAGAATATATATGCCTATTTCCGACCACTCGATTCTACAATTCGAGTAATGGAAATCAAGCTCGTTGGTGAAATAGCCTTGATACGGTTAACTCTCCCCATCACATAGAGAGTTAACATCTGAAGGTCATCTGTTCCCATGAACAAAACAGGTCGAGAGCGAAATGGTAACAGCGGCTAATAGATAGGCGCTGTGTGTTGTGAATATATTCGTGGTGAATAATTAGTTACTTGATTAGGGGATACGTGAGCGTACATATTTGGTTGCAACCATAATAATAGTCGTCAATCGTGATGCACTAATGCATTATTTATATTATATTAGTCTTCTTATTTCTCTTTCACTTTTGTGCGTCGAACCTCAGTTGTTATTGCTGGGCATCCAATACCTGGTCGGGGACGATCGGCCGAACACGGAGACCTCGACGAAATGAAAATTCGAGATGCAACCAAAATCGTGGCGATATTTGATCTGATTTATGCTGGTTCGGCTGCTGTACCATCGGCTCATGTTCCCTCATAGGTTGTACTCACACACACATGATGGTCGCTTAGTTGATGTTATACGAAGACACTTCTTTAATAGTCACTAATTTTCTTGTGATGCGAGTACACTGAGCACATTCTGAGTAATCTCAGACGGCACCAAAATCCAATCATATGATGAGCAGGCGTGATAATGAATATAATAAAAAAAATCGAATAAAAGGTCAAAGTAAAGCTTTATTGGTTTATTAAAGAGACTGCTGCAATGCTTCACAATGTTTAATAGTTCTTTTATATGTCACGACACGGCGAAGAAAAAAAATCGAATCTAAAACGACAGAAATATAAACGGGAAATTACAAGTTACACTTATACCCGTAGATAAGTACACATATGATGAATTGGTTCCCCTTCGACCTCAGAGATGCGCAGAAATAATCACTTTCAACACGATGGAATGAATGAAAAGTTCGTAATTTGCTGCACGTGCTCTAGTATGCTGTGAAGCCAGAAATCCTGACCACAATTGTCGAGTTTGAGATCTGTTCCACGATGCGAAGCCTCTCCGAAAATCATTCAAACGACAGAGGTGAAAGACGAACGACAAATGCAGAGATGAGATTGAATAGGATAGCTCTAATTATAGATAGCTTCTTTGTCTCTGTTCAGAGGAGTAAGGATTGATTTTAATGTCATATAATATAACAACAGTAAGATATGAACGTTTATAACATAATTTATAAAAGGGTATTGCTACAGGGAAACATTCATATGAAACACATCGACTTTCACAGAAGACATACAACGATACATATACATATGTACATTTTGTAATTATGCAATCCAAATTCAAGTGTCCTCTCATTTTCAGCTTTTGGTGACCGCGTTAGATTCAACTTACAAATTTATTATTATGTGTGTTTCCCGATTTTTGTTATATCACCAGCGAAACCTGCCGAAAAGATCGGAACATGCTCGTGACCTATAATTAATTATTTAGCTTGACCACCTCGACCACATTTATTGCTGAGACAACAATGCATGTTACTGAATCCGCCTAGTACTAAGTACAAAATCACTTCTTATTCAACCGTAAGTAGCGCATTTTGACCAATAAAGTCGTTTGGCGTGTGAATGCTATCCGCGATCAACTGGTGATTAAGTTCGTTGCAGTAATTCGTCGTAATTGCCTATCATCTTAATCCATGAGGCGAGTGAATAATCAACGAATCGTCAAGTGAAACAATGAATGCTAAATGAGGTGCAGCAATTAGCCGAGCTAGATTCGACCGTCCCGTGCCGAGAATTCAACCTTCACGTGGAAACGTCCGCTGAGATCGGTTCGAGATGATTGTCGTATAGCTGAACCCCGCCTCTATGCCGTATTTACTAAGGCGCCACTTACCCGCACTAACTATGGTTATGGCGATGTCCGCGGTAGATTTCGCCTCGTCTCTATGTTTTCGTCCTGCGAATTCAAACGGCGACAGGCATCGAGTAACGAACGCCGCCATCAGCAGCAGCAGCGTCATTATCGATGAACGGAGCAATTATCCCACAATTAAGGGATATTATCGCGGGATGAGTAGGGGGCCAAGCAAAGCGCGTCAAGTACACAGACCAGCGCCTGGCTGACCGACCGCCCGCTCGCCCGCCCGCGATATATTATATATACCTATATAAAAATACATATACAGGCCTGTGTGAGTCTGTCTGTTTGAGGGCACAAGTCTGTATAACAGAGCGAGACAAAGTGGCGGACTCTTAAACAGGCGGTGCGACTCGGGACTCGTTGAACCAAAAAGAACCTCTGCAACCTACGATCGCATATGACTCTCGAACGAACCGTGGCACGGGTGTACCCTTGTTGTGAATGCTGCTATTGCTGTTACCGCCGCCGCCACCTTCGCCTTCACAGCGGATGCTGCTGCTGCTGCTGTTGCCGACGGTGAACGCGAATGGGATTCCGTAGGATGGTGATGCTGATGACGGCGGTGGCTGTTGTTTAAAAGGGCTGGGGACCGGATCAGGGAAACGTTACTGAACGCCGATATAGAGAGGGTGGATTTCATCCAAAATTTCGCCAATTCAAGCCAATTCATTCAATAGTTCGATGGTCGGGGCTGAACGAGCCATCAGCCACAGACTGTGCCGAACAATGGCTCGGGATAACGAGAGAAAGAGAGAGAGAGAAAGTCCTAACGGGCGTTCAAGAACAGAACAGCACCGAACCGAAACAGAGATATCGCCATGCAGTATATCTATGGCGTCGTCGACACGGCGGAGAACGATAATTAGCTCGCTACGATACGCAGAGATGCCGAGGATAGAATCGACACCATCCGTTGTGTTTAATCGCAGGCTCGACTCCGTTCGAAGCTCCCTTCGAGAAATTATCGCTGCTCATTCGTCTTGTATGTACACTATTCGAAGTACAAGGCAGAGCCTTTCAATTCGCTCTGGCTTGGAAATGGTAAGGCGCCCAATTGCTAGTTGAATGAACATGTGTATGTACAGCAGTCGTTAAATACTCGTGGTTGCGCGTATCCAGCCACATCGCGATATCTGTACGAGAATATGTGTTATTTGCTTATTTTCCTAGTCTATCAGGGACCCCTTGCGGACATTAATCTGACAGAATTAATAGGTACCAAAAATGGCCAAGCCACTTGTTTTCACTGTGAAACGGACAGTATCGGAAATAACAACGATCTTCATCTTGAGAACGTGACTCGGAGACTGCTCCGTCATTTTAGCTCGACATTTACAAGGTTTGCTGTGCATTCGTTCGATCATCGCGCAAGTGGTGATTTATGCGTCAACTATTATACAGGTGGGTGGTGCCGAAACATGCGTGTTCATTAATGTATTACTGTAATAACAAGTTCAAGGAAGAAAAAGTGCGAACGACGATCATTCAATGTGTCATTTCGCTGTCTTACTGTTCCACAAGGGTGGATCTGCCTAACTAATAGGGTATGAGGTCGTCATATCGTCCGTCGATGTGATTGAGACAATTTGATTGTTGTACGGAACAATAGTATACTACCATGTGGTCCCTCCCCTGCTTACTCGGTTCGTTTTGCGACACGGAGGCAAAATCTCGTGGGTATCATTGACGATCAAGTGTCGATTGCGCAGCTCGTAATCCACAAGACGGATCTTCCCGAGTTGCCTTAATAGGGAGAGTTTTCGCTAGAAAAAATGAAATCCTGTCTAATCCTTCGATTAGCAATGAGAACAACACGGTGTGCCCAGTATTTCATACTAATAATATAGGATCGCTAGGCGTAATTTAACCTGGCAGCCAGTAAATGAAATGATCTAGACATCTCTACAAGTATCCTCTTCCACTAATGTATCAAAACAGTTCAGTGAATGTAGTTCACTTCGGCGGTGCCATTGGTTCGATTGATCTCACAGCCGGGTAAAAACGACGGGTCCTATCTTGCGTCTGTGCGGTTGTGTGATATAGGCGAATGACATCCATTTGTGTTTCATCGCGTTAGTGCTGTACTGTAACAACAATTTCATTTTTTACAATCGCCGAAACGTGTGTGTGTAGGGTGAAGTTTATGGGGTCTGGCATATCATTGTCAAAGGCCAGAGACTTTGCCACCGTCCAAGGCAGCGCGCTGACGTCGGAAGAGAAAGAAAGACTTTCCTTCCGACAGTTCGTAATCCGCTACGCGACCAATGGGTCACAACACGATCTCTTCGATCAAACTCCCACTTACCACGACCTTGGGGATGATGTAGATACAAGGTCCGAAAGAGAGCTCCTTTCATGGTCCTGACAGTAATTTCGGTAGTACCTAGAAATACAATCTGGATAAATAGACAGGCGCTCGCAGGTTCAAATCTTGCGGTGACCCTCGGAAGGTGTGAGTCCTCCCAACATTTCTGTAGTACTGCCATAATATGGATAAGCGAAATGCTTCTGGTAGGGGATGGGCTGTGGGTCAACAGCCCACGAAAGTCCAGTTAGGGAGTCAGGGTCCGTGCGGTCGGTATCACGCTGCCCATTGCCAGTTAATCAGTGACAAGTTCTCTTAACAATTTCGCTCACTCGGAGCTTTCATATTACTCAGCGTTCTTTTGTACAGCCAAACCATGTTTTATTGTGTGTATTTATCTCGTAATGGAATAATCGACAGTTATTTATTCCGACCGCTGCGTGACATATAAGAGAGCTTAAGCATTGTAAAAATTGCAGCTCCTTTAATAAACCAATAAAACCTTTACCTTTACGCATGAGTATTCTCCAAAGCCCGATAAGTTCGTATGTTTGTATTTGTGTATGTGCCGACGATCTCGAAAAAGAAAAACTTCAACGATTTTGGTCATTTGTTAATGTGGTAGACCCGTATCGACCATAGACCGCCATGATGAAGATGACGTGGCCGAGAAAATTAGGTTTATAAATAAAATGAAGAACAGGAAAAAAGTTCCGCAGATTTCCGCCGAGAAACTCGAAAACAGCTTCGACCATTTCGACAATGCTTTGCTTGTAGACCTGACTTGACGATAGAGCCGACACGCATTTGGCAGGAATATGCCCTAAAAGATCAGGACATTCACATATAATAATAGAATACGAGAAACTTCCCTTTGAAATGTTGTAAACTAAGAAAAAGATAACTTTCGGATCGTTATAGGAGTCGATACGAGTTGAGAGTTTGTAGAACGACAGGACACAGAAGTGGATTAGTCCTATTTGACGAAAACGGTTGAAAAGTTCAAGTAACCAGAAAACGAGGGTTCAAACCGACCAGGTCCGAACTCGATTAGAGTCAGAGTGGGCAGAGTAGCAATGAGGTGTCGGTGCGTCAGATACACCTGTATCGTTTGGAGCATATCGAGACGAGAATGAATAGGGGTGTGAACACGGATGTCCATAGCCTGTTAAAAGGGGCCCGACATATTTATGCTACCGTGTGGTGAGATTCGGTAAGCCTTTGGGCCGGTTGGCGACAGCCGTTTTGTGCCAATACTTATAATCACAAGTGAACTCTAGCGCTAAGATTTTTCAACGATCAAGCATCGCTGAGGACAATTTTGCCGCAACGCGATATTTTATCTGGCCGCCTTGTTTGCATATGTATATAACAAACTATCAAGCGCATATCCAAGATACTAATCGGAGCTGAGCGCGTTGCCACGATTCGTTATCGGTTCCATTCTAGGTACTCGTGTGGTTGCCATATGTATATGCCATTCCGTAGGCGTGCGTAGGTTTGTCTGGGCACACATAACGTGTCCGAGTATACACACACACACACATCCCTGTGCGTTTGTTTCGCTAAACATCGTTTGTGCCTTTTAGGCTAGTCGGTGACGGGCAGCATCTGACATCAAGACAACACCACACCACCACTACAATATGCTCGCCGTGTCTAAAGGACAAACGCTTAAAACTAAAGATATGCTGTCTTCGATGGATTCCGAGTCTTCGTCTCGTTCCGTGGCTGCTGCTGCGTCCGCCGCTGATGCTGCGGGGTAGTGGATGGCCACGGTTGCGGGGTAGGGGGGGTGTATAGAGTCGAGATAGGGGGCGAGGACGCGTTGGCTTTGCTGCTCCGTTAGCGGCCAACGGAGCTCTGGCAGCGAAGGTGTTATAAAAATGTCACCTTCCCTCCCGCGTCACTATTTACGACTTCTTCGTCTTCACACTCTCCTATATGCTCAAAGATCACACGAAGGTCGCACCAGCGACGGCTGATCCGCCCGGCGTAGCAGCAGCAGCGGCAACGGCAACGGCTGCTGGCGACGATAGAGAAAAGAAAGAAACTAAAGAAAACCAAAACTTCTCGTTTTCTTTCCTTATTCGTCAGTAGTTTTAGTATTAGCAGTAGTAATGGTAGTAGTGGTAGTCACGGCCGTCGTAGTTGCCGTGGTGGTGATGGCGGTGGTGTTGCTGCTGCTGCTGCTGCTGTAAGTCTCGTAGTAACGACAGTAGGATGCAACGGAAAACGGATATCGGTTGAGCATTTCGGCTCGTCGGTGCGGTTCAGCGGCAAGTAAACACCGGCACATATGGTATAATCCGCACATTTAGCTATGGTTGCAGTTTACCGCCGCGTCGATGCGTTGTTATTATCACTATTATTATTATTATTATTATTATTATGGAAGTCTCACACGTGCGACGGTGGTAGCCGTAAATGAAACGCACGGAATGCGCGCTGGCGCGCAAAGGGGCGCCGACGGAGAGAGAGAGAGAGCAGGGGTTGTGGTACTGGCTGATATAATGGTGTCCTAAGTAGAGTGGACCGGTAAGTCGATTTCGCCTCATACAGTCAGTTGAATGTGAGTTTTTTTTGCCGTTGTGAGTGCGTGCGAGCGTGTGTCCTTTTGTGCGGATCGCAGCATCGAGTCAACGGGCTAGGCGCTAGCGATAACCGTATGAGGAGGGGGCGGAGATATGATGACTTGGCCGGGGGGTGTGGTGGTGTGAAGGGCTCGGGTTCGAAAGACAACGATCTCATTAGAAAGCAGCATCATCATCTATCAGTTATCGCCAATGGATGGATTTATTATGTGAGCAGGCTGGAAGAGAACGTATCGAGCGAGGACAACGAGAGTGAGTCTGAGCGGAAAAGAACAGTCATAAAGCTGCTAGAGGTTTTGGAATTGGAAGAGGACGCTGACAGCGACAGAGGAGAGGTTAAGCAGATCACAATCAAGCGGGAACGTCTGTACGGGATATCTTAGAATGCATTTTATCCCACGGCTCATAAAAAAAGTGTGGATGCCGTAAGCACATATACAATGGCCATCACCTATTCTAGGGTGAGAGAGTTGGAGAGAGAGGGATCGTTCTTGACGACTTAGTGTATCGTTCTCACCAGCTATTCATACCACATGGCTTGGTCAGTCAGGCGATGAGACCCATTAGAGCTTTAGTTCAATTACATAGCGACGTATACACAGCCAAGTGTATACGTGTGTATAAGTGTACAAGTGTATATATATATATATATATATATATATATATATATCTATATATATATTATATATACATAATATATACTTGACTCTGGCCGGCACAGATTATGAGATTACATGATCGATATTGTTTAACCTGAAGTGACATCTATTACTTTAGAGTGCTAGAACGTCTATAGTGGACGAATGTTTTTTGAAGCCAGAAACGAACAATTCATATCATTCACCCAATACGATATCATTTCGGTTGATCTCTCGTTGTCTCACGTACGCATTTCTTGTGAGTACGTCTACAACGGCTTCTAGAGATAACGAATTCATAATTTTGCCATTGCAATTTTATTTAGTACAAGCGATCAACAGACGAAACAAATGTTCCAATCAGTAACGAAGAAAGTTTCAGCGCCCTTCGATGTGCTCGATTATCTTAACACGTATTTCGATCTCTTGGCGTAGCAGTCACCGACAATGCTCAACAATAGACATGCACAAATCTCATATGACGTCCAGCGTTTTCGCTCACGGCATCCACGATAGAAACTTCTCGTAATCAACATGTGTCATGCATCGTCTCATTGTATGAAGTCAAACTTTCATATGTCCAATCCACTTTCGGGTCATCGTCGGCAAGGAGTGCGTTAATATTTTTTCGTTTTGTACTACACAATTGTGCATTCCATCTGAGCGGTTGCGATGAGTGAAATCTTTGAAAATGAGATAATTTGTCTATTTCTTAATTCTGTGCCGATCGAAACAGTCAAACGCGGATTATTCGTGATGGTATAACAATGGTGACAGTGGAACAAGCTGAATCAAAATCTGTTGTTTCGGGGCCGATCCAAAATCAGATACCCCCCATAACCGTGAATGGAACATCAACCCGGTGTTCAATTCACTCCGATTGACACTGTGGCAGATACGAGGCAAATTAGATGGTCTAGAGTTTACACATGTCAACGATGTTCTGACGAATTACCGACGTCGCTAGGACGTGGCGTGTGTAATGACCGGTGATATGACGTGATAATGAACGGTGGCCCCAGTCTCAGGTTCGTCAAAGAAATATCCGCTGGGCTAGGTCGCACTCGGCTATGGCCGAATCAGGGACCCCTTTAAGGATGTTCGCGCCATCATCAGAAGTCGCTCGCGGTTAACAGCCGAAGTGTAGGTTGGGCTCCGACGCACTTGATCCGGAAACGGCGTAGCGATCAGACAGAGCGGAAACCTCTCGCTCAGCAACACGCCTTATTCTGCTGCAACCTCAGTTGCCGACCCAATCTCTGACGCTCGCATCTATCTCCCGAAGGTGATACCCACACTTGGCTCAGATTCGAGGAATTCCCGGCGAGGACTATCTGACTACCTGACGCTGATGACTAATGAGTGGTGAAAAATCTCGAAAGTTAACGACAAATTGTTCTGCCGTTGCATCTATCGAGCGATGAATAGTGATCTAAATTATTTGTATTCCATTCTATGATTATATTAAGAAGTGCAGGAGTGCAGAAGTGCAGTTCAGCCAGGTTCCAGCACACTGGAACAGTGACTCTTCGGGTTCCGTGCGAAAATTGACATGCTTCTCGTGTACGGCTTGTTTTGAGAGCGTTACACGACCCTTTTTTCGACCCCCCCCCCCTTGGAAAACTGGCCAAGTTAGCTTCTCTTCTCCGGTCTCTTTTTTGAAAACCCACGTTACTGTCACAATATGTATTTACAGAACAGAAAAAAGCAGAAATCGTAGAGAAGGGTTACCTGCGAAACCGTCAAAGTTTGCTTAGTGTTTCGTATGCATGTTAGTGTTGCGTAAATCTCCGAACGCTTTATCGTTCTTGTGAACAACTTGGCAGAGGCCTGGGCTTATCAATTGACATATAAGTGATTATGCCCCCTATATATACATCTATTGACATATCTATATATATATATATGTATATGTATATGTGTGGTACCGCTGTTTTGCAAATACAGGGCATACTGTCCTTATCTATTTTCCAATCAACGATTTTCAAATTCAAGATTTCAATTTGAATTCAGTGGAGCAGTGTTGATAGCAGAGGGAGGGCCAACAGAACATGCCACCGCTCGAACGGCGAAGGTGGATTTATGAAACGGACAATATATCGGTCACATGTCTATGTTTCAGATGACCCATCGAACTTTTAGCGAATGTTCCATAGCACTCACTACGGGCTCATGCTCATCGGGAGAGATGGAACTACGACTAAAGGATTTCAATTGAGATGAATTCGAACAACGGATCTCGCCATCGGGAGGCAGCGCAGCTAACAATCGCCGCTCGAGCGGCCACCACAATAGTATATCAGACAGCTCAGCATGACGAGACGTATCGACAAATTCTACACGAACGACACAGAAAAAAACGAGCAGCTTTTAAATGAGACGCGACACTCGATGTTGGTCGACGAAAGAGCCTCCCGATGTTGGTCAGCTGTGCTAACTTGTGGCTAAAACGCAAAATGAAAAGATGACCAAATCAGGCAAACTAGAGTGGCAGGGCACATCGTCATTTGGAACCAACAGGTAGCGCAAATGCAGACGCACCTCACGCCCTCGTACTTATCATGGGAAAAAAAAATCAGCATAAGGCACGAATTCGGCTCTGAACTACACTATGGCGAGTGTAGATTTCTTCTTGAACTAAAACTGTCGCTGTGCTTCGATGGCGAATCAGATGGCAATCGTTCGTCGAGCCCTTTGGTGGCCTGGTGGTGCATTCGTGTGCGCCTGCCTTGCAGTCGGAGGAGACCGGACGTAGGTGCACGGGTTCGATCCCCACCGTTGCCCACATTTGCATTTAAAGGGTTGATGTGCGTCTTATGAAGCAATGCCGAAAGCAGTTGTACCGTGGTCGTTAAATGTTGGCTTTGAGTCAGCCCGGAAAGTTTATGGATGGCAATCACCTATATATATATATATTCTCATCAATGAGCTCATCATTCGCGGTGAAGAAAGTTGCGCTGATTTTGCTTGTGCCGATGCGGTAGAAGTGAATTTAACTAAATAGGAATTTATTAATAGCTATAATTAATGAAAACAACGAACAGTGCAAGCTGGCTCATTATGGTTGTTGTTGTTGTTATTATTGCCACATGGAAAATTGACGAGATCTCAAAGGTGATAGCACTTTTCTCATTATTCACCTGCATGTCTTAGCCTGCAACTTAAACGCACTGCGATACTTCTAAGTACTGAGAAAATTTTGGTTTTGCTTTGAATGAACAAATATGAATGTTTATAGACATGAATAATATTTCTGAGTACATAACATACACACGCTCAGCGTAGCGGAGCCGCCCTGCTAACAGTGGCGAACAATGATAGAGGTGATCATTCCAGCTCCTGTATAAATATGTCTCATTGTTCCGATAGATTTTGTGAGCGCCATGGCCCTAGGACACTTATCAGACAGCACATTTCTGCAAATGTATCATATACATTGGTTTCATCCGTGGTGGCAATGACAAGCGCACATACATACCTATCGTCAACCGTAATCATTCGTCTAATTTGAGAGGTTCGAGCGCGAACGCTACCGGCAACTAGCATTCGACATCTGAACAACTGAGCGTTGCTCAAAAATGATTCAAACGCTACAACAAGTTCGCTTCTCGTTCTCTGCACACAATTACTCGATATCTAAGTCTGTGCACAAATATACTCCGCTTTTAACGATTCTACACCAGATTGGGTGAGTGCACCCCGCGTCGCTGCCGGGGCAACCAACACATATGGGTCTCCAGATGGCGCCAGCGATGCATATTTGTCTATACCTAGTAGTATTCTACTATGCGACACCACGTCGGCGTTACTTCTCGATGTGGACAGAGGGAATCCGGATTCGGATGCGATCAGGCCCGATTGACGGGAGCCGTTTGTTTCGTCTGTCGGCCCATTTCGATGGTCATCTTTCTGCAACGGCGGCAACGGTTCGTCGTCGTCGTCTTATGGCGATCGTTAACCTCTCTCATCGTCAGCCCCTGTGACTACCTGTCTTTGACGGTGACATTTCGCTTCATGCATACTGAGAAACCTACCCACACCTTACTTGGATCTCCCAAAGGTTTCGATATGCCCATTTAAAGGCTAGGTTGTGAACAGTATTCGGTGCCTATTGGATGAGTGTGCGAAGTAAATTTAACTAAATAAAAATTTATTCAGCTCGAAAAAAAAAAAAAAAAAACTTGTAAAATTGAACCTCCTAAAGTTGTCATGCATCCGATATTGGCGGCGACTAATACAAATTAGTAATTTTTAACTATATATTTCTAGATTGTACTAACAACCCACTGATAGTGGTGATCTGCGTCGTCATTAGTCAATTTCATGGCGGCCCTTCTGATCATTGCGAAAGACAGACAATCTTCAGAACGCGTTCACAGGATACAATCGAATTGTCGCCTAGTCGCGTGATAAATACATTGACATGTTAGCTACATTCGTTCATCTCTGAGACGTTCAGTCGTTTAGTGCTGAGAAATCACATTTTACGCCCTAACGACATAAAGTTGACTAAAAGCGAAGTAACAGAAATCAAATCAACCGCCTACATACCCAACCTAGCCTCGATACCTCCGTTGTCTCATCATAGTGTGCCGCCAGCAGTTGCTTTCAAACGAGCGTCTTGCAAGCGATTTCTCTCGCGCTTGTTTGTTCTGCCGACGCCAGTCATATTCCAACCCGCGGCACAGCCGGTTACACCCGCTCCAGGTTCATTCGTTGTTAGTTCATTTTCCTCAGCCGCATGGCCATATACTATATGCATATGCCCATGTGTCTTTCTGCTGTTCGTGGTGGAGTCCTGGCGAACACGAAAGTGACAATTAGAGACGGCCTGTGGCATCGCCGACATACACACCGTGACTGTTTCGGGTCTCGGCCAACCTTCGGCGTCATTCCGCTGAATGTGACGGTTGAACAGGCGTGGATTGCGAGCCGCGTGGTCTCCTTGCATTTATCTGCTAGCATCTATCGAGCCAGAAGGTCCTGCTTTCGAATGCGAGCCACGGACAGACAGGCGGTCCTGACAACAGAAAGGGTAGCGTCTCCCCACTCCCCCCCCTGGGTGGGGCTGGTCCGGTCAGTTCGTCACCATTTCACGATGACCCCCGACTGAGGTCTCAGCCGCGTTCGTCGTCAAACATTGAGATTTGAATACCTCTCCTCTGCTGCTTCAATTGTCCCATCACTCTTTGTTAGGTGGCGGTGTACATAGCTTTAGCTAAGATGAGGCAGAGTCCCGAAGTCCCGCTCTATTCTATGCCGAGCGAATGTTGGATTTTTTTCTTTTTTCCGACAGCGTCCTCTGGCCGTAGTCTTTTATTTAACTGGATAGTACAAGCTCTTAGGGGAGGATGTTTTTCAACTGTCGTGTGATTTAGTATACAATACAGTACAAGGTGTGATTTATTCACGGAACTGCAACTGTTACATCGTTTAAGTTCTCGTACAAAGTAATATACGTATAAGCGTGTACATATAAGTATTAATGGTTCATTGCGAGATGATTCTGTATGAAAATTGTAGATCCTTGGGAATGTAGTAACGTGAAGAGTCGCCAGGACACGGAAGGCTATCGGAGTGTACAGTTCATATCTCATATGTACACTCAGCGGTATACAAGATAAACACAGGGTCAGTCACCGTTACATCAACTGACAACACGGATGACGAGAACGACTTATTTGTTCAAAATATATACCATTACTAAACTAAACTATTTCGGGCTAACTATCAGCCAACATTTAATGTCCACGGCCGTACCACCAACTACAACTACAACTAATTAGAACTAATGATAATGATAGCACTAATCAAAAAATAAATAACGAAGAGAATTCATATGAAAATGACGACACAGCTAAGTCGGGAGTTTCTAGGCTCTACTGTTAGCAGCCACGAGTCACGAATGGATTTGTATCCATTTCCATATTGTATTCCAGTCAAAAGTAAAATACAATACACATCTAGTTTCAGTTTAAAGCCGTACAGCGTTCGATATCTAGGGGGGGGGGCAGAAATGGCATGCATTGGATACATATTCGTGGAATACCCATGAATGGTTATACAGTAAAATTCCGTAAAGTGTAAAAAAGATGCCACGTCATTTCCAATTTTGTAGATTGTTTGTCGCCGGTTTGCCAAACAAAATCGATTTTTGTATTTTTGTTTGCGCTTTTCACTTCTGCTTAGCTTTTCGAGGGACGATGTTCAACGAAACTACCGCTTAATAATATGGAAAGCAGTTATTTCGGACATTTCCATACAAAGAGGGATACAATCGACGCAAGCATCGGTCTTGCTTGTAACGTGTGTTTAGCGGCCTGACATATGTCGCAGAGGTTGCCACCTATGGATTCCAAGGCATGGCACAGATGGGCTGTGTCCGCTACCAGCAGAGTTTCAATTGAGCTTGGTAAGTTGCAAAATATCGTTCGTTCGAGGCACAAATCAGTAGATCCCGGAGCTAGTCGATAGGGAGTCCATTGTTTAGCATCCGTGTTCATACAACGTGCTGTGTGATCCAGGGGGCGTGGCCTTTCTAGAGATTTATGTAAACGCAAACACACCCCGATGAATCTACCTCCAGCAAGTTTACTGAAATATATATATATATATATATATATATATATATATATATGTCTTATAATGTGGACCAATTCATAAGTTCGCCACTCCAACGACGTCGCTTGAGTGGCCCTGTAGAATATAATGTGCGTCTCATCGCGTTGTTGGATCATGTGACAACGGCTGCTAAATGCAATGTCCCTTATCATACATTTGGCTGGGTAAACCTCTGCAAGTCGTGTAAAAAGAATCAATTTATAACAATTAATTAATAGGTGGCACGCACATTCCTGTCTGCAGCTCTGTGCATGAGGAAGACTTATCATTCAGGCTGATTCCGCTGAGTAGGCTTTGCTTGACGTCAGGGTAATCGATCTACCCCGTATGGCTTAGCCGAGGGAGGTCGTTGTTATGGGAAGCTAAGTTTCGTTGGCAACTTCAATATCTGCTCTGTGAATGTTGTGTTGCTGACTAAATGTGTTGCTACCCTGCTATTTGGGAATTGCTAATACTAGGCAACCTTTACGAAGATAATTTAATCACTGAAATGTTGTTAATTTAGGTGTAACTCCGCCCCCTTCTTCGTATCCCAATGACTAGATGGCGTTCCAAACTTGTTCTAGTACCAAATCATGTCCATGACATGTTCGATATGATTTGAATACTATTTATTTAGTTAAAAACAAATAAATAAATAGTTTTCAAATCATATCGAACATGTCATGGACATGGGAATATAAGAAACCAGGGAGGAAGATGCTATGAGCAAAGGCCTCTGCTGAGATATGGCCATAAAATGGTTTTGCCTGTCAAGGCGGCACTACAATTTATGTTTAGGATCCACTCTTCGACAGATTGACGGCTGTGCACGGTGACAGTTTTCCGAGCCACGAATGTCGATATGCAGCTTTCACTGCCATGAACAAAAAGGGAGATCAACCGCTGAATTCGTTACAACCGTCCAGCCGATTCGAATGGGTCATTTATGCACACGACTGATCAACTCGCATTTAGCTAAGTTCATTTTAGGTGTCGCGTTTTCTTGTGATCGTGGCTGCCGCATTGAGACACAACAACAATTCCCAATGCCGTTCAACTGGAAATCGAATCGATGACGAAGTTCGTGAACCCATTTCTACGACAGCGGACAAACAATGGGACTAATACGGCAACACTCTACCGAGCAGAACCAACCTGTTTCTTCTGCAATAACGAAATTTTTAGCTTGAACTCATAATATCTCATCACATTTAGTCAACACGAACAGCTAATTCTTAATTATTAATGAATTCATTAAAATAGAACAAATCTGTCAGGCTGATCTCCTTCGTTCCCGTTCACACAACGAATTGCGTGTACGGCTTGAGTATAGCTACGAGGGCCGAGGTACGTCGAAGACGTCACCGCTTCAGCAGAGAGCCACCTGATGTACAGATGTATATGGTACGTGGTCGACACTTTCAGGCTTTCGGAGGTTCAATGACGAAACATGCCGAGAGACAGCCGAACCGCATAAAGTTAAGGTTCGAGATGCTGACAATAGGTTGCCGGCGCGCCAATCGTGTTTGTCGTTTCGGGAGCTCTCTCTTGTTGTTCGTGGTTGGCGAATATTCGCTCCTCGACCGAAAAGGGCGCGGCTTGAGCCTTGGTCTTCGGTTTACTTTGAGTATTAATGATTGGAACAAGCACAATACGTCCCCGCCCTCCATCGGCCGACCGCTTCACCGCCGGACTCCACCATTGATTGCAGAAGTGCAACAGACGTCCAGGGTTGCATGCATTGATGCCGTATGTACGAGCGGAGCCTGTATGCAGCATGGTCGCAAAGTAGCCCAGACTTGCGAGGCTCGTCATAGCAGATCCCGCTGAACGGGCGACGATCCGCTTCTAATACCGCTTCGTGCAGCCCGCTATTGGGGCTTCTTCGTCGCAGCACTTCGCGTAAGCTTCCTCCTTCAGCCGGCGCTCTCCTCCGGCTCTCTTCTTGCTCTCGATTTCTCCCTATCTTCCTCTCTCTCTCTCTCTCTCTCTATCTCTCTCTCTCTCTCTCTCTGCATGTCTGTATGCATGTATATGCGTCGTGCATTCTTTCTACGGAGCGTCATTCTCTTCAGTTTCGCACAATGCCGACACCTGGACGTCCATCGACTCTCTCTCTCTCTACTATAATAGTTGCTGCTCTCAGCCAAACAGTGGACGAAGCGAAAAAGAAGGCACACTGTACGTTGTTGATGCGGACTTCGCGGCCACTGCTGGCGATCGGCCACGGCGGCTACCCTCTCGATCGGCCTCTTGGATCCATACGGTCGTGTATAGATTTCTGTCTCGGCCACCACCGCCGCCGCCGCTGCCGCCGCCGCCGCCGTCGCTGCCATTGAAGCGCTGCGAAGAACACAGCGACAGTTTGCCCGCGATCACCAGCAATATGCAAGTTGCAGCGATGGCGGCAACGGCACCGGAGCAGTAGCAGTAGCAGCAGCAGCAGTAGCAGCGAGTATTCAACTCGATGTGGGTTGTTGCAGAAGGCTGAAAGGTGAAAGAAACGCCGATAGATCGCGCACACTCAAGGATGGCCTAGCATTGGTCAGCCAGCACAGTCCAGCGCGCGGCCGCCATCGAAAACTGAACGAGGGAGAGCGAGAGAGAGAGAGGAAATGGCGCTGAGTATAATGAGAACGAATCAAATCAGACTCCGAAATGTATAGCCGAAGTAGGATGATGATCAGGAGGCATCGGAGAGACACAGCGAGCAAACGGAGGAGAGCATGCGCTCGAAGAGAATAGATGCAAGAACCGAGCAAGAAAAATGCCTGGCGAATAACAGAGGTTAAGTTCGAGTTCAAGACAGCGGCACATAGATAGATATAGGTGGATAGACCTCTGGACGGACGGACGGACGAACGAACGATCTGACGAGCGGATTAGAGAAAAAAGAGGCAGAATTTCGTTGTTGTCGTCGTCGTCGTGAAAAGATCACAAAGCAAACACGGTAGCTCAAAGTGCTTGGTCATCAAAGAGTGGTTGGTGGCAGTGGTGTGGGGATGCTGGTTGGCCAAATTGAAAAATCTAGACTTCCCCATATATAGATAGATAAATAGATATGAACTGTGTATGGTGATGTGGGACGGAGGTTTGAGCTGCTTTCTATGCTGAAGTGTTCTACCGGACGAAGGGTGCACATGATACAGTAAAGTGTGCTCTTGGAGCATGCAAGCGTGTGGTTGAATTATATGACAGTAACACATATTTGATTTGACATTTGCTATACGCGGAGACGCTAAACCACGGAGACTATTATAGTATTACAATGTATCTATGCTCTTTACTCAGAAAATGGATAATGATCGCGAAATTATAGACCATCATCAAATGATATGTAATATGAAACTTTCTTTATTTGTTGTCACTAAATTTGATTATCATCTTGAGTATAAAACACAAGCACCGTTTGACGTATTCCGCACTCTTGACTATAAATAAATACATTTTCCCAGCTGACCCACAGCCAACATTTAACGTCCACGTTACTGCTTTCTTGGCTAGATGTACCCATATTACTGTTTCAAAGTGCTCCAGCTCCTTTTCGTTAAAAACGACAGCATGTCGCAAAGACGAGTGTCAACTTGTTTCCCTACTGAGGATGCGAAATATAATAGCTTTCACGCATGAATATTTGGCGGTAATGAAATTACGGAACGTCAGCTGTATATCTAACCCTTACCCCATCTAGGGGGTGACATATGACCTGTGGGGCCCCATCTCTCCCTCGGGCTGGACGTATGACGGACGAGAATCTTCGAAAATGGACTAATGACTTGCTTTATTACTAATAATAATTTATTCAACTAGTTGCCTTCAAAAAAGAAACTATCCGATTTACGGAGATTTTACTTTCTGCAACAACAAAAAAATATATATATATGTGTGTGTTTGATCGTTGTCCGCATCTGCGTTGGACGGATCTTGCTCGCTTCGTCCCGTAGTATCATTTTTGATCTGTATGTATACCGATCTGGCTCGCTCAATGGCGGCTGTCTTCCGATAACCGTCAGTCAGCCATATGCCTCATTCAAGTTGAAGCTAAGATCGTACCGGCCCCATCGTCGGGACTGCTAGCCAACCTGGGTGGACATGTCTTCTCGAATAATGAAACAGCAGCAGCAGCAGCAGCAGCATTTCTTTTCGGCTATTCTTCCTTGTCTAGGCTCAATTCGAGTCCAACTCTCCTCTCGGCCAAGGGATTCCAATCGAAGCAGCCGGGTAACCCAGCGCATTGTTTAGTGGTCTAACGCTTGTATTGTTACCTGCATGTGTGTCTTGGAGCGGAGTCTCCCGCTGCTTAGAACTGCAACTAACTAAACTACCTGTCGAGGGATGTACCGCGCCCTCAAGCCGCGCCAAAAGGCCCGGTCTGCTGTGGCTGCTCGATCTCATGCGATTTCATGTATTCTATATGGACAACGTTAGCGATTCACTGATTTTCATACGAACATATTGTAGAGCTCATCGGCAGGTTATGACACCGATACACAGTAGGGCGAACCATATGTAATGTACATATATATATATATATACATATATATATATATATATATATATGTCGTTCAAAATTGGCTATTACTCTACAGAACGTTGGTCTGATCAAACTTTGGCAACGATCAATAGATTGAACAGATTTATTCCGCAGCCTCACTCGCGGTAGGAAATTCAACGAAAAACTCCACATAAGGCTCAAGACAATAAAATAATAATATGTACAGTACAATCATGTGGGTCGAATTTATTAGAGTGCCCTTGTTGCCCCTCAAGTGCGAACGGCTCTCCGATATTTTTGTATAAGCGAAACGTATCGTGGCTGGTTCTCTGATATCGTTAGCTTAAAGATACGTCTTTGCCGGAGTCCACAATGATCTCCGAGTTCGTACCTATGTTTCAGAAAAAAAACAACAAAATAATAATTAAAAATACCGCAGCTTCAGTTTCGGTTGTGCAGAAATGTTGTCCATAATATTTCTAAATGATTGAAGTCTCGGTAGTGTTCTTTTCTTATTTTTTGATACATTGCAACAGCAGCGATTCTTCCAAAACCCGGCTCACTCTATCGATTAGGAGCGAAGCATACGTTGGTAGTGCTGTCCGCGTAACCATGTCCTCTGGCATTACTTTCAGCCCGCACAGGTCTTGCAACTTCAGAGGTCCAGAGTGCAGAGCTCTTTCACACCACACACACACCATTTCATTTGTCATTAAACTATTCAGCCAATATACGGCGGGCGTGTTACTCTCGAAATGTACCGAAATCTCACACAATTCCTTCACGACATGTTGATCTTCTCTGCCCAGTCGCGATCTGCCTTAACCGCTTTCGTGCGCCTAGCTGCGCCCCCTGTCTATAATTTCTGTCCTACATAGCCGTCCTGCTCACGTGGAGGAAGATCTATCGACTTCAACCGAACAGCCGCTGGCAGATCAATGGCACTTTCGGAGGAGAGACCGAGAGAGAGAGACAGAGAGAGAGAGAGCCTCAGTGTTCTTGGTGCAGGTGAACTAACACGAGCTTGGCCACCCTCTCTCATTCCCTCGATCAGCACCATCTCGTCAGAGTGTACTCTGATCGAGTATGCAAGCACCACCGCAACCAGCAGCATCATCATAAGCAGCACGTACTGTATGCCGATACAGGTTGTCTCCGGAGATAGATAAGCGCATGTGTGAGTAGTCGGACTCGGCACACAGCAGCTTGCCGGCCGATGTTGTGAGCGTGGTAATGCGAGCAAGGGACACAGGCCGAAGCGCCACAGGCGGGCGTAGACAACAATGCAAATGCTTGCTATGCTGAATCCCCGCTACCCCGCCAAAACCCGAAGCCACCCAGGTTTGTTCTCCGTGGATCTCTGTTTCGTCTCAGCGCATTCAACGGCGGCACATCGTACGCCACACAGCTCCAGCGGCGCGAACCCCGGCTCCATCTACCGCTCTGCTACGGAGGTGCACATTAGCGGCGGTGGCGGCAGGAGCATCAACATGGACAGCAACGGCGCTAAGGAGACACTGCCTTGATTTGCTTACAACCAAGCTAGTTAGCCAGCCAGCGCCACGGTGTGAGAAGGTACCTATGCAAGAAAAGTAAACCCATCGATGAAGGGATGCATTGACGACCCTCTACGCAATAGTCGATTTCAGGTGTTCCTGCCACGGCTAGAAATGCTCATGCTCATTCTTGTGTTATACCTTTGGAAGCTGCCGCCGTTGAAGCCATATAGTATAATGAGGATGAGAACGCAACGATAATACGTTATCTGATAGCAAAGCAAAGCGAATGTGCTGCATGAGTGCACCATACGTAGGCAAGCGCACAATAGATATATATATATATATAATGTGCGTACTTAATATGTGTGTGTCTAATTCATATGAAATATAAGCTAGCTGTTGTAGTGCCTATAATAGCTGCACGGTGCTATTATAACGTGCTGGTACATCCGTCCCAGTGAATGAGTTCGGGAAAAATCGATTCGATTGGAATTGTGTTAGTTGTAGGCTCTAGCTCAAATGATTCAGATAGCCAGCCCAAAACACACATATATATATATATATATATATATATATAATATACATACATACATATATGTACAGATACATATGATGACAGGCAAGGAGGGAACTTGCGAATTCACTATTCAATCGAAGTCAACGAATTCTGGCCGTGACTAAACATTTATATATTTGTGACGATGATTATTCTAATGCTATATATATATATAATTGCGGCGTCTCTGAATCGATTCCCGGCATTTGTGTGCGCAATAACAATCATCAATTACCACCAGTAGCACCATGGTAGTACAAGGGCAAGAGAGGGCGAGCCGCCGTTCAGTCATTTGTTCATTCGGTTGGGTGGGATCACTGACGAAGTTTCTGCCGGTTGAGTGTCCGATTCGGTCCGACGGTGACGGCTACCGATAGTCGACCATATCGTCCCTTTGTTTGCTCCGATTCGGCGGCTGTCGCTGCTGCTGCTGTCGTGGTGGCTGCATACTCTGTCAGCAGACGGCAGTGTGCGGCTCTTCCTCCTCCACCTCCGTCACCAACTCCACATCCTTTCCGATCTGACCACCGCTACAGTATCGATGCCTATGAACCTCTTATGCTTGTTCGACTATATAGTGCAGTACCTTAGCGAAATATATATATATATATATATATATATATATATGAGTGTGTGTGTTGTCACAACAGTTGTGATAGAATGACGGAACACATTCATCGATCAGATGACTCGTCGGACTCGTTAGGACCTACAGCATCTGATCAACATACCTATATGCTGAGGGCTCAAGCTTTTCTAGCAAAAAAATGGTGGCACAACATTCATATGTTAAAATCTCGCAATTGATGCGAATCATAGAACATACACCTTTTTGAACCTTTTTCTTCGCCACCAGCTTTCAGACGAAAATTTCTGTCAAGTTTGGCTCGATAACTCGCCCCCGTGTAACTGTTATTAATTCTAGTTACGATTTTCGTCGTTATTTGATGCTAAAATCATTTAACCACATTATCACGCTGGCCGCTACAGCGTTGTTGGGCTTGGGCTGTTCGCGGTTTTTTTGCACTGAGTCGACAGCAACCGACCACAACAATCGACACTTCTTGAACAATTCGTCAAAGATATGAATCAATCTCTTTCAGGTGACACGGATCATTGTGCTGTTTTGCCGAGTGCACCGGTTCTTATATCACAGCTTGGGGAAAAGTTAATTGACAACTGCGCTACGATACTTCACTCATATGCAATCAACCCCGGCTCCCATCATAGCTGGTCGGTGTTTAGTTAAGATACATTAATCATCAGTAGTTCGGAACGTCTACACGACTGTGCATACACAAAGATAGTGATAGCAGATGACGACGAGTGTTTCCCTTAGTCCTTTCGTTTAATTAGTGCGGGGACACATCGCCAAAGATGGTATTGATGTACACCTTTCTCGCATACAAACGTTCATTGGTCCGAACGAGACCGTGTGGGTGTGGTCGTGTGCTGGTGCACCCAACGAGCACCATGGTACCACCAGAGCTATTACACACCTGCATGCATCAACACAAATAGCAAGCAACACAAACAAGCAAGTAAAAAAACGCTACGACATATTGTTGTTGCAGTTTTCGCTTGGTGTCGCCGCCGGCTCCATTTGGGCTGCTCCAATATCGCTGCTTGAGACGCTGTCGGTTGCCTTGTTGATTCATCATGACAGCTACCTTTTTTCTCTTTTTCTTCTTCTTTTCTTTGACTGTCCTGACGGTAGTACCCTATGTAGTACTCGCGTTCTGTGCTTTCCTTGCCGATCGTCGTTTCCCTTGCACGATACATAATAGTTTTAGTCTAGCAGTGGTCGATCGTGGCCATTCGACAATAGTCTGCCGAGTCTGATTTGTCTCGTCGTCATCGGCGTCGCCGCCGCCGCCGCCGCAGCCTCCTATGTACTTCCTTGGTCCTCTTCCTCGCGTTCGGAGTCTGGCGGCCGAGCAAGCGAGCGAGCGAGTGGTCGGTCGGTCGATCGAGTTCGCTATCGTTTGCCACTCTACTGTCTAGTGGATACAGACAGCCGAAAAGCCACCGCCGTAGTTCTGCATCGACTATTCTGTTTGTGGTCGCTTTCTAGCCACCTGTGTAACAACAGTTCCCACTCTTCTTCCAGTGGATGGTTGCCACTGTTGCACATCGAGGCACACACCACAAAGACACGCCGAGTCACACACTCTCATTCTAGCTTTATCCATTCATTCATCCAGCACCGCGGCCGCCGCGGCCGCCGCCGCCGCCGCCTGTGGTGGTGTTCTGCTCTGAAACGAGAGCAACTAACTACAGGATCTCTCTCTCTCTCTCTCTCTCTGGCCGACACTGATCGGTGGTCGGACCGGGGACAGGAGGGGAGAGAGAGAGAGCGCGACAGGCACCGGCGACATCGCTGTCACCGCCCGGGCCATCGTAGACGCATCAGCGATCTCGGTAGCAGCAGCAGCATCACCAACACCAGCAGCAGCAGCAGCATAACTACCACCGCCACTCATTCACTCACTCAGTCACTCTCTCTCAGTCAGTTGACGGCTTGACGGAGCGGGCAGCTGCTCACAGACGACGTCTTTGTTCTATTCAACAATCTATAGGTTACATTCAGTAGTCAGTCAGTCACACACACAGACACTTGCTACACACACACGAACACACAACATAACACATAGTAGTGGTATTATCATACAACATAACACTGCGACACTACTGATAGCATTAAGGGTACCGCTAGTATTACAGCTAAAAGACGACGACGACTACTACATGTTATTAATATAGATGTTACATGTGTTGCTGTTGCTGCTGCTGCTGCTGCTGCTGCTACGGGAAGGGACGCACATAACACACAAAACAGACACAGCCGTAGCGATGGAGGGAGGAGGCCAGCAGACCAACAGACAGACAGATTGGTAGGTAGCTAGGTAGGTAGGTAGGTAGGTCTGTAAGTAGGCAGACAGACAGGTAAGCAGCCATATAGAGGGAAAAAAGAGCGCGCGCGCGCGCGAGAGAGACAGAGAGAGAGTATCTCATGGTGACACACAGACAGATGGATAGGTAGATAGATATACATACACCATATAGAACACACTCAATACACGGACACACCGAAGTATCGACAAGTACACGACGACGACGACGACGTGGCTGCGGCGGCGGCGGCTGCTGCGGCGGCTGCTGCGGCGGCTGCTGCTACGCGAGCCGGCAGAGCGGACGCGTCTGAAGTTATACATACATAGCTACATACAGAGACACTCGCACACCGAGAGAATACCCTATGGATTGATTGATATAGATAGATAGATGGATATAGGTACGCTATCTAGGTGTAGCAGTTGCATCGCTATCAAGCGAGCATTGGTGAACATAGAATTCGGCAACTCATATGGGAGACGGCGGTGGCGGCGGCGGCGGCGACCGCAATACCATTGGCGGGCGCAGTGGTGGCGGCGGCGGTTGCGGTCACCACCGCCGCCGTCGCCGCTGCTACCGCGTGAACGAAACCAATGAAATAGGCGGAGTGAAGTGGCCGCTGTTGTCGTTGTTCTGGTTATTGTTGTCGTCGTCGTCGGACCCGGCACCGGCAACGCTGTGACCAGCGGGATGATGCGAGATAAGGCGGCACTACAGTGGCGGCAGCGCCGATGACGGCGCCTGTTGCTGCCACTGCTGCTGCTGCTACGCTGGCCCGGATCTATTACCGTTTTGCTGCTGCTGCTGCTGCTGTTCATGCAGTGGCCACCACAGTGGAAGCAGCAGCAGCAGCCACCGTAGTTCACGATTTGTTCCCTGTGTCTTGCGGGCCCGAACGCTGGCTGAACGATGCCAATACTGGACTATTTTCTGCTGGCAGAACAACAACAACGACGACGACTGGTATCGTGGCCGAGAGTAGGTAACAGCGGCTACGGACAGCCGCTGTCACCGCAAGGGCCGCTACCGCTGCTGCTGCTGCTGTTTCTCACAATGCACAATCGCGGGTCGCCTGCCCCATTGGCAATTGCCAGTCGAATGGAAGAATCGACGTCAAACACGTCACACGAGATTGGGCAACGCACGCAGTTTGCGATCAACTTTGAAATTAGCGCCTGGCTGGCGATGATATTGTTGCTCCTGTACAAGTACCGATCGCTAGCTCGCGCCGCTGGCGTCAGGTACGCCACCACAGGGCCTCAATATATATATATATATATATATTGATAAAGGGGATGATTGAGCCGGGTGATGCCGACGGCGACGGCGATACGACGAGAATCAATGTGGCTCGTAGCTGGTCGCGTCCCGACAACTCCCCGACAGGTGGAAATGTTCTCGCGCCCGGGCCGGCTGTTCGGCGTTGTTGCACTGCTGGCGGAGTTGTACTAGTAGTAGATAAAATTATTATGATTACCATTTTCAAAAATCGATATAGGACTGATAATGTTACAGCTGACAATCGGCGCTCTCCGCGTTGTACTTATTGCTGTTATTGATCATCAGTAGCCTACTGCGGCAGCGTTGTGCTCGATGGCGCCATGGTCGTCGACTCGATATATACGATCGTAACTTCTTGTTACAAAACCGTTACAGATCGTCACTGGCATATATAGTAATAACAATAGATCGCATATCGTTGCGATGCTGTGCTGGGGCGTTGTGACATTGTTGTATACTTTTCTTTTGCGTGCCATACACGACGCCGGGTGCTTCTGCTGTTGCTGCTGCTGCTGCTGACAAATGATGATTTCACCAAATATTCAACCACATACCACATGTATCTATGACACACGATGAAATGAATGATCTGTGACCACCAAGTTTGCATTGACAAAAACACCAAAAACATTGGTTTTGGCCGAAAGTTACCGGTCAATGCGCGGCCACAGACGCTGCCTCCATCTATTGAGGCTAGATAGATGGAAAGAGAGAGAGAGAGAGAGAGAGAGAGAGATAATATCGTCTCAGTGAGAATCACATCTAATATAATCCTACCGTAATAATTACTTGTATTTGGCGCAACACTTTCAAAGCTGGTGAGAATCGATTGTTGTTATAGTTTTGGCCATAACGTCCAGCTGTCGAACGTATCGGACGTCCATACGGTTCAGCTGGTTTGAGTATGCGGGATAGCCGACGACCTTCAGCAGCTATGGTCAGTATCGGGAGGCCACAAAGAGGAGCACCCTCTTGGTAATCCTGCCACCCCTACACAAGCGTTACGACAACTGTTACTGGGAGTTCACGTCTGAACCTGCTTAAACAGCAAAGTAGCAATTTCGACAGGTGGACGGGCGATCATGTGGTGACGTTCACATGAATTAATCATAATACTTAGCCTGGCCCATTGATAATCATACAATCATAACAGGTCACACACGTTAGCTGCTGGCCTATAGGGTAAGCATTTCACAAAGCGGCAAAAATGAACAATGACGAAACGGTCAGTGCTGGCTGAGAGCTAAGAGGCGCGATTATAGCGAACCCCGAATTTCGTTTGAATGCCTAGCCACACTTAGTTCGATATACGAGCTAAACATGCATTATGCATTGTATCAATCATTGACGCACGGCCAACTGTAATTTTATAGCCTTGTGACGCACAATCGTCGATATGATCAATGGCATGCATTTAGGCTTTGAAATTGCGCGTTGTTTGGCGTGCAAATTAAAGCGCTCATCAGCGGAATTAAGCCTATCTAGATCATCGTAAGGTCTAGTGCATGTACAAATGTACGATTGTATGTGCAAATTTACATTTACGTTCTTATGTAGATGTTAACGCTCGCTGTTGTTATATATATATATATATATATATATATATATATATATACAATCGTGCTCAGAACTACTTGGTCTCGGGTCTGTCCTTGAATCACTGTGGTTTAAAGTTTTAAAATGATGTTTTCAGCTAATACCTTTTCGATTCACTAAATGAGAGTGTAATCATCGCTGAATCTGACTGGATATTGAAAATTGAGACCCGGTCGTGTTTTTATTCAATGGCGCACTAAAATGCCATGATAGACAGGGAAACGATTGATCACAAGTATTTGCTCTCTTGATTACACATCCGGTGTTATGCTTAAATCGATATCAGATATGTATGTATGTCTCAGTTTAAGTAAACACATCATACGCGAGTGCATGCTCGCCAATTTAAGTGCTAAAATATATCGGTCTCAAACTAAAAGTCTATTTAGCATTTGTACTGAGGCAGTGTCGAAACAAAAGCATGGTAAACACAACTGAAATCCCTCTGGAGATTCACCTAGAGCACCGATGCTTCATGAAACAGGTTCCACGTTCCAAGAAATAGGCGAGCAACTCGACATCTATAAGAACACTGCTAGTATACTGTAGCTCAAATAGCAGCAGCCTGGCAATGTGGACAACACAGCGCGACCTGGACAACCACGGTGCACAACTGTGGCGAATGACGGCTGTATTGTGTGCAGGGCGCTTACTGACCGAGGTGTCTCTGCCTGTTTTATTAGTATAGAATTTGCTGGGAACATGAATGCGCACGCGTAGGGTAGCAGTACTGTTTAACGCCGTATATCAATGAGAAGGCGCATATCAGAAAATCATTGCAAGGCTTGAGTTTGGCCAGTTATATATATAAAAAGAAACCGGTGTTCTGGTCGAGCATCATTTGGTCAGACGTATCGAATTTTAGCTACAGGGGACGAGACCATGCCAGAGTTTCTATGGAGGAGAAGGAATGAGGCCTTCCAGCGTGAACGTCTCAGGCCCCCTTTTTCAAGGGTGGGAGGAAGCTGGTGATGGCTTCGGGTTGTTTCCAGGGTAGTTCCAAGCCCCATATGAATTTTCTTGTGGCAACAACGAACTCTATATCTCTCTCAATTTTTTCAAAAAGACAACGATCCTAAGCATAAATCAGCATCAACATTAAGGTTGATGCGCGGACAGAAGATCCCACTGTCTGACTGGCCAGCCCAGAACCCAGATCTTAACCCTATTGGCAAGTGTCAATTTTTTATTTTCCGATGTGCGATCGGATTCAGATTCCTTCGTGGAGTGTATAGAAAATCTACTATAAGAAAACATTGGAAAACTTTAAACCTCATTGATCCAAGAACGGACCTAAGACCAAGTGCTGGATGTTCCATTTTCAGTTACCTTTCCGCTCGTGCATATTTCAAGCAAATGAAGTGTCGCAACTTATCATATATAAAATCAAAGCTTAAGGTCACATTCATCAAGATCCAAAAAAAACCTTCCAATATGACATATACAGAGAGAGAGAGAGAGAGAATCGAAAGTGGCTTGGAAAATCTGTTTACGGAGATTTCGATCTCGAAGATCCTCCCCGCCGCGGTCACCCAGTTGTCGATTAAATGAAGACTTTAATCGACCCCGACCAGCATCTGATGTTCGGAAAGATCACCGAGCACTGGTCAAAATATAGCGAGCACTCGATTGGAAGCAACCCGAACAGAAAGCGTGTTGTGTTCCACCAGGACAAAACTGGACCGTCCACACGTTTGTTTTACGAACCGGCAAAAATTATTGGGGTTTGGGAGAGATGTTTTGGCGCATCCAAAACATCGTATACCCCGGACATTGGGGGAGTGCGAATCGTTGCCGGAGTGCGTAGAGCTACTCGAAAACACCTTGGAATGATTTTTTTGCCCATAGATCTTAGGAAAGAGAGATAATGAAGTTCGTAGAGGGATGCAAGGAAGTCATTGGACGGAAACGGATTGTAATTAGTATATGAAACTCGCTCCGTGGTTTAATATTTTGCATTTGAAATGTACTCAATCTTCGCCACTCATGCATTAACTATATATATATATATTTATATAGCTTTCAAACAAAAGATATCATTCGAGAACGAATTATTTTTAGCTCCATTTCAAGTCGACATCTTTCAAAATGGCTGTTTTTCAGCTAAGTCGCAAACGTTTTTGAAGCTTTTCAAATTGATGTAAGTACGTTCTGCGTTTATGCAATCTACCAGGTAGAGAGCTAATCACACGTCCAAGTCAAGACAATGTAAAAATACTCTATTATACAAAAACAAAACGAAAAAAAAAGATAGAAAGTAATCCTCAATATACACACCTATTAAATTTACAACAGATAGACATTGGCATTTCTTGTAGCGTTGTCATCGCAATTTTAGCCAGCACACCAGATACCGGTGGGGAGGATGCTATAATTCTAATAATACTATCTCATGCAATGGCGCCGCCGAACTGCCTACTCACCTCTGAGACCGTGTGTGTCGTCGAACCACCAAGGATTCGATTGGTGTGTGGCCATTTTTTTCATCTCTGTTGTTTCAGTCGATGAACGAACGAACGGACGATCGTTGGGTCATCGTGAAGATGCGTAGACAACCAGTGATGATGGCACCGTGGGGGCGGGTTGGGTGGGGGGTGGGGGTGATAGGTGGGATGAACTAATTTGAGGTCTGCGTCGTTGTCTGCAGCAGCAGCAGCAGCAGCAACAACAGCAGCAGCAACCTCAGCTTCAGCGCGAGGCTGAGAGGTCTGGCCTTCCACGAAGAGTCAGCGCGCCTTTTCGTTGGCCGCCGCCGCCGCCGGCACGACAAGTTGTAACCTTATCCTGGCTAGGCGAAACGGTTCAGCCTCTTCCTGCGGCACAATAACGACTGAACGCCCTTAGACGATGTCGGTATACCCTTTATAGTCAATCGCCAGCTCCGCACTCACATACACACATACACATAGACAGATATGTAGACGTACACGCAAGGAGATGGGCCTACTTTCATCGAACAAAAAAAAACACGCCGCACTTGAGAGAACTACGACGCTCCTTCCCACGAACGACGAACGGGACTATGGGTTTGTCTCTGACGGCCCATTGAGAACTCGGCCCATCGGACTCGTCAGACAGCAACAAAAACAACAACAATTTGTGAGCGTGATACGTGGCAGCATCTACAATAATACAAACGTATTCGGAAAGAACGAGTTGACGTATCCGGTGCAGGCGTTAGGCGTTCATTTGACGTGACCGCTTTTTCAGAGCTGATAGACTATATTTTAGAGATGTGTCCGTTTGGTTTCCAACAAAACATTGATCTCGAATGAGCACAGTGATTAATGAGGTAGAGCACAATGAATTTATTTACACTGTATCGTTATTTTTTTGTTGTAGATGAATCATCATGCATATGAATTTTTCGATCAGCTCTGCTCACATAGGTTTTCATAGAAATCCAAGCTAATTAGACATATTAAGTAGGATTTAATCGAGCGCTTAATTAGGGAGTAGACAAAATTGCAGGAAATCGTGCGTTCGCCACTGTTATTCGCTATGAGCAATGCCCGAAAAAAAATGCAGTTTTGGTTTTTTGCTACGTTCCCTCGTCTGGTCCCCGTCAAGTCGAGTGTCACGTCAAAAATATCATAATTTTTTCATTATTCTGCTCATTTTTTTTCTCTCATTACTATCGAACAATTGAGCGAATGACTATATACCGTGGACGCAACAAAAGCGCAGTTCACGCGCAAGCGCAGCGAAACGATCAGTTCATAAACAGGGGCGTCACACCTCTAGCTCGATTTCATGTGTCGATATAGGTTTTTTAGTGGCGCTAAGCAGTGAAGTAGAATTATTATAGAAAGCAGACAGATACCTGAATAGTAGTCCTTCCGTATTCTCACCAACGATAAGAATGCTTAGTGGTTAGCGCACCGTTTGACGCTCAACACGATTTCAATCGATATGCACGCGTGGCAGGTGGACTGGTCGAAATGTTCCGCACCTTCTGACTTGGCTGCTCTGCGCGCGTTGAGTGTAAATGCTAGCAGATCATTTCGAGCGGCTTCACAACAACGTTCGCACATTCGTTGATTCCGGTTGATGAGAAGGCTCAGTCAAGGGGGATCTTGTTCGTTCCAAGTGCTAGTTATATGATATAAACCGATGATGGAACGCATAGGCGGCGATGATGTGGAAATAATTTGGCTTTAATAATATCCTTTCAGGTATTTGACGAGGAATCATCTTGGTTAGCCGTTAATTTTCATTTGTTTGCGAGTTGCCTTGAAAGTTCAACGCCAGCAATGTAGTATATTAGAAGTGTGAGTGCTTTTTTTTGTGGGGAGTCATCAATTTTTTTTTCTTTAGCGCTTGGTAGGAATCCGTTCTGCGAAAGATGCAGTATATATATATATATATATATATGTCTGGAGAATTCCGAAGACGATTGATAGAGACGAGATATCGAGCGACATTTTACGTGCACTATTCACGATGAAACGTTCGATCTGACTTGCTATGGCAATGACTCGTGTGAAGGAGTGTATACAGTGTCTTATCGATAATTAGCCGTGTGTTATGTCTGTGAGATCTCAGTCACTTTCTGCCTATTTTTCCTCAACGAAGACGTTATCCTATTCTGCTATAAATCACACTGGGTGTGCTTGTCTGTGTCGCATGCAGCAGCGCAACGTTAACAGGTGTACAATAGGTCCAAAGAGCGTGAGTTCCTCACGGTTCATGTCCTGCCTATTTTTATTGGATTCATCCATTCGGTTATGCAGGTGTTAACCCTGCACCGTCATCAGCGCTGTGCCATTCGGCTAGATAGAGTAATCTTAAGATCCGTTCATCGATATGAAACATATCATTTAAGCAGTGGCTAGGTAGAGGAGACAAGAGAGAGAGAGAGAGCTTTAATGAGTCGTTAAATCATAACGTGAGCTGGCATATTTTCGTTCGATATGACATCGTTATGGGAGTAAACTTGATTTCGTCACTTTAGCTACGTTTTGAGGGTAATGCCAGAATAAAAATAATTCAGAAGACCATAGACGGTTGGCAAATAAATTCAAGTATAGTATATATGCATATATATATATTTTTTAAGAGGTTAAAGGTTAGTCCTGCATGGACACCAGGCCTCACACTAAGGTATTTGGATGGTAGTGTCAGACTCTTACTGACTAAACCCAGAACCGATTTTGACTTTTTGGGCCACTGACCGGGACTGTCAAAGTATTACTTCAGTCAGTGCCTTGCAGGGACCGGCAGGTGATTCCTCCTCTGGGGTAAACCCTCCCGCCCAGCATGTATATATATATATGGACAGACAATTAGAAGACGCCAGTTAAGTCTATATTGTCAACATAGCATCGTAATTTGTGCATTGCAGACGGCAGCATTCGATGATGTTCGAGAGATGATGGGAGTTTAAATCCGTTCTTCATTGAACTAACATCCAATCCTTCGGGTCTTCTGCTCAGACCTTCCGATGGGAAATTACTGCTTTGAAACCACCTATTTGTATCCAACTGTTCTAGTTCGTCTTGACATATCCATATGTCTGTGAGTACGTAGCGTGTAGAGCATCCTTCTACTACGACAAACTGTGAAGCTTTTTTATTGATTTATTAATAAACTCAGTGCAAACAATTGTGCCCGGATAATGTGTGCAGATAATATTTGGAGATGTATTTGTAAGTATGCTCAAGAGCCAGGGGCGCTGTGGAGGCCTAATGAACTAGAGATTTGTAGACAGTTTAATGGTATCAACAAGATCCATTTGCCCAAGTGCTGACACGCTATTTGTAGTAGAATAACAAGAGAGAGAGAGAGAGAGAATTGAATATAAGCATAACTATGAGGCTAGTGTTTTTTGCGGGACTAGCAGCGGGAACATGAGACACAAGGTTCGCAGGTGTCGAATGATAAACAACACGGCATGCGTATTATTAAATAATTATAGACTAAATTTAAGTAAAAACATAACATATTGGTAAGGTTATTGGAATGAAAGTAATACAATTACGATGGTAGAGGCTCATCTACAATGCATTGTGAATGAAAGGACAGTGTAATGCGCTGGGCCCGACGTCGTTGCTCAGCTCCTCAGAGAGGTATGTGTTCAGAAACAAATTGCAATTGGGGCGAGGCAGTATTTAATAACAGAGAGTGAGTTCCAAGCCTGCAAAAGTATTGCGATTAGCTTTTTTTTTTACAGGGTGCCAGCAATAATCGGTTGGTGGCACTACATCGAGTGTTATTTATGGAGACCACCAGCCCCCCCAACGTTCTGGATGAACCCATGGATAATAAATCTGAAGGTAAGGTAGCAATAGGTAAAAGTAATATGAATAACATAATTAATGTAATTGCACCTTGTTATTTGCAGCTCGGATCCTCATAGTTGAGATGGACACACCTAAAAATACAACATATTGGTGAGGTTATTGGAATGAAATTGTTAGATATATTGTTTTTCTCATTCTTTTAGAGCTTTTTCTTCTGTGTTGTTAACATAAAGCTTACATACTGTCAATGATGGAGACAGAGATAACGCTGTCACCAGGTAAATAAACACCCCCTAATCAAAGCATATGCGAAAACAGGTCTTCAGCACGGTTTCCGATCGAACCAAAAACTCCGTATCAAAAGCGCCAGTTACACAAGATCCAGTTTGTGTGACATCTCAACAATCTTTATAAAAACACCACACTGATAGTGAATATGTCCGCAGATTACAACCAGATCGATTGTGCGAACTTGATACGAAAAAAACAACAAGAAAACAATTGTACTGTGAATGTCACTTCCAAGTGATTGAAGTGTCGAGAAGTTTCGTTCCGTCGATTTTGTTTGAAATTTGCAGAAAATGGTGGATTTTCGAGAGTTCACGCGAACTCGTTTTTTCCCTTGGTGTTAACTCTGTAAGCCGCTAAATCAACTCTGCCGAAATTTAATGAAACTGTTTTGTGCATTGCATTTGGAACAGTGAACCGAGTGGATTCCCATTCTTCTCGTCACTATCGTTGTCAGCTTTGATGTAAAGCATTTTCCACTTCCGGTGGGGATCAACTGAACTGGCGCGTTGCTTCCTGCCTGCAGTAGCAGCAGTAGTAATAGTAATAGTAACAAATTATCTAGGGTGACAGTGTGACTGGTTACTATTATAGATATGATAGACGTCAGAACGGTGTTATCGATAGCCCATCGATTTTATTTGCCTTTACCGAACCCTTGTCATCGACTCGGCGTTACGGGCGTACTAAAAACGCGTGCAAGTATAATTTTACAATGTTGACAATTTGTAATTGCATTTTAATAGTAGATATTACGCGACCATAGACATTGAACGTTGGTCAGCATTAACAGCCAGCCATTTCTTAGTGTACCTCGACAAGCTCTTACTCGAAGGTGTTCGAGAAAGCACAAAGAAGCTAACACGCCAATTCAACATACAGGGTAGAACAGCTAGATCAATATAAACCGTGGCAGAAGATATCCCCGTGTTTTGATATTGTCGTTCCTTCGAGGCTTTCGTACTTTCAGATAACTTTCGGTCCCTGAACGGTGTCGGTTTTTTATTTTTGTCATTGGGAAATTGCGCGTCACACACAATAAACGGAGCTTTCACGAAAATTGCTGCTGCTGTTGTGTGGGTTGGAACCTATGCCATTTGGGGGATTATACCCAAATGAATATACTGGAGCAAAGGTACTCGTTCAAATGATCTAGTGTCTATTTGACGAGCTCGACACAATAAATGTCTGTATTATAAAACAAACATCATCGCCCCAAATAGGGTTCGTTTATCACGATACCAGCGAAATATAGCAACGTATTAACCTACATGATAAAAATAATATAGCTCTATCAAAAACAGGCAAATCGCAGCGATGTGTTGCCACAGTGCGAACGGTTTTATATTTCGTTACGGAGTTCCTCCATATGGAAGTCATCGGTCCCATAATTGTCTCTCATAGCCATTGAAACGAGCAGGACAGAGTAGACGGGTGCGCTCGAACAGGTTCGTTACGCTTAGGTAAAAATTCGCGCCAGCCATTGTTTTCAGATTTATACACTTCTTTATAAATGTATTTAAAAATTTTAGTGATGGCTCCACTGCTTCGTATTTTATTCTATTTTTCCTACAATCGTTTATCGCTCTGTCTCCCAACCGTGAAGGGAAGTCAAGCTCAGCACACATTACAGAAATGTGTTTAGGTCTCAACTACATCGTGAAGATATAGTTCTTGATGAAGATATATAGTTGGTAACGGCTTGTAAGCTGAAGTACACCAAGGTTACGTCGGACATAAGAGACCCAAGACAGCGATTGATCGAACTTTCCGACGACAGTTCCCAATAACATCTCGCGGCGAAAACCGCCAATGTTATACATTTAGCACATGCAGATATTGTAACTGGCGATACGAGATTTTTCCTATTCGCCATTTGTGGTTCGTCTGGCTAAAAATCTATCGACTACCCATTACTGTTTAGACAAACTGACCTCTCCGGTACCCTCACACGCTTATCGATTGTTGTCTATCGAGCTGTCGAGGTGAACCAATCATTTCATCGCAACAGTGCCAGCTAATGATACCGTCACTATTAACCACATCGACTTCAGTTATGTTGATCGAAGCTGTATAACAGGTTCGAATTTTTTAAGCAAGCAATTTCGACCAATGACTAGCGCGCATTCCGTTTCAAAGCCGACGTGTTTTTGCTATTGTTCACGTTGGAGCCGCTAGAGGGCGCCAGCTTGTCCAGCCACATGGCTCAAAGATTGCCAGCCGCTGAAACACACGGTGTTCGTATATATCTATTTAAACGAGTATTGACTGAACGTATCCTTAAGACCGCTGATCATCGGTGATCGTCTGTAGCGGACGACGGGCGGGCGGTCGGGGGGTGTGGCTTGTACTGTTCACGCGTTCAGCGATTGAGGATCCCTCCGAGAAGTGGGATAACGTTGCTGTGTACGTTGAACTTCCAGAGGTAAACTCTGTTGAAAGAAGTCTCCGGTCATCGTCGTTTCACAGACGCCTTAAAATGTATTGGCAGTGAGAGTCTCTGGGTCACCGTGTTCATTGTCCAGGCGATAGAAAAAAAAACAACGTATCAACGAATTGAGGACGATTCCCAATTGACAAATTAAGTATTCGCTTGCTGAGTGGCGCGAAATACTAGTCCTAATGTGAGGTGTACGTATATCACGTTAATGGAGAACGTTCCGATTTTGTGGAGATTTACTTCTGTGTGCCCAGTGACGCGCGCGATGGAACGTCAATAAAACGGCAAACGCTAGAAGCTTTAAATGGCATTTTCACATCGTGGTTTCACTTGATGGGAACAGGGAAGTCGGCAGAGAACAAGCCAGACGATTCATATATGTATGATACGATTGGATACATTAAAATCTAGATGGGATTAGCCTTTGATGTCATGGTGGTTGCCTCTCAAACCTAAACAATGTCAATATGTGCTCATGTCTCCGAGGAACTCATTGTGACAAAAGCAACTATGCTTATCTCATAGCTGTACAGGGACACCGTGGCCAGCCTTCCAAACGTGTCGCTCTTTTGAACGTTTCATTTTGGAATATACTTAGATGTATATAAGAATATTCATGGCTAAATATTTTAGTGTGCCGATTCTATGAAGATTTAATAAGCGGCTTTTGCTGAACTCCTTTGAGGCTCACAAAGTGTCCGATGACAGCTAGAGCGTTTCAACTGTTGCTTGTTTTTTTTTTGTTATGAACACTACATGAATGGAAACTGATTGTTTTTCGTAGATTGGTCTGATTGTCTCTTCATGTTGTAAGACACCCACGTGATTTTTCTCTCCAAAGCACATTTTACATAATTTGAGATTCGTTTAAAATTGAGCGTTTACGCTGTAAACGATTCTCCTCGAAGTTTTCCGCTGGTGGGCCTCGGGCCTGCAGTAAAGCCCACGATCGCCAAAGGCGACCCCACCTGCTCATACGTTTAACGAGATAACTTTGTATTCTGATATTTATTTTAACACATACACTCGCATAGTAGAGCGCCATTCACCTCTGGTTGTCGTGTCCAGACTCAGACGAGCATCGATTCCTTCACAGCTGAGGTCGACGACCATATTTTTTTTACTGCATCCGAGGCCGGCCCGCTAGCCGCGCAAGCACCCTATGCCCAAGCAAACCCTCAACGAGCTCCCGGTAGCAGCAGCAGCAGCAGCCGCAATCACCTCGGCGCGCGAACAAAACGTGTACTTTGCTTCATCACGCGTTGTCGACAGTAGTCCAGCCACAGGCATGTACTACTTTCTAACTTACAACTAACTAACAACTGCCCGATCCTTCTCTGCAATAGATAGCGGCCGAATCGGCCGGACTATTTGTACTGGCTTGTATTCTATTTTCGCCAGCCCTCTTCTGCTTATACCACGATACGTGTAAGCGGACTGCCGCCAGGGAGTCCACGGCAAAATGGGGGCGGTGGACGCGACGACAATTAAAAGTTGCAGTAGTGGTGACTCCGCTGTTCCCTTTAGTACGCCCGCCGCGTTCGTTCATCCACCCGAGTGGCGTCAGCGGCCGCGGCGTCGGCGGCAGCAGCGTCGGCAACGGCAGCGGTATAGGTCGTACCAAGCAAGCTGGCTGGCTGGCTGGCTGGCTTGCGGTAGTCCCGGTAGCAGTGTCAGCGTCAGCGGCAGGCGCCCGCGCCGCGCCTTGTCGCGTCGCCGGCGCCGTCCAGAAGCGCTAGTGAGCCGCTGGCGGAGCAGCGGCCAGCAGCCGCGCTTTCGGCGGCAACAGCATTGTAGGTCCCACCTCTTCTGCAGGGTCCGCCCCTCGTCGGCGGCTACTGCACTCTCCACTCGAGCCCTCGCCGGTCGACGTCAGCGCCACCTGGTCGCGGCAGCTCCGGAACGCCGCCGATCGGGACACAAGCGGCATACGGCCATTGGGGGCCGAAACGGATCACTTCGCATCAGAGAGTGCGCGAAAAGCGCTCGGAGTGCGAGTCGCGGAGAGCGCGCCACCCTCCCCCGGACTACAGGGTGCTCCGAAAACGAGTCGAGCGCCGCCGACAGCCAGCTCTCTCTGAGCTGTTTCGTTGTTCCGTGCTCGCTAGTAGCTCTCTGCAGTTTCTTCGTTCGGTGAAACAGTTGAGCGCTTACGTTGCGATCACACTGCTGCAATTAGCGGAGAAACGACAGAGGTAGCAGCATCGTAGCAGCAGCAGCAACAACAACAAACAGCGGTAGCCGAAGACGACGAAACAGTTGAATCGGTCAAATCTGTCTACCTCCCAGGATATACGTACAGCAGTACTAATATATATGGATAGGTATATTAATTATATATATATCTATGCGTATATGCTTTGAAACGGCATGTATATCTGAGCGATTGCCGCTCGCCGCAAGGGAATACGAAGAAGCAAACAGAGATCCGAAGGAGGAGAAATCGTGGAGGCAAAGTGCGCGTTGTTTATCCGTCACCAGATCGCGAGAGGTGCGTGAGTGGATGTGCGTGTGTGTGTGGCTGTTGTATATATACCACAGCAGAAGCTGAGAGATCGGCGGGAAGGAAAAAAAAAACGAAGAAATTGAGAAGAAATCAAATCGTGTGCGCGTGTTCTTTTGTGCATAGTGGCGTTCTTCATTTCTGTGTTCTGTGACATCATGTTATAGTCCGGGACCGATCAGCCGGGTGAGATCAGCGATCCCCCCCACCCGCTCAATCCCTGACCATCGACGAAGGATTGTAACCGCGCCCCCGTGGACTACGTGCTTTCGTGTGAGTTTCGAATGTGATTCTTCGAAAGAAACAAAATGCAAACGGAATGACGACCCCGACGACAACAATTGATCGATCAGTAGTCACTCGATCGTCGTCGCGAATCGATTAACGCCGGTGTTTGTGTGTGTGTTTGTGAGAGGAGACAGTGAAGTGCTTCGTTCTCCCAAACTCGAAAGGGGATCACACAAGGGTTTTTCGACAGGCGTGTAGATTGGAGTGTAGACCACGGCCTGGTTAGTTTCCCCATTGTTATCGTTATTTCCCGCAAACATATATTGAGAGAAAAAGAGAGAAAGAAAGAAAGAAAGAGAGGTACACGGATACTACAAAGCAGAAAAAATAAGTGAGGAATTCAAAGAAATCCTGTGAAAAAGCCTCCCTTTGCATTACGTCTCGATGTGTCTCCACTTGTCGTACGTAGTCAGTGGTGTAGATGTGTGTGTGTGTGCGCGCATGTGTTTTCCTTTCAATTTGGCCATCGAGCGTTCGTCACCAGCGACTGAAATCGATTACCAAATCGATCAAGTCACCATCTTACACTGGTGGTGTTCATTCTCTGTTCCCTCTGTCGTCTGAACGAGGGCCATGCACAGTGTGCAGACGCAGGCAAAACAGCCGAACGCTGAACCTTTCACGGCTCTCGTGACCCTGGCCCGTCTTCCATGTTGCTTTCTACAGCCTCGTCAATTCCGACTGGCCAGCGAGGCAGCTGTACGCGCTCGCGGGAACTCGTGATGTTAGTCGACTGACTTGCTTTGCTCGCGTTTTCTACTGGTGACGGTTGACTGTCCTGGTGGACAGCGTTGCATTGCGCTGCTGGCTAGTTTTATCTATCTGTTTTCCTGTTATTTTCTCTCCCTCTTTGGAAATCTCCTTCGTGCTCAGCCGGCCGACAACATTACCACCACTGCCGCCGCCGCCACCGCCGCCAGCATCGTCGTCGTCTGTTCTGCCAACCTCGACCAAGACCCCCGAGAGGCCCCTCTAAAAGTCCCCATTTTGCCGTTTGGTAAGCCCCTCTTCTAAATTCCCCCAGCCCCGAACTGCCCCCACCCGTGGACCCCTGTTAGCGCCCCCCAAACCCCCGGTCTAGCCCCGAGTGCCCCCCCCCGGGGAACCGAGGTGGCTGCCCTCTCCACTTCCCACCCCCACCTCACGGGGTGAACGTTGCTGCCTCCAGCGGCAGCAATAGCAGTAGCTGCTACGCCGCTGCTGCGCTCTCGCTGCTTGCCTGCGTGCCGGCCGGCCGGCCGGTGTGAGTAGGTGGGTGGGTGGACGCACTAGTGATGGCGGTAGCAGCCGCCATAGATGGTGGCGGTGGTGTTGGGGAGCCTCGGCCGCTGCCGGTACCCGCCAGCAGCGAGCGCACCCCGCGCCTCTGAGCAGCAGCAGCAGCGGCGGCGGCGGCAGCAGCGCACGCTCTGAAACTGCAAACTCTTAAGCACTCTCCTCCTTTTTGGGGGCGAAAGAGTGGCCCTCAAATTAGCGCATTTTTTTTTGATCGGCGGCAGCAGCAGCAGCAGCGGTGCGGCCGCCGCGGAGAGGAGAGCGCATTTTTAAGAGCATTTTAGGATGCGCGGACATTTTTTAGCGATCGCTGCTGGTCGCAGCAGCTACGCAAGTTCGTAGCCTCGGCTGCGTGGCCACCCTGCTCTGCTGGCCAGGCACTCCCTATACGACACTGGCACACGGAGCGACGGAGCCGAGTGCTTACTACTCGCCTCAGCTGCGTACAGCCGCTGCCACACAACGGCGACTACTGCCCCTGCCGCCTGTGTCTGCTGCCAGCAGCCGTGGTAGTGGTGCTGGTGGTGGGTCTCTGCCCCCCCAACACGCCCGTACCCCCCAACCAACCCCCCTACCGACGGAGTGCAGCGGCGGAGCAGTTGGCCGAGTTGGCAAGCCGGTGCTCTCACTCCGGCGCGACGATCACTTGCGCGCTGGAGGCCGACGGTGGAGGTGCGTCCACCGGACACCGCCTCTTCAGGCTGCTGCTGCTGCTGGTATTGCCACCTAACAGTAGCTAAGCAACTACTACCACTACTATTATACAAATCAACAACAACAACAACAGCAACGGCAACAACAACAGCAACGGCAGCAGCAACAACAACAACAACGACGAGAACAACGATTGCACACAAAGAGGCAATTATCAGTCAGAAATCACTTGTTAGTGGCAAATTGATCAGCAGCAGTCAGTGGCATACTCGAACGAAACCTTCATTTCGTTCGAGTCATGCAAGTCGTACGAGTACAGCGTCCATTTGTACGCATATCTATGCTGTAAAGTAATGATCACTAATGTGCTGTTCTTGAATAAGTCATGAAAACCACTACGTCAACAGCTACCTACGAAACACCACCACCGCCGCCACTATTTCTACAACAACAACAACAACAACTGCAACAGCAGCAGCAGAATCAGAAAAAGTGTCACAACTGCTACGGCAGCAACGTGAACGAATATCAGTTCGTGCGTGCGTGATTGAGTGATTGAATGAGAAAGAAAGCGATACACACCGAAACGAGTGGTGTTGGTATATATATATTATATATGTATATATATACACACATTTGCATATGATGTATGTGTTTATATATATAGATATATATTACATACATCTTCGAAAGTATGCGTACAAATGAGACAACGACTCCATCTGTTTGGATGCATTGATATCCCATTGCAGCTATTACACAATAGCTTCCACAATTGCTGACTAACTGGTGTAGACTACAAAGCGCACTAGTTATGTTGTTTATCTGCCAGCCTATATTTGTCGATTTGCGATTTCCATCGAGTGCTGATTGGCAGAATGGCTCGCCGCCGTGCTAGGTTCGAGTGCCGCTGTGGTGGTGTGGCGCCGGCCATCGTCACCGCTACAATGTTGTGTGTTTGTGCCGAATTGCGTGGTCGTGTGTGCATTTGTAATAGAATCATGTTTTAGTCTCCAGCATTGTCGATCACTGGCTCATCGTCAAAGTGTCTTCACTCTCCATATGTCCTCGCGTTGCGTTGTTATCTGAGTTCGAAACCAGTGGCAGCAGCAACAGCGGGAACGCAATGTGATAGCAGCAGCAGCAGCCGCAGCAACAAAAAAAGAGGCTACAAAAATATGATCATGCCGCCATACCACCGCCACCATAATCATCAACACATCGAGTGAAGAATATACACTGTCGGCCGAGTTGGCGTTTTAGCGTCAACTATGTCGATATGTTGGCGAAATGATGTCGTCCGCCTCGGTGGTTCACATGTGTAACCGGACCCCACGATATTTCAGATACAGCAACAACGGCGACGACAACAACAACAACAACAGCAAGATCAAAACGACGCCAATACAACAACAACAACGACAACGACAACAGCAACAAGTGCGTAAAATAGCCCCATCATCTCCATGTTGTGAGTTCAACGTTGTAACGCCGTGCGGAGCCATTCATGCTATTCAAGTTGATGACGTTGTTCACGGGTGCCCGACGAGGCTTCCCAGCCGGACTTAAAAGTGACAAACCGGATACCGGACTGCCAGTATTGTACCTCAGGTGAGTAGCAGAATCATTCGTGGAACAAAAGTGGCTGTGGTAAAAGGTCGTGCGTTAAAGGCTAGCATCGGATCGAATGAGCTTATATATATATATATATATATATATATATATATATATATATATATATATATATATATATATATACATATATATATATTGGCCGGTGATAAATGGGTATCATGCGTGTATCTCACATATGAGAGGATGACCCCTCTTCAGCGAGAGATGGGGCTCAGCAACTCGCCAGAGAAGATGTTTGCCTATGTGACAATGCAAGTGCAGTGGACAGATTCATCACCAAAGTGAGAGTTCCCAACGACCTGGCGGGGGCCGATACAAACCGAACGGTGTGTGGCTATAATTACCGGGTTCATCTATCTGTCTATCTGTCGCCTTGAATATTGGCGGCAAAATCTCGTCGAGTTTTCATACTGAATCATTTTGTACCTGGGCTTATTCTGTCGACTCGAGCCAAACAGGCTCTGACCGTTTCAAGCAACGAAGCAGTATGCGGGTATGAAGAAGAGTTGACTATAGTTTTTACCGTCATTTCGGCATCTAGTTATTCCAGTGCCGCCTGTGGAACATTGTTAACTCCATGCTCAAAACTGCGCCAGCGATTCCAAGCACAAAGATCGAGAGAGATAGTTATATTGATACATACATGGATAGATAGATGGGTAGAGTGAGAAATATTGAATAGTGGCATCCCGTTTGCTCTTACGTGAGCTGACTTCTACTGGTATTCGCGCAGCCATATGTATGATATATATATATATATATATATATGCACAACACTTATAGGTACTTACGTCATTGTTTTTCACTAGCGCTAGTACACCCAGCAGGGCGCAAATAGCTGCTGACGACGTCGACGCTATATATATATATATATCTACCTAAGAATCTGAAATAATATCCGCCTGTGTGAATGTAAGCGACAGTGTGCAAATAATCGTAATTGGTCCAAATCAACAAAACTGCTCCGACACCTGTCTCTATGATGGGTGTACCTATGCTGATAATGATGATGATGATAATAATAATGATGATTATAGCTGTCGCCACTGATGATTATAAATGCTGGAGCTGTATTTATCGCGCATCGAGATGAGTTCTAGTTGAGGGCTGATACATGCCGTGTTGCGGCTCGGCGTCTGTCAGTTCTGAGCAGCGGCAGCGACCGCTGCTGCTGCTGCCATTGCGACCAGGCTGATGCTCGAAGCCGTTACAATCAGTTCGCTGGTGGTCGCTTGCCTCCCTGTCGGTGTTGATTCAACTCGTTTGACGATTTCAAGCTTTGAAGCACTCTCGGAGTTTCTCGCCGTTCGTCTGCAGACGCGGTCGTTCCATGCAGTCGTTGTTGTTGGCTAGATATCATTATTGCCGTCCAGTTGTTGACATTGACAGCACTGTTGCTGTTGTTGATATTGTTCATTTCGTTGTCGTTGTCCAAATGTGCTGTTCCTCTTGGCAACCCCTCTCTGGCAGTTGCTAATAAACAGGTCCTTATGTAGATACTTCGAGCGTCATCAAGGGCTTACTCACGCAAGAGTAGCTTACTCGTATCGATTAATACGATTTCTAGTCAGTATATCATATACATTTGCTGCATGTGTACGGGTGCGTGAGCGTGCTGTAAAGGCCATCCGCAAATAAAAAAAATGCATTCGGGCCAACATTTGATAAAGTAGAAACGGATTGGACACTACGGAATTGTGCGAGGAGTATGGAGAACGACGTCTTGAGGGGTAGCTGCGTCTTGGGCAAACGAGCTCGCACCTCGTAGCTATATATATATAAATATATATATGTGTGTGTGTGCGTGTGCACATATAGATTTCCACAGTGCTAGCGGTGACAATCCAGTTGGAGTGAAATTTACTTCTTTAGCTACTATCTCAAAGGTTGTGCTTACATGCCCTTATTGTTAATGAGGGCGTTCGTCACGAGTGAGCACTGGACACCTCAACGACGAAGTAACGTGTACAACAAAACTGAAATTGACCATGCTAGGTATTGGCTGTGTGTGTGAACGTGTGTGTTATGCTAATCGTCTGCAATTCTTGCCCTGGCCGGCGCGCTCGTTATTCCCGACAACAACCTGTGTATTTTATATTCGGTTTTAATTTTCTATTTTAGTTCCTAAGTATTCTACATAAGTTGACATCAGTGAAGTACGTTGAAGCCAACAAGGGTTGTTTGATTACTCCCATTATTTATATATATATATATATATATATATATCACACCGATATGTTAGATATGCTATTGTCTTATTATTTTTATTATTATCACTGTTAGTACTGTATATTTGTGCCGAGTTACGTTGTAGCAAAATTGTATCCCTGCCCCAGGCGTACGGAAGCATCACAGCAACACACATATACATATCTAGCCAACACCCTCGAAATGTGCCTCGATCAAAACAATCACTTTGATCATTAAAATCAATGCAGCCTATCTCCGACGCCGTGTGTGGCTTGCCGTCGCCATTGTTGCTGTCGACGTTGATGCCGACAGTCTCTGCCGGCATTGTCGTCGACGACTCATATTCTATCTATCTCTATGTGGTGTGCCTCGTCCCTCTGCCAGTTGAGGGGTTAACCTCTGTGTGCGATGTGCGGCCGCTTCTATCGTGACCACAATATCGTCTGTATGCATGCACATCATATGCAAATGACAACGAGTCTAATTTATTCCTCGCTGCCGCTTTTGTCCCTCTGTCGCATTTGCTGTAGCCACAACAAACAACGATGAAAAAGAAAACTTTCACGACGATCATAATTAGAATAATGCATAATCTACTTATTCTCTCTCGTCGCTGTCGTCGTTGTCGCCCGCGCCAGGCGACAACCGGGTGCAGAGATCTGACGCTGCGCGGCCGCCCAGATGACGACCTGGGCCGCCGACGGGGAACTGAACGGGCGAGAGATCGGGGTCCGCCGATTCAAATGCACAGAATGGATAGAATACCACTGCCACTCTGGCCATCCAGAATATTTACTGCGGCAGCGAACGATGATCAGGCTTCGTTGTCGACGAGTCGAGCACAGCGGCGGCAGCAGCAGCAGCTGGACTAGTTGCACTTGCACAAATGACACTGGTTATGTCCTCGCGTTGCCGTCAGCGCGAATTGTCTTCGGCGGAGCTGAGACGCTGAATTGTCCATTGTTGCTGTGCATTATCGGCCCTGATCAGAGCACAAGTGATACTAATGGTGAAAAGCAAAAAGGAGCTGACTCGTCGACTACGAGACAGAATTGCCATTGGCGGATTAATGTCGGACCATCTGAGAATCAATGTTGAACGACCACAGCGGCAGCAGCAACGATAGCGACGATGTGAATTAATTGTGCTGTGATGCTCGTGATTCTTTTATGCTGTCTGCTCCTCGATGCCATGCTCTTCGATTCGATTCGATTGTGCCTTTCGAATCTCTAACTCCAATCGCGAATGTGAGTGCTGTCCGTACAGCGAGCGGCGTGAGAGGTTGTGCGATCTCGCTGCGATTCGTGATCTCCCCTGCGGAGTAGGTGTCATGCTTTCAAGTTTCATGCGAACGCGCCCATGTTCGCCTCTTGTTGGACGATGTACGTGCGTTACGTTCAGCCGGATACCAAGCGGAATGCCAACCCAATCAGGAGCCGGATGGCGAGTATAATATTATATATTTAATATTTTGGAGGGTTGGTGTGTCAATTGCATTGCGATTCGTGCGTATATTACACCTTAGCAAGTTGATACTAATTATTCCATATTGCGCCCCGATTTGATCCATGTGACCACACACACACACCACGCCTTGCTCTCTCCGTTACGTTACTCCGCTGTACTGCGGTGCGAGTCTGGAGATTTATGCTGAAAGTGCCAGCAATAGATGGGTCTGTAGATGGTCAATCGATATGCTGCCGGTCGGCTCGTTATTTCTAATGGCGTTGAAAGCCCGTAACAAGTCAACGACGAGGTCGACCTTATTCAGCCATTGTACATTTGGCAGACGCAATCTCATAACCCGGTGCCGCTGTGCTGGGTCAGATCGTCCGAGATCGACAGCCGTATGGCCAGGCCTCGTTGTCGAGAATGATCTTCACTTGGCTGTGAAGGCCGTCTCAAAGGAATTCGTAATGGTCCATTTTCTTTGCTCACCGGGGACCCTATGGTGCCTACTTCTTTTTTTCGAGGTGGGGTAGTTGAGCTGCTGCTGCTGTTGCTTTCGAACAACAGCGGCGGCGGCGGCTGTGACGATCGCTGAGGTGCCATCGGTCGTCTCTGTTTCTCTCCGTCAGACGATGTCGACCCGGGCGTTGTTGTTGTTGCTGGCCGCCACTCGACGAGCGAGCATCTTCTTGAGCACTACGGGCCCGGCCGGCATGTCCACATCGTCGAGCAAAGGGAACCGGAGGAGGAGAAGTCAAATCAGAAGGTGAGCGTCCACCTAACTACTACTACTACAGCTACAACTACCCCCTACCATGACCGGCATCAGTACAGCGTTGAGGGGTGGTGACGGCAGCAGCGGCTACGCATGGGCCGTGCTACCACTAACTGCACCATACGTGGTTTGTGATCGTCTTAAGTGCGTTTAATTACGGCTACGGGCCCCTCATCTCGACGCTGCTGCGGCGTCGGCGTCGGCAGCGCATTACGAAGGCTGGCACCCCCGCAGTGACACAGACAGTTGGTCGGACAGTCACTGACTCACGGTGAGCAGCAAGCACAGGGGAACGCACCGCATCACATAGATCGGCATGGACGGACCGATTCGGGACGATCTCTGCTTACATCACTAGCATGAGATAGCATTCGCACGATGGTGTTCCTCATAACATCAACTTATAATACAGCTCCAGTCGCATCGCTCAAGAGTCGGGCGCTCCGCTGCGTACGCGTCGTATATGTAATCTCAACAAGCAGGAGTCCGGGACAACGAACGAAATCGACAAGCGACCACTATAGCGATAGTTGCTGCGGCTTCTGCTGTTGCTGCTGCTGTTGTTGTCTGCTATGTAGTCTTCAAGCTTTTTGGAATTTCTGACGGCGACTCTCCGACGGTTCATAAACAAGCAGCAGCAGCAGAGAGAGGTAGGTAACGCAAGCTGACGAGCCACCGAAGCCAGCCACTGAGACGGATTGTGAGCTCGCTCCTTGAGGATGAGGATGATGTCGTTCTCAAGACAACGGCGGCAGACAACGAACGTGCGAGAGAGAGAGAGAGAGAGGAGCTTTGCTCGGCAACATTTGTTTGCCCGCTGTTCGATCATACATAAACCATGTGCAGAATGATTTTGCTGCCGCAAAAGCGATTTGACTGACAACCCGGCAACAGGGGCGACGATGTAGGATGAGTATCGTCTTTCGAACATCATGTCCCTTTTGGGCTCTGATTTATGAACAAAAGCGGCAACAGCAGCGGCAGCAAAAGCATCAACAGATATTTTGACAGATGGAACAACAAGACAAGCCAGTTGGCTATGCGTGTCCAACAATGCACACTAAATAAGCAGCACGTAACAGACTCCACTCTGTTGGCTCTATGCATATGCATGGAGCAAGCACGATATGAAGCGTCCGTATGCAGCTGTTGTCATTGTCAAGCTTTGTCTTACCTCATCGTTACAGCTAAACATTGCCCATGCCCGTCTGGGTAAAGATAAAGAACGTGAGAGAGAGAGTGAGGGACAGCCGGGATTGGGGGTGAAGTGGCTTTGCTTCTTGGACAAACGGGCCGAGTGTGTCGTTCTGCCGCTGCCACACACTTCTCCCTTCTGCTGCTGCTGCTGCTGCCATAGCGATAGCAGCGCTTGTTGTGGAGTTGTAATGGCTGACGTCGCCGTAGTAGTTGTAGTAGTGGTAGTGGTAATAGCCATGCTAGAAATAGCAGTTGTCGGAACGCTGTAGCTGTTTCTGCCGCGGCGGCGGCGGCGGCTGCCGCCGCCATCCTCTTAGGGTTAGGCCGGCCGTCCCTCCGGCATCAGCTCCATCCACAGCCCGCCCCGATGGTGATGACTCGCTTCAAAGTGCGAAGAGAATAATGCCCTCACCGTTCGTCCATCCGTTCTCGAGCTGCTGTCACTGACTGTTCGTTGTCTCTGTGTGCTTTGTGCGGATGCATGCGCGACTCGTGAATAAAGGCCGAGTGAATAGGCAAAAGAAGACAATGAAGAAGACGACGACGACGACGACGACGACGACGACGAGTACAGACAGAGGAGAAGGAAACAAAAAATAAATAAAAAAAACGAGCTGAAGAAAATGAACGGAGCGTATGAGGAGGACAAGGTGTGCGAAGAAGATGCAGACGACGGCGAGGACGCCGCCGACGGCGGCGTCAGCAGCGGCAAAGAACAACGCAAACAACGCCAATGCAGGCCACCGCAACTGTAGCGGATGGCACCACTACTGCCAGCCAGATGGTGCTGCTGCTGGTGCTGCTGCTAAGTCGAATAGCCAGCGTTTGTTCTTTTCTGCAAACATCGGCTGACGCTCCGCACTGTTACAATTGTCACCGATTCCTGAACCCGCTACGCGGGAGACGGTAGGCAGAATGCGATGGTGATGGACGTAGGCGTGTACATGTGCCGAGATCCTTCGTCTCAGTGCAGAGTTTGAGCTTCAGCATTTCGGCGTTCCTGTCGTCTGCGAAAGATGCAGCCGCTATGGTTAAGCTAAAGCATATTGTTGGTTTAAGGCGACAAGCGTGCATGCATGCGCGCCAGCTAACCAGCCAAGCAAGCACATAATGAGTATCTTCGTCAAAATCGTAATAATAATGGCGACCCTGATGCTGCTGCTGTCGAATAGGACGAACACCGCCCTGTAGCTGAACCTCGTCCTGGTCGGTACTCCCGTCCTGCCGCGTTACATTCGCAGCGTTGTAGTTTGTAGAGTGGAACGCACGGCTAAACGCTGTATCACGTACAGTATAGCAGTATTGCTCACTAGTGGGTCTGGTCCGTTTGAGTCCGGTCTGCCGTAGTCCCAGTGGCTGTACTGCAACCTCTCTCTCTCTCGCTCTCTCTCTAACCAGCATAGAATCATCGTAACCAATCGACATCTGTTATACACTCCCTGCCTCATACCACCGCCGAAACAACTAGAAACCAGCAACGAAAAGATGTCTAACGTTCCGATCGTGGTGTGACCAAGCAACATCACCATGAGGTCCGTGATACCGCCGTAGCTGCTCCACCTTGGCGTGTTGCTCATTCTCTTTTTGAGTTATTACTTCTGAATAGAGTGTTGCTGCTGCTGCTGCTGATGTTGCTGTTGGTGGTGGCGGCGGTGCCGAACGAATAAAAATAAAGAGAAAGAGAGAGAGAGACAACCACCACCACACTGTTACCCGGTGCACTACCCTAGCAGGCAGCCAGGCTGCCAGCAACCAAGCGGCAAGCAAGCAAGCAACACCTTCACGAAGAAACTGGAGACAAATGCTGTCCGTCAACAGCACTCAACAATCGACAACAACAACAACAACGACAACACCAGCAGCAGCAGCAGCAGAAACAACAACGACAACAGTGGGTTGTTGTAGTTGTTGCAGCGGTAAGCTCTACCCAAGTTTGTTTTTTGTTTGCCGCGCTCATGGCTTACGCTGCATACAGCAAAGAATAATTTGTTGTTGGGACACCACACACACACCGGTCACCGTCATGCGACTCGCATTTATGGAAGGGTTCGCTGCCGCTGGTGTTGTTGTTGTTGCTGTTAAGGTTGTTGTTGCTATAGCCGAGAACATCGACTGCAACAGCCGCTGCTGCTGCTGGGGTAAACCATTTGGCCGGTGTGGCCTTAATACTGCTCCTGCGGTAGACCCAGCGGCGGCCAACAGAGTTGCTCTGTCTATAACACTATTGGCGACAAAAGCTTCCGCTGTGGTTTCATTAGCAGCAGCAATTGCAACAACAGCAACAAAAGTAGCAATAATGTGCTGCCTGGCTTAACACAATATTAGCCGGATCATGTGTTATCATAGACCTTTGATGGTGGTCGCCTTCCTTCCTTCCGTCCTTCGTTGCTTGGTCATCGTTCCGTCTCGTCGCCAATAGGTGTGACCCGAGTAGTGTTCTTCTCCCTCTCGATTTTAGCTCTTGTTCTTGTTGATGATGATACTGCTGTTCTGGTTTAAATGTATCCATCCGGAGAACCGAGAGTATTCCGAAGAATTCACAAACGCAGATGAAAATGGTAACTTGCTATATTAGGCAAAATCGCCTTTTCTACGAGTAGGTGGACAACGACGACGGCGACGACGAGAAACCAGCCGAGAAGAAGACACCGACGAGACGAGACACAACAACAACAGAACAGTGGCAACAAGCGCTCACCGCCGCCGCCGCCGCCGCCGCAACCACAATTCGCGTCTACCGCCACCGGCGTATGCTGAGAATAGACACAAACACAGGCAGAGGGAGGCGGCGACGGCAGCAGCAGCATCAACAACAACAACACGACGTCGGCGTCACAACGTGTGTGGCGGCCACGGCGGCTGCACCCGCTATGGCTCAGGCTTAAGCGGTTGTGTTGTGCCGTCGGCGCTTGCCGACAGTGGTTCACGTGGTGACGTCGAGGCTGTACAACGCCGAGGCCAATGAGGCTGCTGCTGCTGCTACTACTGCAACAGCAACAACAACAACAGCAACAAGCACAGAATCAGCAGTCGCTTCTGATGATGACGATGCCCTGCGTGTGATTGTGTGTGTGTGTCTATCTGCATTTCTTGGTTGGTGTTCGTGGTGAGCCGTTTCGACGCTGATTGTCGACTGATGGCGCTCTATTTTTGCCTGCTCGCCCTGCTCGCGTCTTCAGTTCGTTATCTCGCCTCATATCTTAGAATTAAACCTTCAAAAACGCGGCTACTCGATATCTCGAGCCCATGTGAACGCCGATGAATTGACAACGACGTTAAACGTCACAAGCTGCTGATGATCATGGCGACGGTGGTGATAATAATGATGATGATCTTCAAATATATTACATATAGATATAATGTATAAACATAGTATCAGTTGACGGTTTCGCCATTAAACAAGCGTTCGATCTCGTGCTGATCTCGTCATGTCGAATCGTAGTAGCTCGTATATACATATATATATATATATAATAAAAGCCAAAATGCATTTTCTATATTCGACCGCCGTAATCGTCATAAAATGAAACGGAAAATGAACCACTGAAATTTGCGTCTTCCTTTTACCGATACCAACCCTTGTGCAATGCTGTTGCCATTTTGCATATATCATACCGATTTTCATATTTTATTTCAGCTAAGTTCTTACTACCACTGCAATATATGAAGCAAAACGCTGGCCGAGGCGGAGACAATGGCACCAGAGTCCGTTTGCCCCTCATTCAAAGTCGCCCAGTGAACGCATATATATATAATATATATATATATATATATATATATATCATTCTCCTCTTTTTTATTTGTAAACATCTCAGTGTAAAGCTGCTAAAGTTCGTCGACGAGACGGCCGATGGACTGAATATCTATCTACCGAAGCTCTGCAGAGAGCGAGCTATTTGTACTCGATTCGATAGACCTGCAAAGTTTTTAGCGTCCGCCTGGTGTCGCAGCTCAAAGCTGTCTAAACACGATCGATTCTCAAATCAGCTCGATCCGAATAGAATCGGACATCAGCAGCGGCGGCACAAGTGGACAGATGCCTCGGTCGGTTCAGCGGCGATTCATCCAATGGTGTGATCTCGATGTCTGTGTCACACAAATGCATAGACACACATATATATATATATATATATATATATATATACGCACGCACAGCAACACGTCCCGATCCGGCCCAAAAACGTGGACATATGATGATCCTGACGGCGACCCGGTCGCTTGACCGTTAGCCGGTCCAGAACTGACTCGCAGACAGACATTCTCGCCTTACCTTTCCTGCACAAATTCTTTGTTGCTGTGCTCTCTCTCTCTCACCTCGACTAACAGATGCGAGCATGGTCAAATGGTCAGAGATTGTAGGGCCAATTCTAAAGACAACCGGTGGATGAATGCACGTGTAGCTCTATTTGTCTGTGGATGGTCGATCGGTAGCCGTCGTCCTCCTCGAGCGACACCGGTTCGTTTTGCCGGCGTGCCTGTTCACTTCACTACAGTGGCAGCTGTAGGAGCATACTACATAGCAACAGCATAATATATATATATATATATATATATATATATATAATATGTAATACAAACTGTGGTAGAAACTGAAGTAGTAGCAACATCGAATGAGAGCCACAGCGTCCAACAACAACAACAGCAGCAACAGACAACCTGAACAACGACGACGACGTGCAGGGTATATAGTATAGTAATAGCACCAATGATGGTGGTGGTACTCGATTCTCTCGATGGCCAACGGCATGCGCTCACATTAGTGGTAATTCCCGGAGGAGGATGCGCGCGAATTGTTGACGCTACCGCCGATTTGACATCAGCCGATGTCAAATATAAATAGCAACTACACAAACAACCGATGTAGTTGTCACGGCAGCAGCAGCAGCAGCAGCAGCTATAACAACGTGAGGTTTAGTCGTTGACGACACACCAATGGCAGAATGATTTCTCTCTCTATATATATATATATATATATATATTATGGAATGACACACGGCGGACAGGCTGCACTGTGGCGGATCGAGGATCAAACGCATTGAGCAGTAATTTATCTGTCACGCTCAGCGATGCAGCCTACGACCTACCGAAGGCCACTGAAGGTGGACCTCTCTTCCACTAAGCCAATGAGAGCAAATGAGAGTTATCAAAGTCGAATCCATTCACCAGTTCGTTAGCACTAGCTATGCATAGTATGTCAATAGATGAAGAGGAATTCGCTCCTCATCATAGTACAGACAGACCTATAGCGCTGCTCGCCTCGGATTTGTTTGGATATCAGAGGCCGTTTCATCGAGGCTCCCTCAGTGCGACACATTGGTCGACGAGACGTAATAATAAAGTAAAAAAAATTGCGCGCCCAAGGTCTTGACGACAGGGCGCCCAGCTGAGTCGATATTAGACAGTGATTCCCTTCTAACACTATTGTTTAGATTAATTTTACTCTCCATTTAAGATATGATAGCTACCGCCAAGCGGAAGTGTAATGCGACCGCTGAGTCGACGAACGACCGATAGTAACTACAGTGCCGTGGACGACCACGTCTCGAAACGTTGAATAGAGCCTATATTGTCTAATCTCTAATTGACGACATCGTATTTTTTCCGAATGACGAAGTGTGAAGTTATTGTCATAACATGGGGGCGGAAGCTGCCGATTTTACGATTGTGCAGCCGAGCCCACTCTGGCCGGCTTCGTAGAAGACTGATGCGACAAACTGTGTATGTACTTGGAGAGATGTTGGAAAATCACACATCCTCTCCTCGAACGGCTCAGATGTGTCATATTGATATATTCGATATGTCACATAGCGATTTGAAGGATAACAGCGTAGTGTGAGCTGTACAGGATGGGCAGCCTTAACACGCGGTTACACGGGGAATATGCTCTACCGCTCACGAGTGTAATAGTAGCCGGCACTTACGTGTACTCACGGAACGGAGACAACTACCAGTCGACGAATCAACGCATTAAATTAATCGTGTCAATTGAGCGATTTCACATTTCGCGTGTAAGCAATCGTTTGTACCGCTCGTTATAGTAAGCGACCATTTTCGATTTTTGAGCATAACATTGGAGAAGGCCAAGCAGCTGCTCCATGATGATCGCGATGAGTATATCTTCAGTATTGTTATGTGCCTAACTATACACATAGCCAATACGATGAACTGGATAGAAAACACAGCCACATGTGTCGAATAAGTATATGAAAATAATTGACATCCTTGTGATATCTATGTAGTCATGTGATACTCAAAGTTGACAGTTGTGATTTGGCCAACAGAGGTGGCGATGTCGATGGACGCTCGATTGTCGTTGTGTATCCGACGATAGCAGGCAGGTTTCAATGCCCGTGAAGCCGACTTTCTGCTGCTGCAGCTGCGGCGGCGATCACCATCATCTGCAACTAAAATTCTCATATTAGGGGTTATTTATCGCGTTATTTGATTGGCGATACGAAAGATAATTCTAATGATTGTGATGATTCTCTGGTTGTTTTTTTTTGTCGACAACGGAGGCGGACTCGGTTGACGGCGCGGACGAAGAGAGAAATCAAATAACGGATCACATCACATTGATTCACGATAACCTAATCATTGGCGGGATATATATGGGGATTGTCATTCGAGTGACAATTATCGAGGAGATTAATTATAGAGAATGATCAGTCGGTCTACGTGATAATGATAATAGTAGCGTCGTTGGTGATATCACAGTCCACGAATGCATAACTGGCTTTCGTCCATAGCGTTTTACCAGCAGCAGCAGCAGCGCCAGCCTCGGCAGCGATAAAGGTTATGTTTGCGCATTATGATCTTTCTCTCTGTCTCGCTATCTCTCTCGTGTTGTTGTTTTGTGAGCGCGCGGTCGGACACGAGTCAAGCGTTCGTCGTTTGAAAGTGAAGCCATTGAAAGTGCATCTCGTTCTCGAATATGGCATGCCAAGCGACGGGACGGCTGGACGGCAAACATTCGAACAAATCTCTCTGCTGCTAAGCCCTGTGTCTGGTGGTGGTGGTCGTGGTGGTGGTGGTGTTCCAGTTTTGTATGTTCGCGCGTCTACAGGCACACGGACACACACAGCTAGAGACATGGGTTTAGCACCTTGATGGGCTGTTGTGTCGGCCTCAGGCGCATGTTAGCAGAAACGAAGCTCGCTATTGGAGCATGAGCTAATAGAGTACAAAATAATAGGCCACATAGCCAAGTAATTTTCCCCACGTGTAACATAATGGCGACGAAGAATGACGACTAAACAGGGTAGTGCTCTTTCGTGTGTGCCGGCTACTACTGAGGCGGCTGCCGCAACAACAGCCTTTGCTGTTGGCGTATGTTCGTGCGTCTACGGGTGAAAAGTTCGCCGAAAATACGTCCCGAACACATCAATGTAAACAACAGCGCAGCCTGCAGACACGAATACGTGTGGTGTATATATATATATATATATATATATATATATAATGGAGCATTTACCTCGGGCAGGGTCAGCCTACGCTGAGAGTGCGGGCTATCAGAGCAGTATCAGGACGAGTGAGTATAGCTCGGTTCGCGAGATTGTTTCTCTCCACTGCAGGTAGCCACCTTCAGCAGCAGTCGACAGCTGTTGACTGTGTGTCTCTCTCGTTCAGATCTGGCCGATCGTTTGCCGATCGCTGGCGTTCCGCGTTTCCACAGTTCGCCACAATCTTAAGTGGCTGGAGAAATCAACGCGGAGAGAGAGAGAGTAACGACGCGTTTTCATGCGGTATATGCGGGTGAATCGGTTGCAAGAGAATGCTATGAAATCTGTCAAGGACTCTATATCGGACTCTATCGGCCTATCGAACTCATCGAGCTGTTTGTTGCTGCGGAGCGAACGAGAGACCTGTAATGGGGCATGTTCTGGGCCGCTGGCTCTAGCTCGAAATTCGTTGGCTATCTGGGTAGCTTGAAAGCGCAATATTTGACTGTACAGTCTAACAAAACAAAAATATATAAGAAAATATAGGTCCAAGCGTCAAAACGAAACGGATAATACAGAAGAAGCGCTGGGAGTTCGGGTGTGGGTGGATAGATGTGTGTCGGTTGTGGGCCTGTGTGGTCCGAGCCGGGGTGTTGGATTGCTGCTACTGGTATCGCTGAACGCTTCCTGTGTCGAGCGTCACACGTCGTCATCGATGCGGCCGAACTAACTGAGCTATACGGCAGATTGCCGACGAGCGAGCTAGCTAGCGACCGGCGAACTGATCAGGCGCCAGCCATTCTGCTGTCATTTGGGATGACGAGCGGATCGCGTCGTCACAGCCGTCGGTTCTACCTAGCTACTTGCTGCTTTGCGTTAGGGGGCCGCGTTGTACTCGAGCCTCTTCTCTTTGCGCCTGTAGAGCCGTCATTTCATTGCCGCCTGCTGACTCGATGGCGGCGGTGTGTTCCGTGGATACGAACGAGTGAGCAGACCATGTTTGATCAGCTGCTGGCCCCGAACTCGACAACGATGTACCTACTAGGTAGTAGCATTGGCAGCAGCTTCTGCTACTGTTACTGATGCCGTCGCCGCCGCTGCCGCTGCCGCCGAAGCGGTCACAGCCGCAGGCAGCCTTCATCTCATAGCACTGAACAGGTGGTGCCTTCTCCCGCCGTTGTGGCTCGTTCTGAGGACTAACTGACTACAAGATCGAGTAAGTAACAGCCAACACACGCCGAAACATGCATGCACACAACTCATATAGACAGTACAAACAGCGGTGGTGACATCGCCGTCAACAGCGTCATTAACATAATCAACAACATGAGCGACGGCGGCAGCGGCAGCGGGACCACCACCGCCAACAGCAGCAGCAGCAACTGCTGCGACAATAACAATAACCTCATAACGAAGGATATGCTTTTGCTGGTGATGACAATGACGGCGACGACGACGGCGGCGGCGGCGGCGACGATGAAGATGAAGAAGATCCGGAGAAGACGAAGTCGAACGATGCTTTCTTGCCGGCGACGCTGTTTCGGCTTCTTCGTAGACGTTGGCCGGTTGCTTACGCCGATAGGTGGTGACTCCTCCTCCTCTTCTTCCTCCTTCGCCGGTTGCGGCCGTTGGCCGTCGTTGACTTAATGACAGTCTTCATTGCTGTTTACTTTGGCTACTACTGCTACGATTGCTATATCTCTCAATTCTGCTGTAAACATTTTTACTTGAACACGCTGCTATATATACAAGGAGCTGGCTTGGCGAGCTTCGCTCTTCGTGGTTGGATTAAGCCGACTTCATGATGAGGCGAGGGAACTTCACCTCATGACTGCTAGCGGAACATGTTAGCTGGAAATCTTTGCCACCGGCGTTGGAGATTAATTAACTTCACCGTCTGTGGGTCTCCCGATCAGTCAACTCTATATATATATATATATATGCTGTCTGTTACTTCAGGTTGTTAACTCAATGTGAGGAGCTCCCGTTTGGGGAGCAGTTGAACCGTTTGAACAGAGCTCAAGTGTGCTTCGTCATAGTACGGCCGTATTCTAACCGATCCGTTCTGCTTTCATAGATGTGTGATACGAATGTAGCATGATGTCGTCTGGACGGCGATGATTCGCACGTTTCTACAATACTAACTATATACTATATGCATTTCATTCCCTCATTTCATCGTTAGGTCTGCCTCTTGTGCACCCTCTGTGATAACGTTGCGATGTATCGGCCTCGCTCGGGTTCGTTTGCAATTCGGCTGTCTGTGCGGAAAGGCGATAAGAGTGGCGGCCACTGCCGCGCTTTACACTAAGCGATGACGACGATGATCATGCTGGCTATGCACTGCTATAGAGAGCCCTCGACTCGTTTTCTGTCAGCCAACTGATGATGCCCGGCGTCAGTGAACCACCACCTCTTTTCGGGCTCACGCATCGGGCGTACATTGAGCGACGGTGTTATGCTACACTTGCAGCGCCGCCGCCGCCGCCTCCGCCGACGTCTCACCCACCCAGCGGAGGCGTTGAGTGAATCTAGTCGTATCGATTACATGAGCAGAGGTGAGCCAGACACCCTAGTGACTACGAGGTAGACACAGACGATGACATTGCTTGCCTATGAGCCGAGTGGCGTTCAATGGTGGTAGGGTGCTTCTTCTTCGCAATCAGGTGCCAATCAGACAGGCTTGCTGGCCGGCATGTCGTCCTGCTCGCTGCTGATATATATATATATATATATATAGACTGGGTCCGTGCGTGTGTGCTAGCTTAGTACTCATGGGGGGATGGGTTCGGCCTTCCCAGAAGAACAATGACGACGCAAGCCACGCTCACGTCGATGTGGCCGCTCACCGCGATGGATCCATCTAGTCAGTCAGCCAGCTATCAAACAACCAATGCATTTGGTGGTATTTGTCTGTTTCTCGTTGAACCCGCGAGGCTACGACGCTGAATCGCCCCCGTACACACATCCTCTCTCTCTCTCTCTCTCTGGCTCTCATTGCTCGATGTGTGCGATTCTCTGTAGTGCATACTGGTGAGCCTGGTGGAGGTTGTGGATTGGGATCGCACTTCGACGATGGATTGGGATCGCACCTGCTCGATCGTGGAGGTCCCATCCGATCCTACTGGGTAGAGTGGTGGCATTGTCTTTTAGCGTAGCCCGTCCCGGCGCCAGCTAGCCCCCGGATGGGTCGTCATCATCATCATCCCAATCGAGAGCGATTTCCAAAACGACTATCACTGCTGTTACATCCCTACTACTACTACTATTGTTGTTGTTCGGCCACCATCGTTCTGCTCGTTCTTTCCCGATATCCGCCGAGTGCGTTTTCTCTCCAATCTCTATAACATATTCTCTGTCTCTCTCTCTCTCTGTCTCTCTCGTTGTCCATTTCGCATCCTCCTCCTCCTCCTGCTTCAGCAGACCTTCAAATCCTTTCGAGTTCCCCTTTCTCTCTCGTGTTCACCTCTCGAGCCGTCGGGCGGCGTAGAGTTGTTTCTACGTTTTGTTTTTATAGTCAATATGAGGAACAGCGCCGTACCGTAGAACCTCTCGCGCACACCTGACACCAGCGGGGGGTACAAATGGCGGGACGCGCAAACGTGCGCTCCAAGCATCACCTCGACGCCGCGCACCCGCGATCCCATATCGTTCAGTAAACAATGCTTGCATGTTAAACCCCCCCCACCCCCCGCCCCGCGCGCACCCCCATAGCCGCTGTCTCTCACAGCGAGCGATCTGGATCGCTGCGAGAGACGCGTTGAGTTCGCGTTCAGCTCCGAGACGGGAGCGAGAACGAACTTTAAGGGTAGCAGCACTATACCTACCGCCATTACTACTGCTAGCGCTGCTGTTAAGAAGGGTAGGGATGACTTGCCCGGAAAATGGCGAATTCGCGCGTAGCCCAGTTGTTTTCTTTAGCAGGTATCGGAATGCCTCGGCGCGGACAAAGACGATAACACCGCTTGCATTAACCGTAACCGCTTGCGGACGTAGTGCGACAATGGTATTATACCGCGCGAGCGTGCACGTCTGTCTGCATTCTCTCGTTCAAACGATTGTGTCGCTAGCTAATAAGGTAGCTCTCTCTCTCTCTCTCTCTCTTTCTGTTTCGGTAGCCGAGCGTACGATAAGCTAGCATGCATCATCATGCCACACTGCTATTTGCAGCGGTTGTCGCCGACGATCAAGCAAGCTTAGCCCTTTTTCAGCGATTTCCTCTGCTTGCCTCGAGCCAGTGCCTGCCAGTACCTCAAGGACCACAACGCAGAAAACACAATGACTGTGATGAAGTGATGATGCCAGCGGCCATGTTGTATCATACCTGAGCTCGATCTGTTTGCGTGGCCTATTCACTTACGCTGCTACTACTGCTACTGTGATTATTATTATTATTATTATTATTTCTATGTGGCTGCTACTGTTGTTGCTCACTGCGCAGCAAAACCCATACTGCCATTCGGTAACGGACGGCTCTCTCCGCCATTTCATGGCTTTTTAAGCAGCAATAACACATTGGCCATTGAGCCGTTTCGGGGGCCGGAGGCTGGGGATGACGGTAAACGCACTCAGGCAAGTTTGTGTCTGTTTGCCCGGAGTGTGCGTGCGTGTGTGTATGTGAGCGCGTGTGTCTGCCTGCGTGTTTTTGGGTTTTTGCTGTCGGATGAGATGAGTATGTCTTTCCACGTTTCTCCTCATCATTCTCTCAAACACCGCGTTCGCGCACGGTGCTGGTTGGCGTCATCGTAAATTGCCTCCACCGCCAGCGCCGCAACAGCTGCAGTTCGTGCACACCGGTTGCCCAGACGCTCGAAGCCGGCGGATAGGTTGGCTGGATAGCCGGCCGCTGTCGTGGTAGCGGCAGTAGTAGTTGAACTCGTTGAACCACGGCCGCGACCTCCGCTCGTGGCCGAACGAGATGTACAGACAACTATGGGAGAAAGTCAAGGGAAGCAATGAACGACGTGGTTCGAACCAGTGAGCCAACCAAGCAACGAACCGACGAACAGCCGATGGAAGTATTGCGCTTACAGACCATCGCTACTATATAGCGGCGATGCAGAGGCGCGGCGGTGGCGGCCGGCGGCGACGACCATAACTCGAATAAATCACTGAATGCGAGCTCGCGCTCTGAGGGCCTGCGTGAACGAGAGATAGAGAGAGCGAGAGAGAGAGGGTGCTATACTCTCACTATACTATGAAACATGGGCAAAACCGCCTCCGCCGGCAGCAGTAGCATGGCCTGCTGCTGATGTTGCTGCGGCACGGCGACTGTGCTGGTATGGTCTGTCTACAGACTAAAACCATTAACGAGACTAACACCACGAGACGTTCGAGCCCAATGAGGCATACTAGTTTAGCATTGCGTATAGCCGGGTGCCGATTCGGTGTGTCTGCCTCGCGACCGTGCGTTCGTGTGGAGGCAAACCAGCTAAAGAAGATGAAAGGTAGCCGAAAAACGACGGCAAGAAATAAAGGCTGGAAGAGCCACCAGATCAGACATGCAATAAGGGTAATTAAAATGACGACGATGATAAGTGCCTGTTTGGCCGTACTGATAATGCCGAACTCGTTGTTGTCGTTCGCGCCAGTGTTGCGTCAGCGATGTGACCCTACTAATGAAACAACAATTAGCGTTACAACCCCGACTACGGCAGCCGTAATGCCTGCCCGCTGTATTGCCCGCCGAAGGTGTCCAATTGGTGCTGGCAAGAATTTGTTGAGTTACGAATATCCTCCTCCGTCGTCGATCGGTTGTCTTGGACGTTGGCGTAGATGGCGCCAACGATGGCAAGCAGTCGAGCGAGCAGCAGCAGCAGCGCGATACTCTACCCCGCGTAGATATCTGTTCAAGTGGTCATCCTTAAGCAGCGCTGGGCGTCGCTTGCTGCAATCTGCGCGCGATTGACCAGTTAACGAGGGTGGACCGCATCAAGCACGACGAGGAGGCTAGATCACACCGAGTGCTGTTTCCGTAACAGCGGCGGTGGCGGCGGCAGCAACAGCAACAGCAGCAGCAGGAGTCAACACCAGCTCTACCTCTTTACTGTAACGACTTATTTCTGCTTGTGGCACTTGGTACTGATGATGCTACGAGCGCGGTGTGCTACCAGTGCTCTCGGTGTATTCTTCCTGCCGTCGAGTGAATCGATTCCAAGCGAGGCGTCATCATGCGTCTCTATGCGATGGAGGATTCGATGAAACAGATATCGGCGCGCGCTTACAAAGCTCGACTCGAGCATACGTCGGACAGAAGCGAGATGTAACACGTACGATAAATACTGCGACGCGTTATGATGCCGCTGCTGTCTGTTCTAATACTAATATCGTGCTGAGACTATATTGCCTTCCTTTTTTGGTGCCATTTCGTTTCTTAGCTGAAAGGCCAAACGAGACACGGGTAACAGCCCAACGCGCCCAAAGACGAGCCCTATCATATGTAAATATGTATGTAGATGAACACACAGATAGATAGATAGATAGATAGATAGATAGATATACATGATAGAGAGAATCCAACGAGGCAACCAAGTGAAATCCGCCCAACAGGCTGACGCTTGATGAGCCAGCCGATTGATTCTCTTTTGGAGTTTCTTTTCTCTCTCTCTCTCTCTCTCTCTCTGTAGCTCCGGGCTTTCAGTCGGCAAGAGCTTGTGTTGGGATGACGGATCTCGGGGCCTCTCGACCCCTGATGTTTACACGTTGCCTGCAGTCAGTCAGTCAGTCACCGACAACCGCCGACGCGGACGCATCCGCTGCTGCTGTCGCCGCCGCCGTCCCAACGCGTAGACAACAGCAATACCCAAAAAAAGCATCGCAGCAGAAGCACGCTGGAGAAAAACGCGCGCCAGTTCACTGTGGTTCCACTGTGGTAACAGCCTCCTCTGCGGCTGTCTCGAATGCGAGACCGACTGGCGCACGAAGCCTGGACCAATCATGTGAAACCCCTTCGCGTCCGATGCAAACGCTGTCGAGCCGCCGTGCGCACGAGACGGCCAACAGATCGGGTACCCAGAAATTTAAGTGGACAACGAAACGAAACGCCGCCGCCGCCAACGAGCGTCATTGACAAGTGTTGGTATATTTCATGACGCGCGCGCGCGCAGCCGAATCTGCCTTCAAATCTAAATGCGACGAGTTTTGCACTTTCCTCATTCGTCGGCTATAACAGTTCGCGTTGGTTTACCGGGCCGCTGGAGGTTCGGGGGTAGTTGGCGGGGGCTGGGTGGGGGCGAGTTCAGTATAACAACGAAATGAATCGATGGTAAAACTGTTCGAGGAAAACCAAAGACAAGCCTTCTTGGGACAATACGAAAGGTGTATGACCTTCGAAGGCTTTTACCTATATATGATAACTAGTCGATGAACGTGAACGTATCACGCGGCAAAGTGTAGCAGCGGCTGAATGCAAGCAGCTAGCCAAACGGCGGGACTCTCATTTCTCACATTCGTTAAGATATTGCACCCACTGCTGTCGGCTGTTGCCATGGCGGTGTGCGTGCTGGCGGCGTGGCGTGGTTCGAGAGTGGCGTCCTATCGCGCCCCTGTAGCTATTCGGGACGGACCGATGCGAAAAGTGCGTTGTTTTGTGTTGCAGCAACGCACAGCGGTGATCTCGAAACACGGTCGTGTCAGCAGCTGAGGCAACTGCTGTAGTCGTCGTCGTCGTCGTCATCGGCGGCGGCGGCGGCAGCGGCTTCCGTTGAACAACCGTGTGGTTGTTGTGTTCGGACGGATGGAGATGATAGCTAGCGATTTGGTGATTTGCCCGCTCTCAAGCAACAGGGCCGACGAGGACGATGCAGAGAGCCGAGCTGATCTGCAGCTTCGTACTAATACATAGATCACAGCTAGCGCACTAATGCTATTGATGAGGGCTGCTTAGGCATTGGCAGACGTTCAAAATTATTGGGTCAGCTTAGTGGGTGTACCCGGCTCTGCGAAGCCGGACCGAATCGAACTGAGCCACGCACATATTGAGACAGCCAGAACCAGTAGCAGCAGCAGCAGGCCACAGCAACCCACTACACCATGCTTCGTGTATTCGCTCTCTCGCACGATTCCGGCTACTGAGATATATGGAGAGAAAGCAGAACCACCGATATCCGCGCGCTAAAAAGAGCCTGCTTCTAGAGGCAACCAGAAGATAGAACGCTTGTTGTCGCTGCTGCTGCTGCTGCATCCGATGCTGCAGACTGAAACGGGCGCAGAGTCTGCTGTTTACTTTACGCCATTCTAATTGGCGCCGTGAACACCCTGGGGCTGAGCATAACCGAGAGAAGAGGCGAAAGTAATTTAAATCGTGCGCATTGGTAGACGACAAACAAAGCAAGACAAATTCAAGTAAAGTATAATATTAACAGTACTAACCAACGCAGCAATCGTACCATGACATATAATCCAGCCACACACCGATCTGTTCGCAACTGCGACGACATTGTCAAGAGCCAGCAAGCAAGCAATGGCTAGAATCAATGTGGTATCGCACAGAATAGATCGGACAGAATGATGCCGACATTAGTTGTACGAAGCGAGGCCTAGCGGTAAACAAGAGTGGATGTTTGGTCGAGACTATTATTGAAGTAGGATTAGAAATCAGTGATGAGTGCTGCACACGATGCAGACAGAGTGCGGTACTGCGATAGCTGACGAATGTTTCGAATTATTTATTATACAAACTACGACTGTATTATACGATACTACTATGAAAGTATAATACCTGTAGTAGTGGTCAATAATATCTGATAAGAATAGATATCCTCTCTCGTTCGTTGTCTCGACTTGCGCCAAAACCCGAAATCTGTTCGAGATTCGTACGTGTGTCAGATACAAGTGGTCTCGGAACCGGGTCGAGCCCACGGGAGCCGCTATCATCGTTGAGTGGCGGCCAACCAGTCGTCGTCGTCGGTGGCGACCGCGGCAACTCCTCGATTCGATTCCACTTTCTTTTGAAAAAGGTGAAGAAAAAGAAAAGGAAAATAGGGGGAGATGAAGGTGAAAAAGAAATGAGGCCGTGTCGTTAGGCCGTCCCGTCCCCGCCCGTCTGTGCCTCGTTGATTCTTTAAGCTCGAGTAGCGGCGGCGGCGGCGACGGCCGTGGCACTTTGCGACTAGCTGGCGCAGTAATACCGCTACTGTCGCGGAGTCATGCAGTCCCGCCGGTGCTGATTGTCCCAAATGACCGTCGCTTCGGAGCCGCGGCCGCTGCTGCTCCTCCACCCATTGCCTGCGTTTCTTGACCGGTACGACGGCGACGAGGACGACCGTTGATGGCAATTAGAGAATCTCCGAGGACCTCCGTCCGTCGACAAAGATATCCGCTAGCGGCTGCTACCAGCGCGAGCTACTCTTGAACGGCGGCGATGGCCAGCGCTGGCATCAGCGGCAGTTGGAACAGGCAAGAGAAGCATTGAGTAAAGCAGAATGGTGAAACGTCACTGTTGCCCAAGATGTGCACTTCACATACACATAGACCTGCTCCCCCTCTCTCTCTTTCTCACTCAGTCACCGAGTCGCGCGCGCAGACACGAGCTTCAAGGAAGGACTGATCTCTTGAGGATGTGTCGTAATTAACTCTAATGCACCTACTCGTTTGTAAGAAAAAGGAAAGGAATAAGCTCCCCGTCGTAAGGCATCGGTGCTGGCCGTGAATAAAGGTGAAGCCGAGACGTCGTACTCGCAGATAGTTATTTATATATATATATATATATATATATATATATATATATATATATATATATATATATATAAACGTGGTGTAATGTTCTAGTAGCAGCAGCTCGAACTTGAATATTATGCTATTGTGGGTAGAGTTATACATATTCTAGTATTGTCGTCAACGCGCTGCTGCCTGTGTTAGTTTGTTGTGTATTGGTCGGTTGATACAAACTCGACGGGACAGTGTAGGTAGAAGAGGAGAATGACCCACGAATGGTGACGAAGAGTCCCGAACGCTGCATCGTCGTATGCTCACAGTATTGGAGTTTAGTGGAGGCCTCCATCTCAATGTTGTATCGAGGCGAACATCGAGAGAAACTATGATGGCATCATATTGGTGATCCGATCGGTGTGCAAAAGCATCATTGGCATTGCATTAATTGTGGTTTGCGGTTGGGTCCCGACCCGGAGCTCTGCTCCTCGCTGTTTGGGGACAAGGTGACCACTTGGTGGCTGTGGCGGAGGCGGTTACTGGGGACCGCCGCGGACGCTCTCAATACAGCAGACGCTGAGACCACATTCGCTCGGAGGGACATAGAGGCTCACACTTAGCCGGACATCCACACACACACACAGACACATACCGCCTGGGGTTGTAGCCCACACCATCACCACCATTGCTGCTGCTGCCTCTGCTGCGGCTGGCAAGCTTAGCTTAGCTGGACGCTAGAACGGCGATTGTGGCCAGCCGAGAATCCATAGATCACGGCGTTCATTAATGGTTAGCCCGAGATGCCCGCAGTGGCGGTCGGGCGATAGATACGCAGGCGATAGATAGACATGCGATGGCCGAGAGCAGTCGCAACAGTGGTGACCATGGCTAACACCATATATATATATATATACACTTTACTATTACTACCGCTAGTTCTCCTGCTACTACAGCCATCTTCGTGTGGCGGTAGACTCTGATAGCGACTCGCGCGGCCACGATTCGAGCCTCCTTCCTTCGATGAGTAACGCGCCGTTCGACAGATGTCCGCCATGGCTGCTGCTGCTGCTGCTGCCGCGGCCGATACGACGATCCCGTTGCTGGCTATATGTTTGTGACTGTGTCTACCGCCGGCGGCTCATGGGTCCCGTGTATAGTAGTGACCGGTCGGTCAGTCCGTCCGTGATCGGGCTCGGACAGGAGCTACAGCACCAGCTGAAGCGCAAGCAGAGCCTGCCTGCCTGCGGGAAGCTTGTCCGATCCTCACATCTCCGCCACGGGGTAGAGAGACGCTGGAGGGACAGGCGGTCAGAGTGACCGGGGTCTCGGCCAGTGGCTAGTAAACTAGCGTGCCTACTAACCCCCGCCTGAACCCCTCGGCTTCCCCCCCCCACCCGAGTTGACGATGTCGACGACAACGATGACGACGACGACGACGAAAAGGACGAGAAGCGAAGGAAACAACGACGCGGTGCAGGAAGAGGCGGGTGGGGGGAGAGGGGTATCGACAAAAGAAAGAGCACGAGGAGGATGGGGACTAGGATCGAGCGCAGCCGCTGCAGACGCTCCTGTCGCCGCTCCACCAACGATATCAGCGACGGCGGCGGCGGCGGCGGCGACGATGGACAACTCTCGCAACTTGTAGGACACGCCGGGATGCGACAAGCCGATCGGCCGACGAAGCAAGCAACCAACCAAAAAGCAGGCGGGCAAGCATCGGTGCCGACAATCGACAATCGCCGGGTCGAGCGGCGAGCGAGGCGACGGCGTCGGTGGCAGTGATCTGACCGATCGCCGAAGCGCCACGGGACCAAGGAAAATGGCCAGACACGACAGATACATTGACACAGACACACACACAGACACTGACGCTGGCTGGTAGACACCAACCGGGAAAGAGCGAGAGATAGACACAGCAACTAAGCAAGCAAACGTTGAACCAATAGTACTAAAAATGCTGCGCCGTCGCACTTAGAGAGGGGCTGGCTGAGTCATCATCTCTTTCGATTCAGACGGCGGCGACAGAAGCAGCAGCAGCATAGCACAGCACCTATCCAACTGCTAACTGCTAATGGTATTGGATTGGATTTAGCTGTTACGGTTAGCTTGGTCATTGCCTGCTGCCGCCGCTTTTGCCTTGGAGAGCTACCACCACCATCGGTGGAGGACTCTCCACCAGCAGCCGGTGGGATCTCGTGGAGGGTGGGGGATGTCTAAGGCTGTTGGAAGGAATGAGCTGTTGAGGTGGAGCCAGGACCTGAGAAGGCGCCGGCTAGATGGGGAAAAGGTTAGGTTGGGTTGGATTGTTGGCGAATCATTCTGGGCCGCATGTCTTGTGAGGTGTGCATGTATATATATATATATATATGTATGAAGAATGTATGAGGGGAATGACGGCCTGTCGACGGTCTCGTTTCCTGCGATCTTGCGGCTCGTGCAAGTCCTATGTAGCTAGGTGGCCATTATTACGACGCACACTGCTACCATATACACAACTATATATATATATATATATATATATATATATATATATATGTTACACTATCATATACAATAGAGCAGCTACAGTGGTGTACGTGAAGAGTCCTCGCTTACAATGCAGCCGACTGAGCAGCACTTCTCTGTTGGGCACCGAGTGCGCGCCTGGCTCGCTTAGTCGCGTCCCAGTGGGTTCTACGCATACATACATACGTAACAAATAGATGTACAGGCAAATATATATTATATTATGCTTGTATCAATGTGTGTGTGTGTGTGTGTCTGTACTTGTATATGTATTATACTAAAGTAAAATATATCAATGTATCTATCTCTACCAAACGAAAACCCGATCTCAGTTTTTGAGTGCTCACTGTGATGTCTCTGTGCCAATGTCTGACTCAAGTAGATGTGGTGAACGCTGCGTAGACGATTATTTCGATTCAAGCGAAGAACAGGAATCCTGCACGGAATATAGTCATACAGTTATTAAGATATGCTACTAGTCCATAATGTGAATTGCCCAGTAAGTAGTAATGACATTCCATATTCCACCCGATTACTGTGGTAGCGTAACAGGAGAACTGTCCGTAATGACGGGTATGTACAACCGAATCAGATCTAATATTATAAATACAACCGATCTGCGAGAAAACGTCCGTGGCAGGGCCAAGCCCGCAGGTCAACCGAAACTCACTAGCTCATACTCGAATTGATCTATTTATCGTACAATGGTACATTGCTGATCACCATCATCGAATCGATCTGGCGCTCGCAACGGATAGTTGTGCTGTTGTCATTGGTCGTCCTGCAGCGTTGGCTTAGCCGAGTAGCACGTTGGCACGTTGTTGGCTAGCTGGCTATGCGGCTCTTCGCGCCCAAGACTGAGGATTGAGACGATGCGGCTGCACGGGGAGACGCATTGCTGCCACCAGCCACCGTATACTATAGAGTAGAGTTTGTGGAGGGAGAGCGAGTGCAGGGAAGAAAGCGAGCCCTACCAATACCTCTACAACTACTACCACTGCTACCGCCGCCGCCAGCAACAGCAGCAGCAGCAGCGTCATCAATGAGTACTCAGTCATAGGCTGGTTGTGCGGAGACGCCTGTGTGAACCCATCGCCGTCGTTTCTCGGCATTCTTGCTGCTCTGTTAGCTGCTGCGGCTGCTGCTGCGGCTGCTGCTGGTTGCTCAATATGAGTCTTGTTGCTCTGTCGGCGTTCTGTCTCGTGGAGAGATCTCTACGAGGAGAAGGTTAGTTAGAAGGAAGATGGAGAGACGTCAGTGGCAGCAGCGATGGTGAGACGACCGCAAGACGACGAACAGACGACTTTTAGAGTGAGATAGAGAATGGAAAACGATGACACAGACCGAGAGAGAGAGAGAGAGAGAGACAGACGGATGGATGGATGGACGCACCGATAGACATACTACTGACTCGGATATCACAATACATACTATATATGTACACTCATAGTGTATAAATAACGTTCATACAAAGAATCATCATCATCATCATCGCTATCGTATTGGTTCTTCTTCGACGATGGCTGGCTAAGCTTCGTCTGGCTTGCTGCTGCTGCTGCTGTGACTGCTGTGCACCGGTGTCTCTCTCGCTCTCTCTCTTTCCTCTAGGACGTGTGCTCACTGGGCGTCACTTGAACTGGCCGGTGGTGCTGCCCTACTGCTGCTGCTGCAGCAGCAGCAGCAACCCTGCTTACTCGTTCCCCACAGGGTTCTTCTCCCGGGACGGTTTCGGTGTTCGGCATGGCCTCCACGAGCAGCCACGACTCAGATGTCGCAGAGCTGATTCTGTCAGGCAGTAGTACTAGTAGTAGTAGCAGCCGCGGCCGCAGCAGCAATAACTGTCTCTCGCTGGCTGTTGCCAGTCAGGCATGGATGAAGCAAGCGGTAGAACGAGATGGACGCGCGGAGATGGGACGCCGATTGTGCGTCCGAGAGTGAGAGACTTTGGCTAGGAAGAGATCTAGAGAAGTAGAGAGATAGTGAGAGTCAACCGCTGTGTTGACTGTCTGTCTCGCTGGGACGGCTGCTCGACGGCTGCTTGCGGTGGTTGCTGTGGTTCAGTTCGGTTCGATTCGCTTGTTTCGAACAATATCTCACATCTCACGTCAACTGTCACACTCACGCATACATACAGAGGAGATACGCACTCACGACGGTGGTGGTGGCGGTGGCGACGGCGGCGGCGGTGAAGACAGCCGCGGCGGCCGATAGACGACAGCAAGAGAACGAGGAGAGAATCACAGGCGGAGAACGATGAAGGGCGCGAACGAGTGATTGAGAAAGAAGACGAAGATGAAGAAGAAGAAATACAAAGGGGGAGAGAGAGAGAGAGAGAGAGAGAGGGGGGGGGGGATGGCGAGAGCAGCATCGAGTGTAACAATGAGAGCGCAGGAAAGAAATCGAGATATAGAGAAAGAAAAAAGCGAGGAAAAGAAGGAAAAGACACCGCATCTTGGCCTGGCCGAGTAGGCCAAGTAGCAATAACGGCGGTGGCGGCGGCGGCAACAGTAGCCAAACCGGCACAGACTGTGGCGTGGCTTTTTCCCGTTCCATAAGTGTTCATGTGACGGTGGCAGCAGCATTTGTCTACAGGAGAACGGCACCGTAGCAATATATAATACATATATATATATATATATATATATACATATGTGTGTGTGGTACAGGCTATACTTGTTGTTGTGGTTGCGCTGCTGCTGCTGCTCATAGTAGTAGTAGTAGTTGTGGTGGTGGCGGCGGTCCTGCTGCTGCTGCCGCTGCTACCACCACCACCAGCCTAAGCTGTCAGCTCAAGTTTGCCAGGCAACAGCACAACCTCAGAGATCACGGCAACGGCGGTGGTGGCTTTCCTCTCCTCTGCTACTTTCGTTATTCTTCGTTCAGTTTTCTCCTTCTTCAACTCATCTTGATGATGATGCTGCTGCTGCTGCCGCTTCATCAGCGATCGGAGATGAAACTGTGGAAGTAAGTGGGAGATAGAGAGAGAGAGCTAGATCTGATATCGAACGGGACAGACAGATGAACAGTCGAACGGGGCTGGTGACGCTTCACAGTGAGCCGCTGGTCGCCGAACAGTCGTCTTGCGGTAGCTTAATGCTGCTCACTGGATAGCGTTCTACATAGGGGTGGGCCTGCTGTGGAAAGCCAAATGGCGGTAGAGCCTGCCAATGGTGATCGGACGGTGATGCCGGCGTCGAGCAGCGGGAACAGTGAGTAGAGCGACCGGAGTGACCGTAGACAACCACCCAGCGATTCTGTATCTTCCTCTTCGTTCGTCTCGGCGTCCCGTCCCTTTGAACGAGAAGGGGAATTGGAGAAGATTTTCCCCGAGGTCGCTGCTCATTGGCTCCTCGGATAGGCGAGAAGCCAAGAGGGATCACCAGCTCTGGCCCGTTGGACTCTCTATTTCGTAAGACTTGGCACAGTTGGCGATCGGCAGAGTTGAGTGGCGCAGCGGCAAAGGTGCTAAAGTAGCTAAAATAGTGTATATTAGTACTATTCGGCGTGGTGGGTGCCACGTTTTGCTCGCGAAGGAGATGAACGAACGCGCGCAATCGTTCGAATGAGAGAAAGAGAAAGCGAGAGAGCCAGGTTGGGACTCAAGAACGCACGGGATCTAATTCGGCCGCCCACCATTAATGTACTGTCGAGCTGGCGGCGGCGGCGGCGGCGGCGGCCGGAGCAGCAGGAGTCGTAGTAGTGAAGCAGCGAACGAAACGACTTCACGCGTTTAAAACATCCGTCGCTGCTGCCTGAGTGGCACCAGTTGGCAGGAGTGCGACGAGTAAGTTGGTGAGGGATACGGGTTGTTGGTAGGTTTGGGGGGGCGGGGGGGTAGGTCGGTGTACCCGACGACCGAATCCAACCGGTCTGCTCCTTCATCTTGGTCAGGGTGGCTGGCCTAACGGCGCCGCTTGCCGATTATCGGAAGTCTATATGTTCTCAGCTAGCACGACGGAGGGGGGCGGACCGGCCGGGACCCTCTCGGTTCGAGACAGCGACTCCCGGCATCGAGCTTCGGCTTCAACTGGGTCGTCCAGGCACGTCGTGTCGAGGTCCCGTTGCTCGACGCCTGCGTCCAGCCATACTACTACAGCGCGTTTGTTTCCATCGGCGGTTAAGGTGGCGACCACTCTATCGGCTAACTGTTGTAAATCCAGCGAGCAACGAAGGGAGCCAGCCTCTCAACATCAGACCCCGTCTCATTTCAGCGCTCAGGTGTAACGGCGTTAGAGGAGCTAAGTTGCTGCTGCTGCCCCTGCTTGGGACAGGGTGGCGGTTCTGGTGGTGGCGGTGGTGGTGCCGCTGTTAGTAGGAAAACTATAGTGAAACCTAAAACCTTTTCATCGCTACGGTTAGATGTATGTGTGGTCCCGTCAGACCGATTTAGCGCCTGCACGCGATGCTGGCCGCTGCTTCGATGAACCGCTCTGCCTATGAACTATGTCCGCATTGTCCCGGGCACATTGACGTTGTCGCTGTAGACGATTCTACACGAAACATATCTTGCGCCAACTGACACACATGCTAGTACAACAGCGCGCGTAAGCGATACCCAATCGACGGCGCGGTCTCGGTCGCCTGTTCTCGTTGTAACAATTCGCCTGATTAATTTACATTGTCGCAGAGCCCTTTCTGTCATACGCATCCCGCGTTGAGCACGACGTCGTTGCCAACGAGTGTCAACCCAATCAGTGGTGTTTTAGAGACGAGTATATCCATGCCGTAATAGTAATAATAGTAATAATAATAATAATACAAGCTTGGGCATTCATCTGCGAAGGTCCGGCCTAATTTTCCCGAACGTAGAAAGAAGGCGGCCCCACCATTACCCGAGCTACGGAGTGACCGAGGGTTTGGCACTGTATTAGTTCGAATGGATCAGATGGAAACAATTGCAAGGACCGAGGAACAACGGCCCTCTGCCTTCGGTGAGGTTTGTGTCTGAAGGCGGCGAGGTGGGGGGAAGGGGGGAGGGGGAGATCCACTATCGCCGTTATTTCCTCCATTTTCGTTTTTTTCTTTCGTTTCCTTCTGATGGCTGCTCCTTTTCTGCGCCCTCGCCATTATAGCCACTCCGGCTTAATTCGCCTGTTTGCGAACGGGTATACATACTGTGGTACGTTCGGAGAGTTCGGTCGAGTTCCGTATCCGAACATTGGTTTGCATGAGGACTCGCCGTTATGCGAAGCTCGGCAAAAAGATTAAGCGCGAAATGAGCCTCTCGTAATCATCGTCATCTGCCTGATCATGGACATCGGGCAGCAAGGCGAGGGTCGAGGTGAGCTGGACTAGTGGAATCTCATAGGAGAGCTATGCGGACCAGCTGAATTGAAACAAGGTAGACTCCAAGGAGGCAAAGAAGCCTGTCGTGGCGTGCGTCCTCCGCCTTCGAAAGAAGCCGCCTCGTCAGCGGCAGCAGATCGAAGTATCAGCAGTTCAACCTGCTGCTCTTCAAGTTCGCCAATGGTGCATCGGTTCATGGTTGGGACCCGGACCGACTCGCTGGCCGGTGGGACACTCTGTTGCGGCTATCCGTTTCAGTGCTTCTATTCAACTCTGTCCGGTCGTCAGACGAGATCCTCATCCCTCTCTACTTCCTTTATCTCGCCTATTTATGTGTCTCGTTGTCTTATGTCATTGACTGTTTCGGCCCTTCGTCACTGTGCGATTTTCAACCGACCTGCCCAGGGCAGTCTCGGCCTGACTGAGGACGCGACCAGACGAGCACACACTATGATTTTTGCCCTTTACACGATAATCGAATGCCGAGCACAGGGGGCCTGAGTCTACGAGGGACAAATCTACAGCGGGTCATCATAACTCGGCAGTCCAGCGGTGGTCGAGGGCAAGCTGATGCTGGCCGCTGCTGGCACAGGAGGTAAAGCAGGATGGGTGAATAATAGCGAACGAGCTGAATAAAAATGAAAAAAAAACTAGAGAGAGAGAGAGATAGAGAAAGCGGGAGACAACTACCAGGTTTGTTCAGTTGCGCTGAAAATAAAATGAAAAAATATAGATATTCCTGTATGCGGCTCCCGCAGCTGTTGCTGCTGCTGCTGCTGCTGGCGCTCGTATCAGAGTCGCCACCTCTGGTACCGCTCATTCCGTGTGTCCCTCGCCCTGTCCGCCGCCCCCTTCTGCTCGTGGTACGCATGTGCGTATGTGGACCGTCTCTTTGCTGTGTGAACATCGGATTGCGGAGGAGGATGAGGAGGTGGCGGCTAAAATGGGCTTCGTATGCGCCGTTGTTTTTGCATGTGATTTACGGCTGATCTAGCGGGAAGCCAGTCGGTGGCTCCTTCTGCGTTGGGGCGCTGGTGGCAGCAGCAGAAACAGCACGGGTTGACTTGGCGCTGTGTCGCTCCGTTGGCTTGCCCGTTGTTCGCATAACGTGGCGCAGCGTTGTCCATTATTGTTGGGGCGCCGGCGGCCCTGTACGACTCCGGACACAGCAGCGGTAAGAGCCGAGTGTCAGCGGCATGGGGAGCCTACCGATGTCGTCGTCGGCGGCGGCGGCGTCAGAGAACGAGACCGCGGCAACAGAGGCGACATCGTCCTGAGTCGACAACATTCTCCAACCATGGCCGTCGCGCTGTCGGAGGCATCGGCATTATTATTATTATCATCATCACCAGCAGCAGCAGCAACAGCCACCGCAGCACGACAACAACCTCAGACAATATCCCGCCACAACGAACAGAAGCTGGTCGACCGCGTGCACCAGCTCCAACCACCGCTGCTGCTGCTGCTGCCAACACCATCATCACCGCCGTTGCCGCCGTCGCCGCCAGCGTCACCGCTGCCACAACCGAATCACAGCCATAAAGTGTCGAATTTATTGAAATTAGCTTCTGTCGCGGGTCTGGCTGCTGCTGCTGGTGCTGCTCTTTTGCCATTCCGTGCGCAGCAACTCACCAGCGGCATGAGCTTTCCTGACGCCTCGAGTCTAGGGGTTTACATGAGACAGTTCTTCATTCGGGTAGATCTGCTGCAGAGGCAGAGTCAGCAGGGATAGGAGCACCAATATGGGACAGAGGTAGCTGTTTCATCGGGACGCAGTAGGCGCAGAGCGGCCACAGCAGCCTTCGATGTTAACAAACGGACAAGTTCGAACATTCGAACCGAATAGCTAAATCGTGTGTGGTGGCTGGCCGTGATGGTAGCTAGACACAGTCAGTTGAGGCTGGAACATCTTTGAGCTGTTCGAGAAACGGGTCAAAGCACTATTGAGATGAGAACTGTTTCACTCGGCCCATCGAGCCTCCACGCTGAATGGATTGTTATATAATATAATAGTACTTTTACATTGCCTCCCTGCCTAAACGTTGACTGACGACTACAGTAACCTGCAACAGCAGCAGACAATGTACGACTCAATCTATTTACTTGTCACGAGCATCCGCATTCGCTCTGAGGCATCGCTGGTGATGCCAGAAAACAAAACACGTTGCCGCTATCGATTTTTACAGTAGTCCGGTTCGAAGCGATTTCACCTGTGTAACGTACCATTGCATCCATCAGTGCAAGCACTATCTCTCCTTGGAACAGCCGTATTATTCAGGACATATCACCGTATAGACAACTCACATTACGTCACAACCAGATTACCCAGACAACAATACCGCAATCAACAGGACGCAATCCATCGACTCATTCGTTTTTTTACCGAGAAAATATTGTGACGCCTCGCCCTCGTGTACACGGGTGTATTCAAAGCGACTCAGCATTGTTTTAGCATCGGCTAGCCCTGCAGAGAGAGAGGGAGAGAGAGCGAGATCACTCGAACAGAGTGTGAGCCGGTTTTATTTTCAATTACGATGAGCACACTGTCGCGTATAATAACGTCGCGTCGTGCTAAACAGCAGCATTCTATGCGTGATTCTGTTCTCTCGACTGACTGGCCGGGTCAGAAGTCGCCGAACACAACAATGCGTGACTCACACTCAGTAAAAGTATAAATCTACGCTAGAAAAAGCCCGCCGTGTTCTACTAAAATACAATCGAAAGGCATAAATCACAATCGGTCGGAATCTTCTGGAACGTGAAACATAAGAGTATTTCGTCGGACCTGCGCTCAAGATTGACGCATTTGCTGGAATAAACAACATTTATCTGGCATTCTATTCATTCGTCTGCCGGCCGTCGTTAACCTCTGCTGATGAAGCAATCATGGGCCAAGCGAGGCTGCGTCGACGTGGAAGTCGTTTAGCTGAGTATAGCCAGCCGGTGGTTAATTAGCGGTCACCATTGTCATGGCGTCCCTATCATCGTCGATGGTGAACCAGCTTGGCGGAAACGATCACCTTATTTCTACTTTTTACTTCGCTTAGTTCGTTTTTTTTTTCGGCTCTCTTTCGGCTTGGTCGCTGTGCGTGGACTTCGGGGGTGGTGGGACGGCAGAGGGTCTGGCGGCTGTTTGCCTCTTAAATCTTTGGACGGCCTTCGATATTTCGAGGTCTCCCTTTTACGTTCGAAGCGAATGATTGACTGAATGAACGAACAGTCGGAATAATGATTTGGCTGCTTTATAATGATCACTGAACGAAATAGCTCACACTAGAGCAGGTACATATATATATATATATATATATATATATATATATATATATATGTATAAAGGCATTAGCTACTCAAAACGTAGACTCACAGCGTAGTCTGTTATGGCTGAATATCTATCTATATATATATTTATCACTTATATTAGTTTCAATAATACAGCGAGCTAGCCGTACAGTGTCGGCGAATGCGTGATATTTTTTTTTCTACAGTTTATCGCTGTCACACCACATCTGACTGGACCGCCTTATTCATTGCTGTGTTGGCTCATTTCGTCAGTTCTTGAATACAGTCCACCGTGTTCCTGCGGCTGACTCGTCGACGATCGTTATTATAGCCTTCATTGTTTATTCGAAGTCGGCGGCTTCACTTCTTCCTTTGACCACAACTCGGCGCACGTTAGCTCTGCGCAGAAATCCCATGTCAATTTCGTGATAGAGCTAACGCTCGAGTTGCTCACCGACCGGTGGTGAGGCATTTGTGTGGGCAGTAGTAATTCGAGGTTGAGGAAGGCTCGAGGACCCGAACTGTTTCACTGAATGCATACGTTCGTGTGCTTAGGATTTCTGAAGCACTTTGCATCTGGTGGCTGACAGGCGGATATCTGGGAGGGGCACCTTGCAAAGAGCAACAACAATAACAACAACAACAATAACCACAACAGCAACAGCGAAGTCGCGCTTGACCGCTCGGAAAAGCGAGGGTGAGCGGTGTGTTCATCTACCTCGTTCAGATTTTTTCTTAGTTAGTCGTTTTTACCGAACCGTTGTTTGCAGTCAACGTATTTCGCTGCAGGCTGCAGCCACAGGCCATCATTTGGCCGTCACAGAAGAGTGCTTCAAATTGACGCCACGCACGCAAACTTTGTTCGCAAGCGACAAACGCAAGCTCGAGTAACGACGTCTCCTTTAGGCAACTCGGTAGCTGCTGGTGGAACTCCTGCTCGGTGAATGGGCAAGGGACACTTCGGAGAACCTACTTAAATGAATAATCGCCCCAATGAAGTTTTGCTAATCGGTCGCGAAGCCTGGCTTCCGCACAGCCACTGGAAATCACACAACGGATGGAGTGCTGTATCTGGTATCGGGAAGAGACAAAGATAGAGGATGCGATGCAGAGTGCGGGACTGACCATAGCGGTTATGGAGACTCCTCGTCGTCGTCATGGCCGTTCTTCGCGTCAGCGCAGTTACGTTGTAGAGTCTAAGCTTCTTTCTCTCTTTATATATATATATATATATATATATATATATCATCTTCGGTCGCACGTGGTGCCGTACGCCGGTTCATTCTTGTGGTCTGCCCGGAGCAGATCACTGGCCACGACCGTCGCGTCACGGCGTTGCATCCCGATATCGAGACGAGGCAAATATGAGAAAAAAAATAATGAAGGAAAACCGATGGTAGGGCAGGGCTGGGCTGGCTAGTCAGTCGTATGGTAATTGCTTGGTGTTCTAGCTCTGCGATGACTCGCCCGTCAGCTGCGATATCCCCACCCTTGTCCAGCCATCTAGCGCACAGAGCAGAACTCCTAAACTCGAATGCCGGCGACGCCTGTCCGGCTTAAGCGTAGCAGCTGCGGCGGCGGCGGCGGCGACGTCGCTCTCGCCCAATAAAGTGTGTTTTTATTTTGAGGAGGTTCGCTAACGCTAGGTGTAATTAACACGTGTTCATTTTTATGCGTTGCTTGCATACTAATTATTTGAAACGAAGAATTGAGCGCCCGAATGGCTGGCCGCGAACGGATGTCAGATCGAAATAACCTCCTCGAATGCGCGAATGAGGTGAGCCATGGTCCCTGCGCGGGTCGTTGCGCTGTTGTGCTCTCTCTCTCTCTCTCTCTCTCTCTGCGGACAGCGAATGGAAGTGAGACCTGGTGGTGTGGGAACAAACCGAGAGAATTGGAGAGAAAGAGACGAATACAGGCTCACTCTTGTCTTAGGGCTGCTGTGTCTGCTGGTGCTGCTAAGGAGTCGTGTCCTCAGGGGGTTTACCAAGGGTACCGCGTTGGCAGCGCCCTGAGGGGCTGGTCGGGGGTTCACTTAACTTGTTTTTAGGCTGCCCACTACCCCGTGAGCTTCGCTCACTTACCCTGTTGACCTGGTGTGGTCACTCTGCGTCCTGCTGATATTAATTGTTGTCGTAATTACACAATGTCAGAGCGGCGAACGCAGAACAGCACACCCACGCACGGACACGGATCGCAGCTCGGCGACCAAAGCTCGAATAAGGCAGCGAACAAGGGAGGTATGCGTTCGTATGGAAAATTAACTGATGGCACCTGAGCGTTGATCATCGTGACACTGAGTGAGGGTGGAGCCGCAGATGTTCGACAGGATCGGTAAATCGGGGCGAACTAAAGCAAATCATGCGGATCAATACAGTGATAGTTGTTCGGATGGGGCAGGCTATTCCACACACAGGAGTGTTGTTTGCTTGTATAGAGATATAATCTCATCGGGACCTTTGTAGTAGCATTGTCCAGATAACTAGAGGCAGAAGCTAATATCAACCGTTGTGGCCTTTCCAACAGATAACACTGCTGCGTGCTGGGTCCGCTCGAACGCTGTTGTTGAACTATCTCCCTCTCTCTCTTTCTCTCTTTATATATATATATATATTGTTACTGCATTGATAGGTTCTAAGCAGCGATAATTCGTCAGGCACTACTGAGTTCATTCGAACCCGGCTCGATCGGCCCCTCGTCAATCCAGCTGCCCGTATGCATTCGCTCTCTATTTAAGTGTGGCCGTCAGTGGCCGTTTACCGTTTCTTCAAGTGGCGACAGCTCGTGCAAAACAGCCGAGAACGGCCTGATCATCAGCAGCGTCGACTGCACGACGACAGAGACACGCTGCAAACGCAGTGAGATAGATTACACGGGAGAGACAGTGTGCCCGGCCAGTCCGACGTCGCGATGGTGCGCCGCCTCCATCTGCTCGGTACACACGCCACGTTAACTGTGATACGATGACTCTTCTGCTGATATTGCCGCACTTCAGTTCTATCCAACTTCTTGGATTGCGCGGGCGGCGTCGGCGGACGACGGAGCCGAGACAAGGCGAATTGTGGCAAGGGCAGAAAAAGACGACGACGACGACAACGGCAGCGGCGAATGGCAGTCGGTTGTCTGTTCATCGGTCTACGCACGTTGTTCTTCGTTGAGCCCGTTTCGGTTAAGCTGGCTAAAATCGCTTAATGGCGACGTGAACGGCGGTGATTTTGTGCCGGCAGAATCGGTAATCGAAAAATATAGAAACCCAAGAGAGCAGAGCGAGAGAGAGAGAGAGACGGCGAGGTCGAGAGAGCTCTCAACAACAGCAACTGACAGACAAAATAACGACAACAACGTAAGCCGCCATGAAACTCGTTGCGTTAACAGCATCAAAGCATCAGCAATGAGAGGGGGGCCAGTTGCTGTGTTTCGATGACCCAAGACAGCTGGGCGAACGCAACGCGAAACGCGCCAGTTGGTATTTCAGCTCGACAGAGCGAGTAGCATATATATATATATATATATATATATTCGGAGGCAGAAAAAAGAGAGAGAAGAATAAAAAGTGCGAGAAGGAGAGAATGAAGGAGAATTTGGGGGGTAGTTCGCTGTGGGGCGGCTCAAAATCAAATCGAATACGAGCTAGATGCATTCGCCATATCTATTCCGGTCAGCACAACTGCGGCCGTGAGCACCGACATTCCGTACACCGAGTACAATACAACAGTTGTAAAGATCTTTCCCTTTGCGACATTGCCACTTTTGCCTGTATACGCTGTACCACCGTTGTGTTCTGCTGATGGGGTGATGACGTCTGAGCTGGCGGCAGCGGTGTCGGCTCAAGATGGAAACCACGACGGTGGCCTGCCACGTGAGTTGGATTGTGGACAATTTCATTCGCACACTGTACGGGTGTGTGTGCGTGCGATCATTTTTGAGCGAAATTCAATAAAAAAGAAAACGCCGAGACATGCACGAATGGACGAACGAACGAAACAGCAGCAGCAGCACCAGCGGCAATATAATATAATAATATAACATAATACGAGTAGAGTGAATAATAAATTCACGAAATATCTATGATAACATAATGGGTGACGAGAATTATGCTGATGATACTCGTCTCATAATAATAATAATGATAATAATGTTGCTTGTCATTGGGGGGTACTAATAGTGAGTGTCTTGTAAGTATTTCTTTAACGGTGGCCGCAGCAAATAAATCGATTTTAGACGATCAGACGATATTCAATAAATGACCGCCCCTGGGAGAGGGAACACATCTTCGGCGCCTGTTCGATTCGCAACTGATGGCCACATTACAGAGATATACCCAATACGTAGTTGAAGATCAATGGGAGTGATATTAAGTGGAATCGACTTGCGAAGTTGACGAAACAAATTTTCGACAAAATTTGGCTGCTCGGCGAGAGGCGAATCCGAGTCTCTATATTAGCCGGTATCGGGCCGATCAGAGTCATTTTTTTCTGAGATGCCATTTCTGTGATTATGATCTGATAACTATTGATCATGTGCGATTTACCCAATTAAAAAGAAAAGGCCAATATCAGATGATGTTGTGGAAGCCAAGACGACGTAATTCACATGGTGGTCGCTCTTACACTACATTATATAATACTTTTTGCATTAGGGACAAGATGCAGGCTGATGTCGAAGGCGAGACGCAGCTTTATGTCTCGCTTGTTGGCTGACATCTGAACCTGGCGCTTGACAAGATCTCAGTTCGCTGGCCGGGATCCTCTCGCTGTCTCTCACTCTCCCTCCCTCTCTTTTGCTTGTATTTGAATGCATTTGTGGGGACCATGGCTCAGAGAGAGCCGTGAAGGTCTTGAACTAGGGCCCAAACTGAATGGCGCTGTTCGGTGGTTGTTTGATCGTCGTTGCCGATCGGTCGACGTTATCACTGTTGTTATACAGCGGTATTCAGCAGAGTCGGACCGACGCTTACCAGAGAGAGATCCCTCTCAGTCGTGTGGGAGTTTTACGAGTTTCGACCGCTCAGTTCTATATATATATATATATATATACATACATATACATAGAGACACACACGCTCAGGTCACGATAACGCAGCTGAGCAGGCGGTCATCGGACGCAGCAGTGACTTTACAACCGTATTTAGTATTTATTTGCTTCGAATCATGAGCAGGACTCTGGTGATGACGACGATGATCACAGCGTCCGCCGCCGATCGGCTTAGCGATTCTTCCAATCGTTCGTACGATGGCGATGATGATGGTCGGCCATCGGTTCACGTGATGCAGCGGCACTGCAGTGGTGTCCATCTAGGCAAAAAAAAAGCGGAGAACAATGGCCCACAATGGCAAGAGCGAGCCAACAATGACAGCCGACGTCAAGGATCTTGTCGTCGATCCTTGACTCGGTCTAAACAGCCATCGAAGAGCGTATGCGGACGATTTCATGAGCTCGCCCTATGCAAAAAATAACTATGGATTATGCATCTGTTCATATTATGTGTACCCTGCTGGATCATGTTCATTTTTGTAGTTTAAGTCTGCCCTCCAGAAGCCGGTTATTTACCGCTGACGCGTGCATATATATATATATATATATATTCACCTGTAGTACTCCGATGCGTGGTTGAACTTGACGTAACCAGTGTAGCTAACAATAATAATGACGTTTCCTTTTCTCTTGTTACAGTGTCCGTTATGTTTCGGAGCTCGAGCCTAGTTTCCTGTGATCTCTTCGCCTGCTATGAGGAAGAAAAGACTCAAAGTCTCGCGCAGATCGCTTCAACCCAGGAGAAGAACCACATCATCACTTTCGTCAACTGCTCGAGACTATGTGCGACACTGGTGAGTGGCATCAAGCGAATCGTTTTGCGTAAACGTTCTCAGTAGCAATCTACCTGATCATTTGAAGCTCAATTTATCACAGCGCTAGTGAAAGTCGAAAGAATGAGTGGCCTTAATTAGCAAACACTTTATAAATTTAGTGAACGAAATGAATCGTCAAGCGAGCCACCTCTTTTCTAAAGCCTGCTAGCTCTCACCAGTGGATTCATAACGCAACATTATTCTACGAGGACGAGGACAAATCTACACGTTCATGAGCTGTTTAATTGAAACCGTTTTTTTTTTCTCGTTCGGCTTTCAGGCCAAGGCAGCGAGCAGGCCTCGCTCGATCTAAGCCTTCCAGTGACGAGACCGCAGGCGACGTCGAGTCCCTTACCCCTCTCTGTCAGTTCGGATCCTGCTGAGATCGAGATGACCCCCGAGGAAGGTGTTCTGGCCATGGGGGCGCAGCAGGATCTTGGCTTGGCACTGACCAAGAGTTTAAGTCCTAGCCAGGCACCGCAAAGCCAAACACAGACGCAGGCGCCAGCCGACGTCGAGTCGTTCACCGGACGCATCGTCTACAATCCCGATGGGTCGGCGTTTATCATCGACTCCGAGAGCTCCGAAGACTCTAGCTCACTGCCATTGCCGTCGCAGGAGGGGGCGATCGTTGATGGCCGGGGCTTGACGCCACCACGGGGCGCTGAGCCCGCCATCCCGCAGGTGGTCAACGCGTATCACATCCATAAAGCGGAGGCTGGTGATGGCACCCCAAGTGCGAGAGCCGCCGGTGGCGCTGAACGCTGCACCCCTCTAGTGCACAGTTATCGTGTGTTTAGCGTCCGTGCGCGTAACGGCAAAACGCGCGCCGTACAACAAAAGGACCAGGAGCCGCCACAGGTGAGTGGCAGTCTAGCACAGTTCCTGCAAGAGAGCTTGCAGGACGGCGAGCAGGCCCAGCCAGCACGGCCTATCCTCATGTGCTTCCTGTGCAAGCTGTCGTTCGGCTTTTCCAAGTCGTTCGTTGGCCACGCAACGGGTCAGCATGGTCTGTCGCTATGCGAAGACGAGGCAACGCAGCTGGAGCGGCGAGCGGTATCTGCCATCATCCAGGGGGTGGGAAGGGAGAAAGAGCCTATCTTGTCCTTTCTTGAGCCCCTCAGGACACCGCTACCAGCATCCGCGTCCGCCTCCTCAGGCGCGAACAGCGCACCCTCCGAAGTTCGGTCAGAGACGCCACTGTTCGGCCCTCATGTAAATAGTTCCAACCACTGTGATACAATTCAACCTTCTACAATTCCTGCATCTTCTTCGTCACCCAAGAGTCAAGAGCAATTAACCACGTCGCCACCCAATGATGCCGCGTCGAAAGCCTTTACGAGCCAAAGTCACAACAATTCTACTACGAACACAACTACAGCTACCACTACGAGTGAACGTCAGAGCCAGGAGACCAAGAGCGGCAATATTAGCAGCACCAGCAGATCGCGGACGTCGAGTCCAACAGCGTTATCGTTGGTTCTGTCAACGAGGAGAAGCCCTAGTCCGAACGATCGCGCCCTCTCCAGCCCCGAGCCGCTGAGCGCAAAGGCGAAAGAGCTCGAGGAGCTCGCCAACATTGAGCGCGTACAGCGGATGGCTCAGATGGCACAGCTCGCTGAGCAGGTGAAACGCGAAGCCGAGTCGCCGAGCAGTCAGCGGCCAACGTCGGCCGGTTCAACCGGTTCGTCTCCAGGTGGCCATCAAGGTGGCCCCAGCAAGGGTGCCATGGACCAGATGGCTGCCCAGCAAGCGCAGGCCCTCTTCAGCGCCATGTTGCAGCAACAGTTCGGATTGCAGGTTTGTCCACAGCATCCCGAGGGCAAGCCACCGGGCAGCGACTGCACAAAGTGCGACGCAAACCAGGCGCGGGCGGCACAGCTCGGCGCTGTACACAGCCAACTGCAGACACTGCAGCAGAACTTGCAGCAGTCGCAGCTGCAGGCGGCGGCCCACATGTCGATGTCGCAGCTAAACCAACTCAATCAGCTGGCTATATCCGGCCAAATGGGGCAGGTGTCGGTGGGGCAGATTGGCCCGCAGCTCCCCTCCAGTAGTCCAGCGCCGTCGCCTCAGGTGATGCACTCCAGGAACTCGTGCAAGACGCTCAAGTGTCCGAAGTGCAACTGGCATTATAAGTATCAGGAGACACTGGAGATCCATATGAAGGAGAAGCACCCCGAGAATGACATGAGCTGCGTGTACTGCCTCACTAACCAGCCTCACCCGCGTCTAGCCCGCGGCGAGACCTACACTTGCGGCTATAAGCCCTACCGATGTGATGTGTGCAACTACAGCACCACAACAAAAGGTGAGCGAGCCGTATAAGCAACACTAACTAGACATGATTCCGATTTCACACTTAGCTTACGTAGATAGAAAATATACTAAGTACGGGTTTAACTTGGCTTGGCTCAGCTAGTTAAGGCACAGAGACGAACTAGCTTTTGAATATGGCTATCTCTTGTTTTTACGGCTGCAGCTCGTTTCTTCTTCAGGCTAATGATAGATAGCATTTGTATTCTTCTAACTGATGATCGATATTCACGTATCGTCCATTCGTCATCAGGCAATCTCTCTATACACATGCAGTCGGACAAGCACATCAACAACATCCAGGAACTCCACAATGGCCAGCTGCAGGTGGGTGGGGCGGCTTCGGCCGCGCCGTATGGTCAAATGCAGTTTCCGGCGCCACCCAAACCGGCCGAGCCTGAAAGGCCAAAGCAGGCGAGTCCCAAGCCTAAAGCCACCTGGAGGTGTGACATCTGCAACTACGAGACGAACGTGGCGCGCAACCTGCGCATCCACATGACGTCCGAGAAGCACACGCACAACCACGCCGTGCTGCAGCAGAACATGAAGAGCTTCCAGGCGCTACAGGCGCTCGGCGGTGGTAATCCGGCTGGGCTGGAGCAGGCACTCGGCGCGCTGACGCAACCTGGCACACCAGGCGGACCCAACCATCCACTTATGGGTCTGCACCCTGCCTTTCTACAACAGCTACAGCAGCAGGCCGGCCAGCAGGACCCCGCGGGACAGTCCCCCGAGGTGCAACTGGCCGACATCGCCTACCAACACGCCCTGCTAGTCATGGCACATCAGAACCAACATCAGCAACAGCAACAACAACAACAACAGCAGCAGCAACAGCAACAACAACAACAACAGAACCAGCACCAGAGCACCCCGCAGCAGACGGTTCATAAGAATAATCCCACGTTAGACATGGAACATCCCGATCCCACCCTTAGGTGAGTTTCTGTCAATCCCATCACAATCAATCATTCACTCAGTTTAGGCTTGAACTGGTTTTGGCCTGAGTTTCGGCCGGTGAGCGTCTCGGCTCACACTACTCCGCCATCGGTCGTCGTCATCGACAGGAACATTGCACCTGTCCGTTACTTTTGCCCTTGGCTTAATGGATGGTGCTCGATGTTGCCGAGTGAGCAATGATCACCGTCATTATCCCTCAACGATCTAACCTATTTTCCCCTTTTTTTGCTGTCTGTGAATTGCAGGTGCGACGTGTCGTGCGACGAAACCTCGCGAATCTACCAGTGCTGCGTTTGCTGTGTGTTTTCAGTGGATAGTGTGGAGGCCTTGGGAGCCCACTTCCAGATGGACAGAACGAGAACGAGGGAGGACGAGGTTCTGATGGCAGTTGCTGGCAGTTATATCTGCAAGCTCTGCTCGTACAAGACGAACCTTCGGGCCAATTTCCAGCTCCACTGTAAAACGGACAAGCATCTGCAGCGCCTTCAGCACGTCAATCACGTTAAGGAGGGCGGCCAACGGAACGAGTGGAAACTCAAGTACGTGAACATATCGAACCCGGTTCAGGTGCGCTGCAACGCCTGCGACTACTACACCAACTCCGTACACAAGCTCCAGCTGCACGCGGCTAGCCCACGTCACCAAATGTGTCAGAGAGCGTTTAATCGCCTAGTGCAGCTGGAGGCCGCCCACCCGCCTCAGGCCCAGCAGCAACAACTCCTGCAGTACAGCTGCAAGCTTTGCGAGTTCATTTCTGCCAAGAGGTCGCAACTCATCGAACACACTGGAGGAGCGGACCATATCATGAAGGCGCAGGCCGAACCCTGTGACATCGTGGACTCGCTTCACGTCACCGTTAAGAATCAGGGTAAGTGTCTGCAAGTGACTGCAAAGAAGGACACACAAACAAAAGAGCAAGGGCAAGAGAACTCGGTGGCTTGTGTCGTCACGGCAGCGTGCGATACGGACACTGATCACAGGATGGGCAACTTGGAAGGCGATTTCGCCATTTGTTGTTGTTCTTGTAACATATTATACGAACGTTGCTTGTCTCGTTTCAGGTGCTGCTTCATCCGACTCGACAAGGGCGACAGACACGCGTCACTGCAGTCTGTGCAGATTTGTGTGCGACTCGGAGGACGCCTTCCGGGAGCACTTGGCATCCCATCCAGAACTCAAGGACCGAGCCAAGTCGGAGGAAAGCAAGGCCGACACCGACAAAGACTCCGGCAACGATTCGGAACTTAGTCGCAAGAAGGACCTGGACACCTCCGGCAGCAGCTCGGGCTGTGTGCAATGCCCGCTGTGCCAGGATGAGTTCCCGGATCTTGAGATGATTGGCCAGCATTTGCTGGCAGTGCACAACGTCACCAAAGAGGGTTTGCAGAGGCTGCTTGCGATCGTGCAGGCTACCGGTGAGGCGCGGTCCGCGAAGCGGCCGCGACTCGATTCCGGCACTGAGACCGAAGGCACAGAGGAGAAAATGGACACCGACGACAAGCCCGAAAAGGACGAAGCCGACGATGTCAAGGACAAGACCGATCCTGAAGACCTGACCTGCAAAAAGTGTGGCGAGCAGTTCCAGAGCCTCGACCATGTCCTCAATCACCTGCAGGACATGCCCGACCATTTCGAAGAGGCCGGCTCCTTCCAGTGCTGGAAAGCCGGCTGCGTCGCCACCTTCGGCGCTGCACCCGATCTCAAAAATCATTTTAAAAGTCACTTCCTCACGGTTACATCCGTTCTCACAGTGTCGGAGAGGCACGTCTACAAATACCGGTGCAACCAATGTTCGCTCGCTTTCAAAACGATGGAAAAGCTACAGCTGCACTCGCAGTATCACGCGATCCGCCAGGCAACGAGTTGCGTGATCTGCGGCAGAAACTTCAGGTCGGTTCAGGCTGTCCAAAAACACGTCGACAGTACGCACTCGTCGATGAGCCCCGAGGACAAGGAGAAGTATCTCGAGTACCTCGCGAAGAACCCGTTTCTGAATAAGGAGGGTGGCTCAGGAGTGCTAGATCCAGTGCTCAACGAGATGCTCAAGAAGGAGAGCCTCCGTGACGCTGACAACGAACTTGTTCCAGCTGACAATGTCGACCACGAGCAGCCGGAAGAGATTGACGACGAAGACCCCGTTGATAGTACGTTCAAAGACGACTACATGAACCAGTCTCGGCGCGCGGAGGACGCCTACAACGATCCAAACCGCAAGTACAAGTGCCATCGATGTCGAGTGGCTTTCACCAAGCAGTCGTACCTGACGGAGCATCATAAGAGCGCGGGCCACCGCGCCAAGGTGGGACCCGTCGTCGACAAGTACAATGATCCTTCTCGGCCGCACCGGTGCGATATTTGCAAGGAAAGCTTCACCCAGAAGAGTATCCTTCAGGGGCACTACAATTCGGTCAGCCACCAGCACAAACTCAAGCAGATCACTCACCCCTTGGGTGGCACGGGTGCAAATAGTGTCCAAAACTCAGTTGGAGCCGGTCATCTTGGCTTGAAAGATGGTGCTGGCACTCCGTCTGCTCCCGGCACGCCCTCAGGCCAGGTTTCGCCCAGCAGAAGCTCTCCGTCGCCGGCCACCCTGGCCAATAACAATAACGTTATCGAAGAATCCGGCAAGCCGTTCAAATGCAACTTATGCAAAGTTAGCTATGGTCAGAACGCCACACTCGAAATCCACCTTCGCTCAGTTTTACACCAAAGTCGCGCATCAAAAATCCACGAGCTGGCCCTGCAAGGGCAGCTCGACCTTCAGCTGCCGCTAATCGAGCGACCCGACGATGACGAACAGGCATCAGCCGATCAAATTGCGTTGCAGAACTTCCAGCAGATCGCTCAAAATCTGCATAACATACAGAGTCTAGCGCAAAGCATCCAGGGTGTGGGCCATTCACAGAATGCAGCCGACAAGGAGAGAGAGCTTCTACAGCAGCTCCTGAACCATCTGGGCGGGCAGAACACCGGAGCGCAGCAGTGCCAGGCCTGCAACCAGTCCTTTCCCAACACCGATGCGCTAAATCAGCATCAAATGTTCTGTCCGATGACAAATGCCGCTGCAATACTGCAGAAGCAGGCACAACAGCACCAACAGAATGCGGCCGTTCAACAGCTGCTAACGGCATTGACATCTGGGGATGCCGTCAAGCTTCCTAAGGGAATACAGCAAGCCCTTAATCAGCAGCAAGCCAGTGTTCCACAGAATGTTCTGCAAAGTCAATTCAATCAGAATTTCGGCAGCGGTGTCAACGCCGCCGCCGCCGCCGCCAAGAAGCCGCCCATGTACAAGCATTTACTCGAGTCGTTTGGTTTCGACGTCGTCATGCAATACAACGAGTTCAACCAGAGGGTGAAACGTTCTGAGGACAACAGCAACAAGGATACGAAGCGGGAGGGCGAGGACACATCGGCGACGATGATGATGATTAAGGAGGCTAAGGATAACACCTCCGATGACGGGGACCTGGCGACCAAAAGCGCAGACAATAACGGTCAGGATAATGGGGCCGTGGTGCAGATTAAGCTGGAGGCCGACGGGGCGCCGCAGGAGACTCTGGAAAATAAGGAGGAGAAGGATCATAGTGAGCAGAAGACGCCCCCCGAGCTCCAGGAAGTAGCGAAGGATTCTGACAAGCCGGCAAGTGTCTCCGGAAAGCTCGACCTACCTGAGCTCAACCGATGCCGCTGCCCGGAGTGCGGCAAGGAATTCTCGAGCGTTTGGGTATTGAAGGCACACCGCGAGGAAGTCCACAAAGACGTGGTGCCTGTGGAAGTTGTCTCCAAAGTCGCGGAAAAGTTTAGGAACGACTTCGAGAACAAGACCACTCCCACTCCTGGGTCCGGCAACTCCGGAGCCGTCGGGACAGCAGCTATTACAAATGCAATTGCTTGCTCCGGCAACAACCAGGCACAGGCGACAGCAGCAGGCACTAACGGACCTACGGGCCCCAGCGCGAGCTCCGGCAGCCTCGGCGGTTCCGGACAGGGCGGCGCCTCGTCGGGCTCCGACGTCAAACAGGAGCCGTCCGAGAGCGTCCCTGAAGAGGCGAAGGTGCAAACGCAGGTGAAGGCTGCGCGGCGCACTAGCAGCGCCGCAACCGGCAGCAGTAGTAGCGCCTCGATCGCCTCTGCGGAAGCGCCGAACAAGTGCGGAAGTGCGGACTCGGCCCAGCCACAGCCACAAGCGAAAAAGCCTTCATTACCCAAAAGCGGACCGCAGAGCCAGAGCCACGACGGCACCCGATGCGACCAGCAGAGCGCCGAGCAGCTCGCCCAGGCAGCCCAACTGCAGATGCTCATGCAGATGGGTCTGATGGGCCTCCCGCCCCAGCTCGCCACCGCCCTCCCCCAACAGCTGCAGCAACTCCAACAGCTCGGCCAGCTACCGCCAATGCACCCCCTCTCAATGATGATGATGAACATGAATCCCCTGAACCCTCTGACGGCAGCGGCAGCAGCCGCCAATCCCATGCAGCAAGTCGACCCGATTCTAGCTGCCGCGGCTATCCAGCACGCCATGATGACCGGGCAGGATCCAGCGGCGATTCTAGCCGCCCAGCAGAAAGCCATGCAGCAGCAGATGGCTGCAGCTACGGCTGCCGGGGCCGATCAGACGGTGTTAGCGGCGCAAAAGAATCTCTTCCAGCAGCAGTTAATGCAACTGCAGTTGGCCGCTGCCGCCGCTCAGAATGCGGCCGGCGCAGCAGGCGCCGGTCCCGTCGCTGATCAGGCGGCAACCGCCATGGCCAAACAGCAGCAGCAGCTGCTCCAACAAGTGTTCGGCCAGATGGGACAGGCGCCTGATCCTCTGGCGCATCAGAAGCTGCTGCAACAGCAGCTCTCGTTGCAACAGCAGCAACAGCAGGCCCAGCAGGCTGCGGCCCAGCAGCAGCAGCAGCAACAACAACAACAGCAGCAGCAGCAACAACAACAGCAACAGCAGCAGCAACAACAGCAGCAGCAACAGAAACGAGCGCGTACGCGGATCACCGACGATCAGCTAAAGATCCTACGTGCCTACTTCGACATCAACAACTCCCCGACCGAAGAGGCTCTCCTTGAGATGTCGGAGAAGTCTGGACTGCCACTTAAGGTAAGCAGTTACTCTTACTCAGATACCGGCTCAGTTCTGTTAGCTGGCAGCCTATGGACATACCCTCTTGTACAGCACGAAGTCGATAACATTTGGCGACAACGGGGTGTGTCGACAAATCCAGCTGGCCCGGATCATACGTGTTTGGTGGCAACATTTTTTTTCAAATTCTCTCTCGAATACAACAGGAGCGTGGCATATCGTTTTCAGCAAGTGTTGTTGACGTCGCTGTTGTGTTTGTCTCGTTATTTCGTTCCGACGAATTGGTAAGGTAACGCTATGGTCATTATTGCAGGTAATCAAACACTGGTTCCGCAACACCCTGTTCAAGGAGCGCCAACGAAACAAGGACTCCCCCTACAACTTCAACAATCCCCCGTCCACCTACCTGAATCTAGAAGAGTACGAGAAGACCGGAGAGGCGAAAGTGATCCCTATCTCGGAAGTGTGCAGTTCCGGGGCCAGCGACGTCAAGCCGTTGGCAATCACCGCCGCGGCAGCGGCGTCAAGTCAATCCGCTGTCTGCCTGACGACCGATAGCACGGTGGCGGCGGCGGCGGCGGCGGCAGCGGCAGCCGCCGCAGCAGCAGCAGCATCTGGCTCAGCAGCCGACAGCAAAAAGCAACAACTTAATGCCCCATCTCCCGCCCCATCTCCCGCACTCAAACAGCCCACCCCACAGCCCTCGCCGGCGCCGCCCACGCCGCCCGTGCAAGTGATCAAACTCGAGTCGCCCGCCACACCAAGCGCGCCCAGTACGCCGAAACCGTCAAAGGCCGGCAGTACCTCCAGTGCCAATAAGGAGGCAACCGCTGCCCAACAACAACAACAGCATCAGCAACAACAGCAGCAGCAGCAGGCTGCGAATGCAATGGCCATCCAACAGCACGTGCTGATGATGGCTATGCTAATGGGCGAGGGCGGCGGAAAGGAGGCAACCGAGGGGTTTCAGGAGCTGATGAAGACCCACGAGCGGCTGCTCCAGGCAAAGCCTGAACTACTCAGCAACCCCGACCTGCTTCAGGAGACGCTGTTGAAGGAGATGCAAGTTCAAGCGCAGGCCCAGGCCGCGCTCGGTGCCGGTTCTCCGACGACAGCTCTGCTGCAAGCCAATTTGGCGGCAGCCCCGCCCTCTGCTCCAACGCCGCCCAGCGGAAAACGCGCCAACAGAACTCGCTTCACGGATTATCAGATCAAGGTTTTGCAGGAATTCTTCGAATCCAATGCCTACCCGAAAGACGATGATTTGGAGTATTTGTCGAAACTACTTAATCTCAGTCCGCGCGTGATCGTGGTGTGGTTCCAAAATGCCAGGCAGAAGGCGAGGAAGGTCTACGAAAACCAGCCGCAGACCTCCGAGGATGAAAGCGGACGATTCCAGAGGACCCCCGGCCTTAACTATCAGTGCAAAAAGTGCCTCCAGGTGTTCCAGCGCTACTACGAGCTTATCAAGCATCAGAGGAACTCATGCTTCAAGGACGAGAACCCCATCGCTCTGCAACTTAAGTCCGCGCAGGAGCAGCAGTCGTCCCAGCCGGATCGCCCGGAGAGCAGCGTCGGCAGCAGCCAGACGCCTCCAGACACTCCAGAGCCCTCTGGCACGCCCAAAAGCACGGCGTCCTCTGGGGCCAACCTCAGCTCGGAGCGCGCCCTGGCGGTCGCCCTGCCTGCTGCCCTTGCTATACAGGTAGCACAGGTGCAGGCTCAACAACAAGCAGCCCAGACGCCGGGCGCACAGCCACCCTCGCTTAACGCTCTAACCCCTCTGGCCCAGAGCCCTCTTGGCCCCGCCCTGTCCCCCACGGGTACACCCTCGGCGTCCCCAGCCGCAGCTGTGTCTGTCGGCGCGGGAACCTTTCGTTGTGACAAGTGTCCCTTGGTATTTTCACGGTTCGAGCAATGGCGTGAACATCAGGTCATACACGTGATGAATCCCGGCCTGTTCACCGGCACGCCTTCTTCAGCCCAACCCCAGACTCCCAAAAGCACAATAGCGAACCCAATGGCGACCGCCCAAAATTTGGCATTTCCGGGAATGATGGAGGATGGTAGTAATGGACAATGGAAGCGAAAACCAGACTCAGCCAGCACTGACGAGGAGTGCTCTCCAAGCAAGGACGCCAGCGGAGATGGCTCTCCAAGGTAAGCGTCCATCTTCGCAAGCAAATTGCGTTCGACGTCCACTTCCCTTGCATGGAACTAAGATCAACGAACGATCGGCCATCTTGAGGCTAATTCCGGCTTGCACGTTGCTTTGCTTCCTCCAGGGACAAACGACTGCGTACAACCATCCTTCCGGAGCAACTCGACTTCCTCTACCAGAAGTACCAGCAAGAGTCGAACCCCAGTCGGAAGATGCTGGAATCTATCGCGCGAGATGTCGGGCTCAAGAAGCGAGTGGTGCAGGTTTGGTTCCAGAACACCCGAGCCCGCGAACGCAAAGGCCAGTTTCGGGCCCACCAACAAGCCATCCACAAGCGATGCCCCTTCTGTCGGGCACTGTTCAAGGCCCGCAGCGCGCTAGAATCGCATCTCGCGACTCGGCACGCCGATCTCTACTCCAAGGGTGAGTTTCATTTTTCACTCCAGCGATATATTTTTACAATGTTAAGCCTAGCACTTGCAGTGCGCTCGTGGCAGTTGGGATCGGCTTCCGTCGTCTGCTATTCAAAAACAACATGTCTGGATGTTCACGTTTCAACATCATGTCGAAGATGCGGGATTTAAGGGTCAGAACAAAACAAACAGGCATTGGTACAGCCGCCGGTGTTCCACAGCCAATGGCAGACCACCTTTTTTTCGGTCTGTTTATACACTTGTTGTTGAATGGGAAACGAGTCAATCAGGTGCACTCGCTCAAGTTGCTAGTGAAATTTTCGTGGTGGAGCTCATTTTTTTGCAACATATCTTTTATTAGGCTTCTTTTCTTTTTCTTTTTTCGCTTTAGAAAAACGTAAGCGGCTTAGCTCTACACAGAAATTTCCACACCTGTCATCATGGTTGAATCTAGCGGTTAGTTTCTGGATTCGGGGAGACAGGCAAAAGCTCTATTCGACGAATCATTTCTTGTATAAGGGCTCCATTCACCCATACCCCCTCCCCTGGTCGATTTTCTGTCGTCGCATCGTCATTAAATATTCATTTGCGGATAGTAATGATGGTCTAGCAGTCGCATTGCAACCTGGGCTTGCTTGCTCGCTCGCTCGCTCGTCTCATTTGCCAATGTTTTCGCCAACGTGGTGACGGAACGTAAACAGGAGACACACAGGCCAGCGAGGCGCGCCGCGACGGTAACACTGCAACACTGCAGCAATAGAATGATGCCAGTCGCAGGAGGTCTTCGATGATCCGCCCGGTTGGCTGGCTCACCTCAGCGTTTAAGCTGTAGACGGCGTTGACCCTCAGTGGTTCAGCCCTGATCACTTTTTCTTTCACCGTCTCGTTGTCGTCGGAGCAGAGGCGAAGCGATGTGCGGTGGGTGGACTTGGCCGTTACTCGGCCCACCGACTGTTACGTTGAACACGACCGTGTTGGCTTATCTTGCCTTGACGTTTCCTCTCTCTCTCTCGCTCGCTCGCCCTATATCTCCCCTTTTTCTCACGGCTATTCACTCGCCATCCGGAGCGACGCCATAGGCCTGCCATACTCGCCGCCGTCGTCGTGCACTCTCTCTCTCTCTCTTCCACAAAGAGACCTCACGGGATTGCTAAGCAACGCGGCGTACGACGGATGACAGAGAATGGGAGAGCGTCAAACTAACGCGAGGAGACTACGACAACAACAACAATAGCAACAACAACAACAACGAGCCGGGAGAAAGCTCTTTACCAAGAAAGAGTACGATTGTAGGCTGGCTACTTGCTGTTTGGCTGCCCGGTGCCTTGGCTGAATGGTATAATTAGTCAACATCATCTCGTTCAGATGCAGACGCACTGCCGGCAACAGCAATGCCCCCCCCCGGTCGAGAACGGGCGCAAATCGTTCCTGAGTGTAGATGTCTCGTTCGATATTGTCCAGAACTCATCTACTAATTCTATCTCAAGCGAACGAGCTGCTCTGCGGCGTCATGCGCGACTATAACGTCATTTTGTGTTGCCAAGGAGCACTCTCATTCCAGGCCAGCAGTAGAAGTGGCGGTTATGCTGATTAGATGATGTTACTTAGATCTTTATGGATGGGCGGCGACATTTAGTATTGGGTTCATGTATTTATAATCAGTCATCCACTACTGATAGCAGCTGACGAGTAGAGGAGAGTAGTCCATGAGTGGAGTCGGTGCTCGAAATGGGACGATTGATCCTCAGGCAACATGGTGCATATCCGTCTCCGTCGCTCAGCTTTTTGTGATCAGCGCGCTAGCTTGACCCATCGCGTCATGTGGGGATAATGATAACAACATGAGATGTTGTCTGGCGAGGGTTGCGTTGAGTCCGATTTCGACGCGATCAGAATTCGAAGCTCTTCGAAACACTCGAAATGTTCATCGTGGCCGCGATCGCCGCGTCGTTATTGTCCTGCTGCCGGCTGCTGCTTCTCTCCGTCCTCCTCGAGTTTTATGTGTGATTCGCAAAAACTTCATTATGCCCGTAATGCCCTTACCCACGGCCGCCACCCCCCGCCCGCCCGTCCGTCCGCCTCGCTGTCGAATCAAACTGCTTACCTTTGTAATGACACTTCGGCGTAAAACACGTGAGCGTTAGCTGCTGTAATGGCGATGAGTTGATGAAGACTGTTTGTTGTCGACGTGGCAGGATGCATCACCCTCGATAACGTCTGCGCAGTCGCCGAGGAACCACGTAATGGCCACCTCACGCTAAAGCACATTGGACCTTTTTATAGGAAAAGTCATAAGTGGCTCTAAGCACCAAGCAGCAACACCGCGCTAAAGAGGACGCCGCCGCCGCCACCGGCCGCTCGACTGCTGCCGCTGTCGTTGCCGGCGTGTCGACTCGCTGGGGCGATTTGAAAAAGAGTGAGAACAACTAAGCAGCTCTGTGGCCTCTCTCTCTCTCTCTCGGTCCTCTTCTGTGGCTGATAGCCAACGCATAGCGCTCGGAAGGAATGTAAAAACCATCAGACTCAAAATAATAATAATAACAATAAATATATATATACGTCCGATTCAGCTACACAAAGCGCTCGTTCGTCCGTTGGTGGTGGTGGTGGTGGTGGTAAAGCCTTGATGACCGTCGGCCCGTCGGTGATATCACGCAGATGTAACGATGATATTCGCTATTGACTCCACCTCGTGTCCAGCGTGAGAATTAAGCGTTGCTCGAAAAGGTCCATACCCCCGCCCGACAACACCCCTCACACACTGTCTCAAGCTACTCACTCATGTACGGGATAATGCAGCCTCGCTCAACAGAGCTTGCCTCTATTGCGCATAAGAACACATCCACCTCTGGCTAGCCCCATGAGAGATTGCTTGGACTTGACAGTCTCTTAGCAGCCTATGCACGGTAACTAGTTCGGTAATGATTGTGTAATCCTAGTCGGCTAATCGAACACTTCAGTACTTTCAACGACTGGTGTGCCTGACCATCATTCAAACATGGGACAGTCGACGATAATCTCATGACAGGTCGATTCGGCATAATCCCCAGTACAGTTGTCACGAGAGCGCCATTTAGATGAAGCAGATTCGATCCGACTTGAAGATGGGTGACCCCCCGCCCCGCCGCCCCCCGCCCCCCGCGCGTCTGCCACCTTATCCCTTCAATTGGGCTCATTTCCTCAGACTAGAATATCCTATCAGGAGTTTTCCCTTGCTGCTAGATTCTCTCCCCTGTACGTCGCGTATCTCTCTCTCTCTCTCTCTCTCTCTTGGTCGTTCGCTGTCTGGGTTTCTTTGTCTCCTCTACGTAAGTGTGTCTTCTTGTTGTTTTTTGCTTACTCGCCGTCCATCGGGGCTGTACTCGTCCGGCGGCGACATTACACCACGGCGGTGACGGCAGCAGTGGCGGCGGCGGCGGCGCCGGCGAACGTCATGTTCCTCATTGGCTATCCAACTAGTATCTGAGTAGCAGAGTGTGAGCGCCGGACGGAGCAAGGGAAGATAAGAAGAACAGTGAGGCGAGAGAGAGAGAGAGTGATAGAGACAGCGAGAGAGTGCAAGTAACATAGCTAAATACCCCTGGCTGGCCCGAACGTAATTACAAGGCTCGTCCGTTGGTCGGCGGCCGTTTGGGCCAGCGCTTGCCCGGTGAGCGGTCGAACGGAACAACCCAACCGAATGGCGGGGAAGAGCGCCGCGTCGGATTGGCCGGTCGCCGCTGGCCCCGCCCCCAGACGCGCCGGATACACGGCAGGCAATGAGACGCGTTCAACGCAGGAGGCCGCCAGGGAGGCAGACAGCAACGAGCGTTGTCTGCCGCCAACAGCAACATCCCTACCGTCGCCACAGCGACTATGACTCTACCCACTACTAGAACTATCATATACAGACTGTGATCACTGGCGCTGTTGCTTGCTGCCGGTGAGCAATAAACAAACGACTGCGCCCATTATGAGCAGGGGTGGAAGCAAAAGCAGCAGCAACAACAACAAAAAAAAACGGTTATACAACAATCTCCTATGGCTGGTGCAAAGCAACGTACCCTGTATCATGTTCTTTCCTACTGATGGTAAACAAACATTGAGACGCCACACCAGCAAATCGCCAGTCAAATGATGATCGAATTGTCAAATGAGCTTCAGGGGCCTGGTGACGATTAGGTTGGAGAAGGACAGGAGTGATTGTAGGACTCATGGTGCTCGTGGCCTTCCGGGAGGATGAATGGGTCAAAGGGTCTTGGATTGATCCGATTGGGTACACAAACTGGTAGTTCGTTGTAATGAAAGGTTAGCTTTTCGTTGTGGTGCGCTTCATCAAGTATGCCTATTGAATAGATTGACTAAAGCTTATGTATATGCTACTCTGATTTCAGGTGAGCTGAACATCGACGCCTTCCCTGATGGCGACGCAGATAATTCGAACCCCGACGAAGTCGCGAACCCTTCATTCGCTGCCGAGGAGAGTAAAAACAACGTCGAGGAGTTCAAACGGTTCCTTGAGGAACTCAATGGTCCCACGGACCTGAGTGCGAAAAGACAAGGTAAGCAGGGCGTGTCAGTTAGCTACGGCTGGCAAAAGGATCAAGCTTAAGCTGATTTGTGCAACCCTGTCTAGCTCTTGCTTATGTTGCTCTCTCTCTCTCTCTCTTTCATGGGGTTGAGTTCGCTTACGGGGCAGCTTGATGACAAGGAGTAAAACAAGGTGATGGGGGTGGTAGCAGCGTCTCGGGGCTTTATACAGGCAAAGTGGAAAGTTCCCCACTTTCCAGTCTAAGCCAATGCGCCTGTGGCTTCTTGCAGGTATAGATATGCCGTCGACGACGACCACGACACCGTTGGACCTCAGCAGGCCGGATGAGCCCCACGCGAAACCGCGAACGGGACTGGCCCGCGCAGAGTCCGATTCCGACGATACTCAGGATCAGTACCAGAACGACGGTAACGACTTAAACATGTCCGAGAATGGCGACTCGGTGGTCTACTACGAGCAGCAGACCTCGCCTGGCTCTACCGAGGGCCGACCCGCCGCTCCTGGTGGTCAGGCCAAGCGCTTCCGCACGCAAATGAGCTCGGTGCAGATTCGCATTATGAAGAGTATCTTCCACGACTACAAGACGCCCACGATGGCCGAGTGCGAGAGTCTGGGCGCCCAGATCGGCCTGCCTAAACGAGTCATCCAGGTCTGGTTTCAGAACGCCCGCGCCAAGGAGAAGAAGACCAAGGCGGCCGCTCTCAAGATGGGCCAGGTACCCGAGCCCGAGCCCAGCCGGCCCGACCAGTGCGACATCTGCAACACCCGCTACGAGTCGTTTTCCAGCTCACTGCAGGATCACCTCTTCTCACCGAGCCATATCAACCAGCTTCGGACTTACCTCGAGCTCAACAAGGACGAGCTCGAACAGTCACAGTCGCAGGCCGCTAGCGGGCAGAGCTCGGGACCACCCCTTCCGATCTCGGGCCTCCCTCAGGGCCCCAGTCCCGGAGCGGGCGGCGATCAGGCCAGCTCGGCGTTCGGCCCCGAGCACAGCCAACTCGTGCAACAGCTACAGCTGCTGAGCCAGCTTAATCTTCAGCAGGAGCAGCAGCAACAGGCGTCGCTGGAAGACAGCGCTGTCTCGTCGGGAAAACCGGCTGACAACAGCTGCAACAACAACCCAACTTCCGGCGACGACTTTAGCTTATTTGCCGCCACGGGCGCAGGGGGCGTCAACAGTGGTCAGAATCAGTTCAGCGCCTTTTTCGGCGCACAGAGCCCGGCTGCGCCCCTCTTCAGCTCTGCTAGCCGCCAGTAAACAGTTGTCCGTCACCGTCATGGAACAACGATGAGCAAGATCCACAAGAACATGCCCGACTGAATAACGGTACTGATTAAATACGAACAATGATAACGATACCGGCTGCCGCAAGCGACCAGAGAAGAACGCAAGCTGAAAAAGACGACCACCGTCAGCGACAGCAAATGACGTCGTACGAAAATCGCAGCGAGCAAATGAAGACCTCTGGCTGACCACCAGCTGATGGACGGAAGGACGGCCTTACGTTTTTAGCGAAAAGAACGAATTGGGTGTGAAGAACTGTGGACTATTTGTAAGTGTCATCAAGTAACAACTACTATTACAACAAGAGCAGCAACAACAACAACATCGAAGAGAATTGAAGACCATCGAGATGAACATCAACGATCGACAACAAGCCAACGACATGATTTGCCGGCCGCTGCGAATCATTAACAGCAACGAATGCAAGCCGTGTACTACTGGGAAAAAGCAACAAGCAAACGTGGATGCACGCTATCGGACGCTGACTCGAAACCGTGCTGTATCGCGAATCGACAGTGTTCTGCTAGTACTAAGTGCACCCTAAACGTGGACGATATGAACGTGAGTGGAGAACGCATGTGGGTTTACGAGGAGCAAGTCACGCGTGGTTTTGTCATAATCACTAATCTACATCGATATTCATGAACACATACAAAACCTACACAAATACCATTTCTATACAGAGAGAGAGAGAGAGAGATCGAAAAAGAAAGTCGAGTGTCAACAGCAACATCAACAACCAATCAACGGCGTAAATAAGGAATAACTAATAAGGAAGCAGTAATACGAATCATAACCAACAACATTAATCGAAGCAAAATGCGTGCGCCAATTAAACGCCGCAAACACGCAAACAGTGTGCGCGTATATGCACACACGAAAGCGCAAACAAAAAAACAACAACAACAACAACAACCAGCAAATCGAAGGGCAACAACAGTGTCATCACACATCGAGCCCGAAGGCCGAACAAGCCGGCGCTCGGTACATGGGGCAGGCCAACCCCTCACACATAATATGATCATATCACCCCCCCCCCACCTCAGAACTCTGCGATCCGCATGAATCGCGGAACGCGCCACACCAGCGCGATCGGTGAGTGAAGATAATTGAACACCAGATGACGGAGATGCCCACGATGTGTTCTTCAGTTCTACTGTAGAGAGAAAAAGAGAGAGAGAGAGAGGGAGCGTGAGAGGAGACCATCGAGAAAATATGGCGAAGTCTGTGACACGGCTGTAAGGACATCCTAAGATAAGGGACAATATATATAAACATATATATACACACACACATATATATATAAATATATCTATATCTCTGTGGAGGCTGACGGCGATGACGAAGATAAAATGCAGGAAGTGAACAAGACCAAGTGACAAAAAGGATATACGTTAAGAGCGCTAGCCTGATTATGAAGGACAATATGAGGACAGCGATGAGGATGCGCCGATCTCCGATGGTGGGTTAGCCCGCTCGAGTGTATATATGCTAAATAATGATCGTAATGGAACGAAGACGAATGCTGATGGTAATAATTATTATAATAATGAGAAATACGAAGAATATTATTATATAAGAAGACGAAGACGAATCAGAATTATACGGACGATGGTATCCTAATGAAATGATAATAATAATAATAATAATAACAATAATAATTACAATACTAAATGACAGACATGACGCAAAAACAAGGGCATGCGTGGCTGTTAAGCCGGGTGCGCGGCCCTTAGGGTAACTCTCCAGTGTTCCTCATATATAAATATATAATAATAATAATATTAATAATAATATTAAAATACTGTATAATCAACTGCAAAACCAACACACTTGCTGCAGACAGATAGATGAGAAACAATAATCGTTCAGGTGGACTGCAACCAGAAAATAATGATAACAACAATGACGAAGAAGATTAATAACTATAGAAATAATAATAATTATAAAGACGGCAGACAAAGGCGACGATGCCAGCTTGATCCTATATATATATATATATATAAACGATTTCCACGATGCGCAACAAAATGAGCAAGATATAAGAAATGGAAATGCGATATGCTTAGTCGGACTATAAGCAAGAATAGATAACGAGGGAGCGAGCGAGCGAGAGAGAGAGAGCAAAGGGAGGTTAACTAATTAACGAGTTGTAGAAAAGATGTGCAATTTTTTCACTGTCCGAGTGGCATCACTAGCCGTCTCGTTTCATGTCTACTCCGGGCTACTGGAAATAGACAACAAAAAAAGGACGAACTCTGCCGAAAAAAAACGGCGATAATAAACACAAGTGCAGAAGGCAAAGCTCGGGCAAGGTGGGCCGTTGACCGCCGGCAACTGCTTTAAGAGACGCCCCCGTTGCATGGGGCTACCGCGATCACCATCACCACCGCGACCAGAACCTTGCCGTCTCATTCAATCGCGCACGACTGTTTCGGTATGGCTATTGGAACGCCGTCAGTGTGGCGGGTGCGTGGGCTGCTTGTTTCGTGCTGGCGGTGGTGGTGACGGTGGTGGATTACGGTGACCGTGCTGCGATACACTCAAGCAAAGCTGCCGCGGACCGGTTGCACCAGAGCCCGGCTAAATGCTATATGAGAGGCCGCCGTTCCATGTTGGGAGCGGCCGCCCACAAAATACGAAAGTTCCTATCTTTGGTGTGTCATTTGATAACAATGATGTGCTGATAACGATGATGATGATGACAAAGATGATACTAATAACGCGGTTCTAATGATGGCAAAGATGATACTAATGAAAGATTGATTGAAATGAGCAGACGGAAAAAAAATGGAGAGAGAGAGAGAGAGAGGAAGAGGGAGTACTAGTTGAAATTATAATAAGTTGATTGAGAGGATGAGGTTTGCAGAAGAACGCTGCGAGAAATTTACAGAAAACAAACAATAAACCAGTTGAGATACGTGAAAGTCGATAGAATCATCATCAGAATTGAACATTTGGACGGCATGTTGAATTTTTATCGACCATCGAATTGACATCGATGGCAATCAACGTCGCGGGGGTCCCCGCTAAACGCTCTCATCTCCTTTATCCTCTCACTGGGTAACCGTATGCCACTGACTGACAATAGACAACTTATGGACGACACTTCGTTAGGTGATCGACTAAGTGATGATGGACCTCCGGCGGGCGTAATGCTCTTGCGGATAATACGTGCATGAGAGATGCAAAAACGTTTCCTTTAACACTAGAGAGAATATATATAACGATAGAGACAGCGATAGAGTCTTCAGACGCGCACACGACACATCTTCGGCTTTTGGGGGAGGTCGGGAGTGTCAATTGTCGGGTCGTCTGAACTATTCTAGTAGCTAGATATACCATGTTGTATGTGGGCGCCAGATTGGAGCTATGTGTTTTTCTAGCTCGTCAAGATCTCTCCCCGAAAATGAAAGGTCCAGGTTCGTTCTTTTTCTCTACACACTGCGCTTGCATGCGCGGCTACCGTTGTCGCGATTAGATATTTTAATTATTATTGACGCGGCCATGTCTCACGAAGCCAAATTGTCCTGGCGGCGGGTGTACGAACGGTGAGCCTGTTCATATATATATATATATATATATATATATAATAATTAGCGAAATCTGTCGAAATTCCCCCACTTCTCGCTAATCAGCCACAAAGCCCTTCCTTTCTTGAACTGTGCATTGTGAAGGCCTACAAATGAGCGAACGTTGTCAGGCGAGTGCAGCGCTAACTAACTAAGAGAAAGAGAGAGAAAAAATACTACTGGGGAAAGCTCAGGCAACAACACATGTACATATATACATATATATATATATATACATACATACATACACACATAATTGAAGAGAAAAAAACATCCGTCATAAAGCAATGGTTGAATATCGCAGCAAGGCGACACCGTCTGCCGAAGCTCTGCCTATTCGAGGATGACAATGCAGAGGTGACAGAGATGAATTGGAATAAATAGAACCGGGAGCGCAATATCGCAACACACAGAGCAACAACAACAACAACAACAATAACAACAACACAAAAAAAAAGTAAGAAAATTGTGGTTTTCTGGTGAAGAAAAAAGACACATTGAAAAATTCTATAAAATCTCACCGAAAAGTCATGTTTCGCTTTGTCGCCTTGTCATCTGCTGCTGCTGCTGCTGCAAAATGAGCTATTTATTTTACTTTGCATAAGTCCTCTCTATTACCGGTGTGTCTATGTTAAATTTGTGTCTTTATGTAGTTTACTTTCTCTTCGATGCTGTTGTTGTATTTGTGTTTTCTGTTGCGTACGCCTCCGAGGCCTGTACAATAACGTTACAATGCTTAATTATGCCCACTACTATAATTAATTAATAAATTAGTTAGTTAGTTAATCTATAAATTGTTGTTCATGTTAGCGGTAATACTGACCGCTGCCGATTTGAACGACCGCTGGAGCCGTCCTACTTTTCGTCTGAACCACCTGAAAAACAGCTCCCCAAACATTCGCCGTTATTGGCGATACTACGGCCGAAGGGTGGCCCACAATCGGCGAATTATACTTTGTTATCCTTGTGTACATAAACGATTATAATTATTCCTATTCTTTATTAATTTATGACGAAATAAGCAGTGGTCCCTTAGTAATGAATACAGTGGCATACTGGCATACTTGCGCAGAACTGACAGAAGTGAAGTTTGAAACGGGGTAGCGGACAGTGAAAAATGATTGAATCAGGAATACCGCTACGCGCAGCAGCAGAAGCATTGATTCGAGATTGTGTGTATGGTAATAATAAAGGCTATTGATAATAGTAATGATCTATAATAATTAGAGCGGAACACAATATTAGCAATGGACGCGGACAATATATATATATATATAAATGAATAGAGAAGTAGAGGGACGGAAAATTCGCACGCGGCTAAGTTCGTAGGAAAGTTAAGTAAGAAAAACAGCACAGCCGAACGAACTGTGTCTATCTATGTCCGTATGAGTAGGTGTATGTGTATGTGCGTGTGGGTGTGTGGGTGTGTAGACGCTCGTGCGGTATGAAGCGACAGATTGACAGAGAGAGAGTGGAAAGGTGGATGAATGCAGGCAGATGCAGGTGGACTTGTCGATACAGGAACACGTAATGGTGAATACTAGGCTAGGTGTAATTTATTATTTGTCAAAACGAAAATCAAATCGAATAGACGTCGCGAACAGATGATGCAGAGAGAAAAAGGGCGATTGTACGGCAATCGCAGCAATTGTGGGTGTCTGTCTGAAACGCGCTCGTCTGCGTATCGACGGGACGCGGTCAATACTCGTAGCCGACCGGGCCGCCACGGGTGGTCACGTGGTTATGGGTTACGGGTGCGGCTTGGCGCGCTCGATTGGCGCGTTCACGATGTAGAGCGACAAGGACGAGGAGGAGATGATGATGGTGGTGGTGGTGGTGATGGTGGCGGCGGCGGCAGTGACGGACGTAACCTAAGTATGCAGCACAATAAGCAGAGCAGAATGAAAATGATGATATTGATGACGAAAATGCTGATGATGATGATGACGATGAAAATGATGATGCTAATAATAATAATAATAACAATGACGATAGTGGTGACGATTATGAGAGAGACTAAACTAATGAGATAGAGAAACAGCAGAGAGATACGGACAACTGGATACATTGAAGAGCATTGGTCGAGTGTTCCTAGGTAGGGCTAAAGGGAGAGGAAGACCGAGGGAGGGATCGAGAGAGAGACGAAACAGAACGTTTAAGGGCGGGAACGGTGACGATGATGTCTCCACTGCTGCTGCTGTCAATGAGTGGCAGATAACGACGGTGGATCAGCGAAAAATGAAGGATGATAAAATTTGACGAAAAAAAACGACACGTATCGCGCCACCCAACGGTAAATGAAGAACAGGCTATGGAATGAGTGTGACGAAGATGTTGGGGAGGGCTCTCTCGAGTGGTATCGAGAACGGCAAGGGGTAACATAATTCTAATGATGACGATGATGATGGTGAATGGAAATATAGAGTGATGAAATAATAATAATAATAACAATAATAATAATGATGATGATTATGATGATGATGGAGGTCATCATGATCAGATGATGGATGCATCAGAAGTGGGAATAGTGTCAGATAGGTGAAATGAAGCTGCTATGGCAGGAGGTAGTTGGGATTTATCAACTACTACCACGAACGCAATCAGGATATGTAGAGAGGGAGAGAGAGGGAGAGAGAGAGAGTGAGGGCGAAGCAAAAGAGAGAGGACGACTGATTGAGAGAGGCCTGAGGACTGAGATGGCTGATTGCGAGTCGAGAATGATTGTGTTCATTGTAAATTGTTGGTGGATAATTATTAAGTAATAATAATAATAATAATAATGAGAACAATAATAACGACAACAACAACAACAACAACAAACCAAATAAGTAAATAAATGAAACATTTATATATCAAGAAACAGATATTAATGATGTCATTATTTAGTTACTAGTTGGTAAAAAAAAAATATATATATATATATATATATATATGTATATATATAAAATATTTGTATATTAGGTGTTGGTCCGAGGGAATCTGTTGTGAGGATAGGGCGTTGATAGGACAGAGCGCTTTTCTATATTAATTACGATTAGAAGAATCTCAGCGTAGATAGAGAGAGTTGATCAGAGAGTTAAGTGAAATCCGTGAGGGCTCTGAGCTGATGTCAACAGGTATCTGTCTGTTCCAAGGAATATATATATATATCTAGGCTTTAGTGTAGTTTATTTTCGTTAGTTTAGCACAGCGGGAAATACGCCACACCTTGAATATTTGGCGACATCATTCATCGCTTATCATTCATTTCAAACCGGCGCCGTCGACAGAAAAAGACTGTGCGCAAAAAACTTCATCAACCTATTCAAAAACATAAACAATCGATCGCCACTCATTAAGCGACATTTAGCTTAACAGAGCAACACTGATCTCACGTCCTCCCTCGACCTCAGCTATCAGTGACGACTTCCGCAACCTTCATCAGGGACTTCATCTAGACCCGGCAGTTGTCCGATATCTATCCTGCTATTGTCGTTGTTCCCCTGGTGATTGCCGCAGCGGCCTCGGCGACTTCATCCCAACTGGCCTCGTTCAGGTCGGTATCTTCATTCTTCATTCTCTTCCCGCTCTTAACAAGAGAAAGAAAGAAAGAGAGAGAGAGAGAGAGAGAGAAAAGAAAAAGAAATCGAAGTCACTTGTTTTCCCGTATCTCCCCCTCCTCCTCCTCCTCCTGATCATCATCACCCGCCACCACCGTCATCAGCATCATCACAATCGCAGCTGCGGTGGTTGTCCTTCTGATCTCCTCATCTTCCGTGCGTGTCCCCTTGCGCCCCCTGTTTGTGGCAGGCGCTCTCCCGCAGAGCGGCGTCACTGTTTTCTTGTTTTCTTCGTCGTTGTCTTCTTCTTCTTCTCCTGAATTTTCGTCTCCGCTTTCCTTTATGACCCTCGTCGCTCACTTGACGCGTAGACAGCGGCGGCGTAGAGTTGCCGTAAAGCCAACGGCTACGTATGCTCCGCGTGTACGTATGCTCCGCGGCGTCGGCGCCCACCTTAGTGGAGGCGGCGCGGCCAAATTTCCCGCTTGATTTAGCCTCATGTTATTCCCTTTTCGACATCTCCCTCTCATTAACTATCGTCGTCCTTCTCCAGCTCAACTTAACTCACTCACGGCTGTCGCTTGTCTCCCTCGTATTTGCGGATGCGGCTTCCTGCGGTGTCTTCTGTTTGAGGAAACCGCCGCTGCCGTCTCGGACCGGCGCGGCACTCAGCCAGATTTTTCTTTTATTTTCTTCTCACCATAATTTCTGTTATTTTTCTGATCTGCCTCCCCTTTTTGCTCGACTTCGTTTATTTTTCTGTGCCCCCCCCCTCGCCCCCAGCACACCCCCGTCGTACGTTCTATTCAGCGTCTTGCCGACCCTCATCGCCGGCAGACAACGTTCCCCGGCCGGCGACAAACAAAGGATCGCCATTATTAAGTCAAATAAGTCGTCGTCGTCGTCAAGCCAATAGTTGAAGTTGCTTCTGCTGATGTTGTTGTTGTTGTTGCTGTTGTCGTCGTCGTTGACTTCAGCCGAAGGCGGCTGCTACAGAGGCTATGTCACCAGCAGCCGTCATCTCGCTGTCAGTATAGCGGACCCGGAGACCAACGCCGGGTTGGCTATCGTAGCCAGCAACCAAAACGGGAGCCTGGTAGAGTGCAGTGAGTCAGTCAGTCCGTCAGTTCGGTTGCTTGGTCGCCTCCAGCGGCAGAGGCAAATGCGACCCCTCGGGAGTCGGTGGAATCTTCTCTTCTCGCTTGTCCTCAGAAGGCAAATGGCGATGTGGTGGCATCTGCCCGTAGTCCGTGAAGACAAACAATTCAACATATTGTTGCCGGCGTCGTTGTCACCGCGGACGTCATCTAAAAACGAAAAACTCAAAGGAGAGAAAAGGAGAGATCCGCCTGAGTCGGTCGCGTCATCTCTTCGCTTGTCTATTGCTCCGGCGTCCATCCGATGTCAGCGGCTTCGGTAGATGCCTCCCTCATTGGTTCGCCCACCGGTTCAGGCTGACTCGATTCCACCCGTGGTGGAACGGGTGATGTCCCCCGCGGCCGGAGAGACGACGTCCTGCCCGCGGCTGATTTCGCCTTTGTAGCTCGACTCACGAGACGAGTGAGGTGCTATTCGAATATATACAGGGGCTATACTATGTATGGTACAACACTGGTACACAAAGGTACACGGACTGTTGTCGTCCTGGTGAAATCGTCCTGCATATTTACTTACTATTTGATTTAATTTTCAAGGAAAATCATGGCAATTCTATAGTTGGCTCTGCATTTGAGCGTAAGCGCTAGATTAAATCAGAACAAGGTCCACTGTGTGGCATATCGCTGTATTATCTCTGATGCTGAGAATGACATCGCGCTCGAAACTCTCAGGATTTGGCCACGTCAAATAAAAGGACCCGCGCTGTGATTGTCTTCGCAGGGCGTCTTGGTACGATCAGATAGAATAGTCAATGATCGGGGTACAATCACATTTCGCTGCGAAATTTTCGAAACATATCAGAGACGTCACCATCAAGATGGGTACTTTCGCGACAGCTATCGCCGAGTCACCTGTATCATTGTTGATACGTTATTTAGTGCGCAACCCGGGTGATCCCTGTACGAAATTACAAAAGGTGCATCCAGGTCACTGCGTTTAAGACAAAGAGATTGTGGCTTTTTTAATAAGACGTTATCCTCTCTCTTGCAGATCAAATGGAAGTAAAGTTTGTAAGACCTAGAATCGATCCCGCCTCTATCCAATGGCCGAAAGGGGGTGTATTCACTCATCAGGTGTTACCACTTGATAATGTAACATAACTTTGTGAGCTCAAGTGCCGGATTCTCCTCAGGACATCTAGTAGCACATAAGAAATATCCGGCCGCTACCTTAGCTGTGTGTGCCACCCATTCTGGAATTGGATAATCTTTACTTAGCCAACGCATCACCCTCTGCTTATTTGTGCTCTCTTCTATTTTATTTATCACATCTCACTGTATATGTCTGTTTGCAGTATATGTCACGAGTGACCTCTGTCGATCGCTAGGAGGACCAGACCCCTACCAGATATCTGGTCATAATCGGCCGTTCTTTTTGCTATTGAGCAGTGACTTCAAACACGGTTGACCATACACGAGTTGACGTTTGCAGTATTTCTGAGCTGAGTGCCAAGCTGAAGAAGCCCTTTGCATTGAGCTGTGTGCTGCCGAAGTAGCGATCTCCATAGCAGTGACGGGGAGGACTCCCACTGTGTGTCAATGCAGTGTTGCTGCTGCTGCTGCTGTTGTCTCAATGCGGCTCCCTTGCCAATGTCACTGTCCGGGCCTCCGTTCGCGACAGACCAACGAAGCCACGATGAACAGGCGTACGGACGAAGCGGTAGACACTGGCTGCATCGGCCGGCGGCTGTGTTCACTGGTGGACACAGCAACAACAAAGGCTGGAAGGGGCGACGGACGATCGCGGCCCGCTATGACTACGTCCACGTACGATGGCAGTGGCAGCGGTAGCAGGCCTGTCGCGGCACCGGCCGGGCAGACACGAATCCGAAGCCATCTTGATTATTGTCTCTGACTCTCTCTTTTTCTTTCTTTCTCTTTATCTCTCGCTTTCTACCACGACGTTCATTGCTGTTTCAACGTTGTTTCGACGCGCTTGCTTCGTGTTCGCCACGGCCTCCACCGTTTCGCCATCCTGGAGTGCGTCTCCCTCTTTCCCCCTCTCTCTCTCTCTCTCTCTCTCTCTCTCTCTCTCTCTCTCTCTATATATATATATATATATCTTTCCCTCAGACTCATCTCATTTTCTTTCTTTCTCGCGCTCGTCGCTTACGTCGCTTGTGTCTTCAGTTTTGTGTGTGTCTGCATGTTGCTCTGCCTCTGTATATATATATATATATATATATATATATGTATGTTTGTGTGACGATGATTCTCTGTGACGTTTTTTATTTATCTAAAATTATAGCCACGACCAATGCGGTGCTGCCGCGTCGTCTTGACGCGGTGTCGGGCTGGCTCGCGGCCCTACTCGAGCATCAGCAGCAGCAGCAGCAGTAACAACAGCGGTGGCCCCGAATCTCCCGCTGCCGCCACCGCCGCCGCGTCAGGAGGAGCAGTCTGCTATGCTGCTGCTGCCGTTTACGCTGTTGCACCAATGCGGTCGGTTGGTCGGTCGGTCGGCCGCTCGTGGCGCACAGGTTTCTGCGGAGCTGACGCTGGCGGAGGCTGGCCAGATAGCTAGCTCGCTCGATAGCTCGCTGGGATCGCATTGTATCGCGTTGTTTTCGTTGTTGGAGGTGAATGTCTTGAGTCGGTCGGTCGTCGACGGCGACGACGACGACGAGTACCCGATCCAGCTGTAACGCAAAGCCGTAGTCGGTGATTGTGGTGGCGTTGGTTCCCATTCTCATTCGAAGAGTCAGTATCTGATCGACGGTGACTGTGGCCTGCGCTGGCGGATTCGCACGATCGCAGACCAAATATAATATTAGAATACATTGCCATCGCCATTGGCCGGCGTTTGTCCGAGTTTTGAGATCAACGCTCAGCGATAAGCGAGTGAATAAATGTGCCGTGAATGAATTCACAGAACGGCGACATCTAGTCGGGTGACAAATACCATTGTTCTCAGGACTCGCCCCATCATCGAGTGCTCATCCGACGTCAAGGCGGACGTATAAGGCAGTGCAAGTGGCAATGAGACATACCTACGGATATGTCCTGTGCAATGGTGGAGGTATATATCCCTACTGGCAAACACGATTCGCGACCTTCCGCCAAGGTTACTCGTTCGAGGTTCAGGCTGAGAGCAGCAATCGGGTGATCGGGCCTCGAAAACGAATGGGCTTGAATCGCTGGGAAAAAGTCGCCAATTCTAATCTCCGATGGAATACTTCGGATACATAGAAGAAGAACTCTCTAGGATTTACGCTGCAAAAAAAATTAATTAATCATTTCTTGGTGCATTTCCTTTTGGTCAAATAAGCATTGCATTACATTTGTAATGTAATACAATCTAAAAAAATATGCATCCTTCGATTCGACCACGCTAGTTGTACTGTACTAGTGGTACTGGCCTGATCTTCTGTGGCATTCACCGATTTATTTGTGGCCTTTATAGATTTATTTAACAATTAGATAGCATCGAACGATCGTCATCGATACATAATACCCAGCTGCGTCGCTGTCTCGAACAAAGGTAAGGTCTCTTCCACTGGGAACAAGACGGAGCTGCTTAATGACGTTCCCCTTGAATTCAGGTGAACAACCCGGACTCGACAACAGACTGCTTCGTTCCAACCACCACTGTCCGCGGTGGTTGCCTCAACCAGCCGGGGCCGCCTTGACAAGTTCGTTTCGTCCGATTGAGCCGGTAACTCAATGGACACCTAATTGGAATTTCAAAGCCAACTAATTATGACAAAAAGATAGTACAAACTGAGATTGCCTACGCAGCAGGTATTCGCGTATATCACTCTCAATAGCCCTTAACACACAGCTCTAGTACATCTAATCTAGCTAGATTTATTAGCAAAACAAAACGGAAAAGCCAACGTAGTCAATGGGATAGATTGTCATTGAATGCGTGGCGAACCCAGCGTGACGTCGTTTTTGGCAAGAAGCAGCCAGCCAGCCAGCCAATAGCACTCGTAGTGTAATAGTCACCACAAATAGGGGTAGAGAGAGAGAGGGTATATAAAAGAAATCAATAAAGCACCCGCCTCATTTTCGATAGAAATTCTAGTCTAATGACTGCGTTACTTCGTAAGAAAAAAGCCCTTCTTATAATGGCCGACACCACGCAACGCGAAGACTGCCGCTTAATTATTACAAGTATTTAGATATATAGCAATGACAATGGCACGCGGATACAATACGGAATAATGTGAAAAGTCACTCTTAGCGTGTGCGCATGTCTTGGCCTTCCTAGACATTGAATTCCTACATTTTCACCCTCATTGTGTAGTTGATGAGCGTCGATTTTGTAGGGTACCCTTATGCAGACGAGTGTGTGTCTGGTGTGTGTGTGGGTGTTTGTGGATCTGTTCCTGATGTCGTGAGACGAGACCCGATAGATTCGATACATCTGCTAACTATTCCCGATGTGGTTTTTGACGGTTTGAGATCTACTGTATCATATACAGGGCCCGAGACAACGAAAGTCAAAGGTTTGGAACATGCCGCCATCGGCTTGTTCAGATGAGGTTGGTCGACCAGATCGATTGGTTGGCTGGGGTCGTCGTTTTCGTTGACGATCATTATGGGGTTCCTTTGCCAGGGGCGGCAGTGGCGTTGTGTTACTGTTGGGGGTGGAGATCTTCACGACCGGCGGTACCGGCCCAGCGTTGTCATTCCCTTGGGAGGCGCTGAACTGCGACGCGAAGACCAACTGGGTCCGTTCGAAAATTGTGAATTGTCAGAGGAGGGCTAGAGGAGAAACGTTTTGGCTTCCTTCGAGTTAAACGCAGCCACCATTAGTTGGTCTTGGCGGCAGTGGCCGCCGCTGCAGTCACTTGGCCCTCGGCGTGCTGCTTGGTACCTCCTAATGTGAAAGCAGCGCGTACTCGGCAATTTGAATCGAAACTTTTTTTTTCGTTTCGTACTTGTTGTTGTTGTCGTTGTCCTGTTTTTTGTTTGGCCGTCCAAGCAGGAGGACGATACAGGAGACAAGGCCAATGTGCACGTCAAGGCGGTTAGGCTCGCCTGCGCTTGTACGCCGTGTCCGTAGGGACGCCGTCGCTCTACCGTGCACGCCATCAAGGCACCTGCAGGTCGCTGCACCGCTGCCGGTCCTCTAACGTCACACAACGAACAGCGACTGAACGAACGACAACAGACGATACCAGCACCACCACAAACAGCACAGTACGAGCACCGAGAAAAAAAAAGAAAACAACAACCAACAAGATAGGAAAATCCCTTCGCCTTCAGATCAGCTATTTTCCTCATCATCTGAGACTACACCATCATCAGACGCTCTCATCCCGAGGCACGACAGCTAGCGCTGGTCATCAGGACGCATTCGAAATAGGCGAGCAACATCCAACCCCACTCACGAAGCATATTGAAGTAAGCTGAAAAATGCGTCTGGTCATTATAACGTACGCGCATATTAGAGAATAGAATAACGTAACCCATTTCATTTTCTGCAGTCTCGACTCACTCTCTCACGTATGACATATTATATATATTTTACCTTCTCCCTCGCTGCCGCTCAAAGTTGCAGAGTCATATCGCCCTGGTGGGAGGTTGGACTCAAGCACGAATGGCACAATTAGAATATTGTGTTGAGATAATGCCTGACCGTCAAGCCAAGCCAAGTGGTGAACCAGGAGCGCCTGCCTAGTCAGCTACCCTGCGAACATTATGCGGACATTATCGATGTTGTCGTTGCTGTTGTTGCCGTTGTTGTTTTTGTTGCTGCTGCTGCTGCTGCTGCCGCCGCCGCCGCCGACGACGACGACGACGGCGGCAACGACGCGGTTTGAGCGCGCTTCGAACGAACGCCACTTCGAAGCGAGTACGCTCGCTGCTATAGTACGCTTGGTGCCTGCCGCCTGCTTGCCTTTGGTGTCCAATGGCTCATGGCTCTTTATACAAGATGGCGGCGACGGCGACGGCGACGGCTGCTGCTGCTACTACGGGGTACTACAACGAAGCGGCTGCTTCTATCCGACAAAGAGCCGAGAAGGGATGGCGTCGCGCAACCCATAATTACGCGCCGTTCCATCCCGGACCGTCCGTGGTCTTCGTTCTCGACCACGTATTCATTCGCTATATTATCGCCTGCTGGACGCTCACCGGTCTGGTCTGTCTCTCTGCCTGCGGTGCTTGCCTGTCGGCCTTTGCTCGCCTCGTCCGGTCATCGTCGACCATCGCACAATACGCACAGTGCACGTTATGGCGATGCCCACTCGCTTGTTGGCTGGCTGGCTGACTGGCCGGCCATCGTCTCAGACTGCACCTCAACACAGCAAAGGCCGTCGGTAACGCCTGTGGCAGAGGCAGTATGGAGGCGACGAGACGGCACTTGGTTCTTTAGTGTTACCCGGGCTAAAGATGGTATCATAATGTGACCCCCTCCACCTCGCCCGGCCCCTGGCCCTGTTTCACAGTCCTTTTCGATAGATAATACCCATACGGCACCTCACAGCGACGGCGGCGGTGGTCGACTTCAGCCAAAGCCAAACTGGACTGGGTCGAGCAGAAACAGCAGCAGCAACACCGCCGCCGCCACCACCACCGCCGCCGCCGCCGTGGCAGAAGCAGCAGCAGCCTCAACAGAACCGAGATGAGACGAGGCGATGGCTCCATCCTGCTTCTTCTTGACATCCTTACCGCCATTTGAAAATGTTGTAGCAGTGGTAGTTGTAGTGGCAGCAGTGGTAATAGCCGTAGTTGGTGCATGAACTTAATGTCACCGCCAGTTCTATCTGTCCATATGATATCGGTTGGCTAGCTGGGCTGGGCTGGCTGGGTTTGGTTGGTTGGTTGGTGGGTTGTAATAGCGGCAAAATGAGCGGCGATGACTACTACCAGCGCTGCTGCTGCTGTCGACGGTTCTTGCGGCAGTTATAATATAGTTGGCTGTTACTCGAGCTTCTGTCCCGTTGGCCGTACCTATAATAGTATTGCTCAGCCGGTTGGTTATGTTGCCGCTACAGTGGCGCGCGAACTGTTGCGCACAGCATTGAGAGATAGCACTGCAAGAGCTGCCCATTGGCCACCGCATCAACAGCAGATCTCGTCGGGTGCTGTGCTGTTGTCGACGAGTTACCCCATCTGTCCAGCCGCCTCCGACGCAGTCCGCCAGCCCCGGCAGAATTGGAATTGGAGGGGGAAGAAGGTGGAGAACGAGACAGACGTTCGTTCGGGTGGGGTGAGTTAGGGGAGACGGGGGTGGGGGGGTGGGGGTAGTAGTCGTAGTGGTTGTGATGGTGGTGGTGGTGGTGATTCAAGAGGCAATCGGTTGCTTGCTTGCTTGACGCCACCGCCGTCGACGTCGTTGTCGTTGCGCGAGTGAGTGCACTGGACGCAGCAGTTCGAGCAGCAGAAATGCACTCACGGCGGAGAACCGCTTGGCCGCCAGCCTATCCGCCGCTACTTAAGTGGCCATTTAGGAGTTCCCAGCGCTTTTGCTGAACGCTTGCATGACCGAGCGCCGCCGCCGCCGCCGCTGCCGCCGCCGCCATGCTCTATAGTGACAGCCGATGGTGATGTCTTGGCTGATTCTCATTTCTTGTCTCAATCTCCTCGCTCGCTCACACAGTCACTCCCCCTCCCTCTGTTTTTTCTCTCTTTCATTCTCTCGTTCGCGCGCAACCTTTCGCATGAGATGATGCCTTGTGATTTAAGACGCCACGTCGATGACGCCGACGATCCTAATAACGCTGCCGCTGCGGCTGCTGCTGCCTCCGTTACAGCCACTGCTACAGCTGTTCATGCTCGGGAAGGATAGATTGAGATGACGATGATGAGCTCGATGACTTCAGTGGCGACTCCTCATTGCGCATTCGTGATCAGCAGCTAAACTGCCGCCGCTGCCGCCGTCGTCGCCGGGGCTGAACATCGCTGCTGTGCAGGCCCCCTACACGCGGGCCGCTACTGTCCGTTCGGTTCGCTGGCGGCCCGGTCCGCCAACCAGATGAAGGCAGGAGACGAACGCTCCGATTTTATGCGCGAACAGCAGCAACAGCAGGATAGCCAGACAGACGGTAAGAGATACATAGCTAGATAGCTATACACCGTAGTGAGTGCATGAGAGAGAGAGAGCAAGAGAGAGAGAGAGGGCGAGGGGGAGAGCCTGTGCAAATTGTGTGTACCTGCTTTTAAATTTTTCCTCGATTTTTGCTACTACTTTTCTTTTGCTTCTTCGTCTTCGGCATCTTAAGACTTCTCCAAAATGGCCCCACTGGGCAGTTGTTTCTCTTCTTGCCAACGGGCGGTGGAGCCATGGACTACATCTGTCTCATCACAGCACGAAAACTGCGGCCACATAAGGTGGGGTAGCACTGTGCGCGAATCCGCTCTCTATTCCACTGGTGTGTTTATCTCTCTCTCTCCCACTTTCTATCTCCTCTCCGTAGATGTGCGTTTATTATTTTGTGTGTACTGCTGACTACCATAGTGAGTCAGTCAGTCAGTCGTTCAACGGTAGTCATTTAGACTTATCGTTCTTATGGAAACATGGCCAGTTCGATTCGATCTCGACGAGAGAGAGAAAGAGCGAGCGCCCATGTGGTTCTCTGTGTGGGATTCTGTCCGACGATAGCATAACGATGTCCGAGCATAACACTCCCCGGATCTACAGTGGACCTCTCTGAGCGTCGGTCGTGGCGCATGATGAGGAAGGTGGCAGCTAATGCAGTTCTTTCCCGTACAGGCTCACTACAACTGTATCCGCGTATTGCAACCTTGCTACAATGTATAGTGGCTCAGCGCTAGCAGATGCGGTGACTCGGCAGCCTTCGCCTGGGCGAGCAAATCGAAATGTGCATTCAAATTCATTGCATTGTTTTTTTCTCTCCATACCACTTCGAAGTCGATCATGATGATGTTCGTGCTGCTGCTGCTAATGCAGCTAGCTAACTTGCTTTTATCAATGTTGCCGTTGGCATCGACATTACTTGTCTTATTGTCGTTGTTGTTGTTGTTGTTGTTGTTGTTGTTGTTGTTGCTTTTCATCGATAGGTTTCATGTTATCATTTTGACTTCTCATCTCTCTCTCTCTCTCTCTCTCTCTCTCTCTCTCTCTCTCTTTGTTGTATTTATTCGCTCTACGACATGAAGACTTCCATTGACGCTGATCGTAGACACATTTCTGTAGTTTTTACGCGCACACACACGCATACACACATATGCTTTAGCACGGTAGTATTATGTTGTGGTAGTAGTATATAGATATTACTATTATTGGTCGTAGTCTCTCGCTCTCCGTTTCTCTCTGTCAGCTTGTTTGTGCCAGCAAGCTGTACGTAAGCTATTTGTCTGCTTGCCAATCCGTCGAGATCGCGGGACTCGACATTCATCTCGCTTACACATAACGCATTACGTAGATTATTACACCTAGTACTACAACTATGGCACCACTGTTATAAGTACAACCTACTAGCGTCGCAGAAGACGACGTCAAATGGACGCTGCAGAACACTCCCGCCGTCACCCACGGACAACGACTGTACTGCTTTTTCGTCTCGTTGTCTTCACAGTGTCGTCTCGTTCATCGTCCAACCTCAACAGCGACGAGGGTCCCCTGCACTTCTGCCTTACACATTAGATCTCCTTCATGCATCCCCTCCACAATTGTGAGTAAGTCCATGTCAGTGGCGCTGTGTCTGACTGGCCGTTGTCGGTGTCAGAGTATCCGTATCTATTGTGATACATAGAAGTAGTAAGTGTAGGGTGGTAGCGTTCGCGGCGGTGTTGACGGTGGCGGCCACGGCAACAGCTGCAGCAGCAGCTCAGCGCAGCTTAGCTGCCTTCTGCCGCTGCTGCTGCTGCAGTCGGCATTCGGCAGTTGTTTTCTTCAGCAGGAATGACTGCCTTCCTGCTGTTGGGTCCGCCTGTAGAGCCAGTAAGATGCTGGCCTTGTCTGTCTCCTCCGCCTCTCCGCCTGTCGGTCTGTCGGATCTAATCTAAAAATCATCAGATCTGCATTAAGTTCAATAATGCGCCTCTCACGAACACAACTCTACGACTGAACTCTGTTCTGGCCGTGTCGGCTGCACGTTGCCCAAAATGTCCAATGCCGCGGCGGCAGCCGCACCGGCCGCCACCGCTGCCACCGCTGCCGCCGCCGCCGCCGCCGCACGAGCAGCGACAACAACAACATCAACAACAGCCGACGCCTGACGCCACGGACGGACCTATCGACGAGGTGGTCGCTCCTCCTTCATCCCCTCTCTCTCTCTCTCGGTCTCTTTTACATGAACGCGGCCAGCCATAAGCAATTGGCAGCAGAGGCGGCAACCAGCAATAGCGGCGAACTGTCCAACATGGCGAATAGAAAACAAGTAAAGCGACCATTCGAAAAATACGATACAAATGTGTCGACCGTGCGTGTCGAGGTAAACCGAAGAACAAGACGCATATCACCTACTGCAGTGCAGTGAGCAGCCCGTAGACAATGGAAAGAAATATATGGAAAGGGTACCATCCAATAGATTTGCACCGCCAGCCGCTCCCACCACAGCATTGTACAGTGAGTACTCAAAGTATCGTGGGCGATGACGTCGTCGAAACTACTCTGTTCGCCTGTGAGTGGAAAAGTATCACATCAAGGTAGAAGAAGGAGGTTGTAGAGAAGGGCGACCTAGTACCTAGGTGAAGTGTCATTTCTGAAAACGATCTCAAAAGAACAAAGGAGAGAAAGAGATACTGATATTAGTGTTCGAATAGAAATACGGGGATCGACATCGCAGCCAGCATCGATATCCGTCATCATTATGCCAACGAACATGTCAGCACAGCAACAGCAACAATGCTCATTAATGAAGTTAATGAATGACCCCATGATGAATAGGACAAACGTAAAAGTCGTATTTGAAGGTCTAGAAGGACATATACACCTAACTTCTGATATGTCAGAAAGTTGGCCAACAAATTTCGATTTGTACGGCCCGGCGTTTCGTTGACCTCGCTATACCAACTTAACATGGTGGTAACGCATGGATTGATTTTGACAAAGGTTACACAATGGGACGCTTTGGCTAAACTCCCGAGGGAAGCATTGTTATATCGCATAGGATTTAGGCTCAAATGCAAAATGACTAAAATTGCCAGAGTGGCACGCATTCGTCATTAAATAATGACTATCAAATTATAGCAGCCTACACAAACACGATATTGTGAGGTAACATGATATTTTTGCAATTTTGCAATTTTCGCTTGTAACTACACAAATCATGATAGCACATGCTTTCGGATCGATATACTCTACCCGTCCGACGTGAAGGTGAGATACTGGGTCGGGCCATCTGTGGCATCCCCCGTTTCTACGTTCGCTCTGACTAAACGCATCACAGACGAAGCGATTCCTCCGGCGTCGCCGACGCCAACGTCACTCCGTAAGCAGCACCACCACCACTGCAGCCCGCAAGCCCTGCTTGCTAGCTCCCTACGAGGCATGACATCGTCAGCCGTTAACGCTAGGCTCATAGGACAAACGCGTGATATGAGAGCAACACCGCCATAGCAACAGAGCGGTGGTGGCGGCGGCGGTGGCGACTGGCAGTGCGCGCTGATGCCGGCGTTTTAAGAAGGGCAGTGTACCAGACGCTTCGTGAGCCCGCATCGGTAGCCAGCATTCATTTGGCCATATCCATGCACTGCCACTGTGTGACATGGGCCAAATCCGCCATCTAGCTTCGTTTAGTTTAGGTAAAGACTGGCTGATGGACTGACTGATCTCTCGGGATTGCGGCGCTCTTGGTACGTCCAACGACTATTCTTTAGAACGCAGCAGCAGCACCACCACCACCATACGCTGATATTTAACTCTGCCGGTGGTGACGGGCCGGCCGGGAGGACAACTGAACGAGCAGCCACCCGATAGACGTATAGACAGATATAATGGATTGCGGTCTTAGTTGCCACTTGTCATAGTTCGGTGCCGTCATGGCCGCGTCGATGAGAAACTTGCCTAACTCGCTGAGGGACATCGGGATATACCGTGCATCGAGTTGAGCCTAGTACTCGACAGAATGGCGGTAACGCGGCAGACTACAGCGTCGATGGACTGACACAGGAAGCACATCAAAGCGACCTCATCACGACTTCGTCTGCGTAGCATACCAGGGTTGTTGTTAATGAATATATATATATATATATATATATATATAAGCCACTTGTCAGGGTCTTCGGCATCTCTCTCAGGTTCCTTATTTTTAACTTGTCTATTTTGCATCTCCTACTGAACGTGCTAACCGATCGAGTAGATTTTAAATGTGCACATATTAGCCACCTGTGCAGCGTTGAGAAATGGATGCAACTTAAGACAACGTGTGTTCCTCCTCGGGAAGATGCCGTCCGACATTGCGCTATGAAGTTCACCTCCATTTGACGATCCAAATTTGGCGATACTATTATAAATTGCCGAGATGTCCCACTGTGTGATCGTGTGTGTGTGCGTATATATATATATATCTGAGATTTGGATTCTCAGACACTCGTCTCGTAAAGACACTTTTATACGAGGCAGTTCAGCAGCATAAAAAACAACAACGCCGAAACGTGGATACTACTCCCAGCGCTCTGGACAGTGAAGACGCAATCACGATTGTTCGACCACTGAAGCGTAACTCAGAAATCACCGCCTCCAATTCAAACTGTTCAATTTCGACGTGACCGGGCCCCCTTATCTGCCTGCCTGACAGTGGTGCTCTGGTCAGCGCACTGCATAGTATCCGCGGCCAGCTCGCATCAATGTACTCCGAGGCGGCGGACGCCAACCGCCGCCCTCTGATGAACGCGCCGCTGTCACCGGCTAGAGGCCTGAGCCTATTCTTTACTCATCTCATGTACAGTCCACACTCGTCGGTAATCACAGCTTCTTCATTTCTCGCCGGCGCCAACTGACGCGACACCACCGAGATGCAGGCCACGGTACATTCGCGCGCGATATTTTTTTTTCCCCCAACAAATACGCGACTGGCTCTCTCTTGCTCCTCGTTCTCTACCTTTCATAGCAGCGTTCAATTCGTTCGAACGCGTCGACACGCCAACGAATGCGGCGGCGGCGGCGGCGGCGGCGGCGGCGGCAGCGGCTGCTGCGAGCAGGGAACTGAACGGAGGACGATACTGTCGCCGTTACGGCACGGCACCGCCGTGAGCGTCGAACCGTATGGGCCGAGTAGCGCCCGTACTTAAGATGACGATGAAGTGTTTTAACACTCGCCGTGGCACCACTGTGTGAATCCGGACGCAGTTGCATGTGTAGATGTGTTGACACTAGCGATTCACGGGGCTGATTCGACGCGTCGATTTTCTCAAGTGTCAATTAGACCTTCGATAATAACGACGGAGACTGTCAGGAGGTTTCCACCGGCGTCGCGGAGCAGCAGGTTTGCTGCTGTAGCTGCTGAGCAGCTCTCGAACAATTGTTTGCTTGTGGCCATCGAAGGCTGCCGACTGTTTTTCCGTGGCAGTTTTCACAGAGATAATTGTTATCATATTCGGAGGCGATGCAGTGGCAAGATTAAACTGAGTACGATTTCTGGTTAGAAAGGGGACACCACAGTTATACATAATTAACAAATGCTTAATTGAGTATAGGCGTGTGCCAAGCATCCATATTATTCGTCGGCCCTGCTCTGCGGGCTTGTTTAACTGGTCTTTGAACCGTGGCGACAGCGAAGCTATGTATTATTATAGTAGTATAGGTTCAATTGCGTGAGTAAACGCTGGGTCTTTTTGCTATGTTGGTCTGTATTGTTGCGATTTGTATTATTAATTTGGCAGATTTTTGTAGACAGATATTATTCAACGCCACTGCCGCTTATCATTTAACCCAGCGAACTCAGCCCTCGTTTAGAATCCCTCCCCCTATTCAAGAGGTGGGTGCGGTCGCGTGGCGACCAACTCACTCTTCGTGTTCGTCATTCGTTGATGTTTGGACTGTTTGTATACGAGCTGCGAGCCAGCTGGGGCGTGCAAAGGGGCCGGGGTCGCCGGGCTGTAGGGAGAGAGAGATCGTCCTGCCACAGCCAGTTAAGCCTTGGAGCAAAGCTGGTTGGGTCATCGCCGCCACCGCCACAGCAGCTCCTGCTGCTGCTGCTGCTGCTACCGACGGGGCTTGAAGTAATTGCGGTACTAGTAGTAAAGCTAGTTGTAGCAGCAGCAGCATGGTGGTGCTATGCGGCTTCAAAGAGGCGGCGGCGGCGGACGAGAACGGGTTTAGTCGTGGACCGAGTCAGACAAGCAGGTAAGCAAGTAGGTAGGCAGGCAGGCAGGTAGGTAGGCGCTGAGTCGTGTGGCTCTGTGCTACCTCCCCCGGTCATGTGGGCGTCCCTTGCGCAACCAACGAGGCGCAAAGCTTCGTTTTATTTCGTTGGCTCTGCCACTCGCGCTCCCGCTCTCCTTCTCTCCCCTAATTAACAAAAAAACACCACGCATACGCTAATCACTCTACGTGTCCACCCACTCAGAGCAAAGCAACTGCCCATTGACGCACACAGCCAGCCTCACATATTACAAACGGACACGGTTGGTGGCGTGGTGCTAGCCGTCGACAGGCAAACAGGCGGTCTCATAGATGACTGTGGGCGTGTGTTTCGATGATGCGTATGAAGCTATGGGTGCGCATACAGATGTATGTCGTTGCCTCGGTTGAATATCTGTTGTACATCAAAGCGAGCAGTATCTCAGTAGAGTGCTCCCACTTCAACCAGTTGGACAAATCGACCGCCAAACCGACGAACAGCAAGACAGAGAGAGAGAGAGGGATCACTTTGTAGGTAGGCTGTGCTGGCTGTTGTGAAGAGGAAGGGAACAAACGAACTGTGGCCGCCCCGGCAAGGGCTCGGGTGGCGGTGGCCCTCGGCGACTGCCTCCAGCCAACGGCGCCACAGGAAGATATGGTGGGTATATTTCACAGAGACACCTACACACACCCACACGCGCACACAGGTACGGATTCGATTTGAAGGGACGCGAATGAACGAATGAATAAATGGCGAATATTCGGAGGTGGCCTACAGTAATGGCGACCTATAACCAACCACTTTCTGCTTCGCTTCTGCTGACTATATATATATATATATATATATATATATATATACAGTAGCGTGCGCGATAATGGCGCACGACTACTCTTTTGTAGTTAGTAATGAGCGATGCAGGGGACACCTTCTCATTATGACGGCGTATAGGAACGGCACGTCGTATCCATCAAACTAGCAGCGCCACCATCGAAACCAATAGCATCACAAATATTGTGGGTATCATGGCTAGCATCTCCAATGGGGCTGATTTACTCATTTATAATACATATAACATACATACGAACCTAGAAATAGATTCGGTTATCGCTATATACCAATGCCGGCTTCATCAATCTCTTAATCGGCATCGCAGGCAGACTAATTCATAGTGTTAGGGTGAACGACGTCGCCGCTGTTGATTCTATCTCGAAAGAAGAAGAATAAGAAGCAGAAATCACTACAATAAACGAATACAATTAACAGTAACAAGATTTATTATTATTATTATTACACTTAGCTAAAGAATAAGTCACACACATTCAGAAACACTTACACCGTCCCCCAGCAGCCTCATCGACTCAGTGGATTACATTTAACTAAGCACTTGAGCCGAATCTGAACGTAGCAAACACGACTTAGTCTAAAAAGTGCCAATCAACCATTGACGACGAGGTCGCGACATCAGCAACAGCAACAAAGCAGTGATTTAATACGATGTAAAGGTAAAGCTTTATTGGTTTATTAAAGGAGCTGCAATTTCATAATGCTTAAGCTCTCTCTTATATGTCATCACGCAGCGGGGCTCGAACCCGCCGCCTCTAGCTTTCGACAGCCAGAGACTTAGCTGTCCAAGCCATCGCGCTGACGGCTAACATGTAATATCCAGATTTATATATATATATATACAAAGAAATTGCTGTTGTTCTCATCACAGCAACAGCAAACGAACCAAATAAATAAGCCACCACACGAAAATCGGGTAACAGAGAGAAAAAAGTTTCAAAATCCTTTTCTCAGTCGACTTTTCGAGCGAAACCTCGTTTTTCGCCGCTTGTCGCTTTGTCGCCAAATCAACGCGTCGTCCGTCCAGGCAATGCGGACCACGACCGCCGCTGCAGTCAGCGACCGCAGGGAGTGAAGTGCCGTGCGAAGCAGCCACCGCCGCCGCCACCGCCGCCGCTCATCATCAACACGATCAACAGCTTCGTCATCTTGGGGTTTCATCATCGGTTCATTGTACGATTGTGCATATCATGATTATGACGATTACGATTATTGTTATTATTGTTGCTGTTGCTGCTGTTGTTGTTGGTGGTGGTGGTGGTTGTGCTGCCGCTGCTGCTGCTGCTGCTACTACCACTATTAAGCCTTCCACACGTTTCGTTGTTGTATTTCGCATTTCATTCGTTGAATTGTGAATGATATCTGTGGAGGGCGGTACACTTTATGTATGTTATCCATCTGATGCTATTCATCCACTCAACTGGACATACTCTGGCGCTGGCAGCGGCGTCACAGCGGTGCGTTCGTATGAACGAGGGCGCGCGGATATCGGCCGTGGCAACAGCAGCAGCAGCAGCCGCCGCAGCCGCAGCGACAGCAGCAGGCACCAGATGACGAACATAGATTACGAACGCCCTCGCACAACAGCAGACGGACAACCACCGCACAGGACCATGGTTCATCGAGACGTTCCGAACACCGAACGAGCAGACAGACAACTGAACGGCTCAGTCCGTACTACAACTCAGACGGCTCAGTCCGTACTACAACTCAGACGGCTACGTCGCGACGACAACGACAACGACTTCGCTAAAATTCGCTGCTGCTGCTGCTGTTGCTCTTCTTGCCGCTGCTGCTGCTGCTGCTATGGCATCACTGCTGTCAAGAGTGAAACGTATGAAGTGTCATATGCTGCTCGGTCGAGGCAACTTGTAACAGATATATATATATATATATATATATATATATATATATATAAGATTGTAGCAAATACACAATAAACAACATGGACCAGGCGGGTATTTCTGTTGTAAAGAGAGGAGGGGGCGAGAGAGAACGTCGATCCTTTATTTATGATACGATATCCTGTATCTTCGCTTATTCGTCCCTACACAGCTCATTGTGGCAACACAGCTCAAATATATATATATATATATATATATGTGTGTGTGTGTGTGTGATAGACGAGGAAAAGGAGCGCACTGACGAGTGACCGACAGATACACTCATTCAACGGCTGAAAATCAAATGAACGGCGGCTGCGGCCGCAGCCGACAGCAGCAGCATGGCCAAAATCACCGAAGTGCCGTCGTGTGAACCCAACAAGAACAACAAATATGATACATACATTCATCATCGTATACAATCCCGTATTGTATTGCACGTACCACTTCTGGGGCCCTCCGCTCGCTTATATATATATAAACACACTCACACACAAACCAAACGCAAGCACGCCTCAAACGATTCAACTGCTGTGTCCCCAAGTCGCAGATGTGATGTAACTAAGTGATCGCCTGATTTTATTTTGTGCGCTAGTCGAGAAAAGCAAGTAACAGTGCAACCACAACCGAGCGCTGCTGCTTCTGCTGATACAGCGGAGGCGACGGCGGCCCCGACGGCTGTTGCTGCGGCGATGTCGGCAGCGGCAGCCGCACCAGCTAGCACCGGCACTGGTGTATTAGCTGCACGATGGAATGAGATTCAATCCATGAAGTGGCCCGCCTTCAACTTCATTCTCCCCGACGCCTCTCGAGTGACATCGCGCAGCACGAAGAGCTGACGAGAATAGCGCCGACTCACTAAGACGTTCCACTAACCGCCACAGCCGCCGCCGCCGCCAACAACAACAACATCGGCCAACACGGCGCTACAACATTGAGTGGCGTTCTTCTGACGCTGACGCAGCCGCTGGCGACAAACGAATTGTGACCGAGGTCGGAAGTAAAATGGCAACGGACAACGAGCGGTTCCCGGGCGTGGATAACAACAACTCTGTGCTTCTGCTAAGTTCGCGTACTCAGCCAGCGTCATAGGGCGCTGGCTGGAGTTGTGGCCCGGCTAGGCGAGAAGAAGATCGACTGATGGATAGAGGAGAAGATGACGATGATTTGCGGAAAAAAAAAAGAAGAATATCTAGGAAATATTAAAGGAAACAACGAACGACACTCACTAACTCACTCGACAGCGAGGGCGTAAAAGAGAGCAACGAAGAATTGAAATCAAAGGTGAGCACAAAATATATGACGACACTAATGACCTCGTCTTTGTGGGCGTAATCTCCGGGCCGATCTGTGGGACAAGCAATACCTGCATCACTTAGCTGCTTAGTGAATGATCAAGATCATTCGAATAGGTATATATATATATATGTGTGTGTGTGTATATAGAAATTTTAAATTTCAACAGAAAATGTCTTGACGATCACTGTTTCGTACGCACATAGCGCACGTACGATACAGCTGGTATTTTGCATCATCTATATTGTGTGTCTATTGGTGCGCGGTATGCAAAGTAAGCCTGGCTTTATATCATCATAATAATAATAATAATAATAATAATGAAAATAGAGTTCGTCCATATGAACCCCACTTCGTATGGTCAAATTTGTGCGGTACACATGTGGTACCCCCTATTCTACACTTGTCTCCACGTTGAGAATTGTTCGCGTTACTGACTGCACACTTGCGCTGTCTTCACTTGTTATTTCTGAACAAGTTATTATTCAACAATCAGAGAACATTATCACTGCTCTGGCTGGATATTGCAAACTATTATAAAGGTAACACAAGTTCTAATCAAAAACCCTATTCTTAGCATTCTTATTATTATTGTTGTTATGACCAGCGGAAAGAAATAAGCAATGAATGACAACGTCGTGCTGCTGCTGCTGCTGCTTCTGCTTCTGCTGTAGTAGTCGTCGTCACTCTTCCATTCGCACATAGTGGATTAAACAGCATCGTCATCCTCCATCAGCTTCCACATATGTACACATCACCAACATATATATATAGAATAGTCGAGAGGTAGATTTGTAGAAGGCCGTTACAGCTTTGTGGTTAGATAGGTATATAGATAGCTGACAGCCAGCCAAACAGTTAGAGAGACATGTGCAGCGGACTAACTTCACCCACCCCCCAAACCCTACATGGCAGCAACAACAACAACAGCAGCAGCAGCAGAAGCAGCACCAGCGGTGACACCGGTAGCCGTCGTGTAGCAGGATGGATGGCGCGGATGATGATGGCCACGATCAGCTACCGTTTTCAGTTTCCTGCGAACGAACGAACAAAACCAAGCGGCTCCGACAACGACAACGACGACGATGAACCGAAGCCGATAGATGGATGAATGAGCAATACGATTTGAGAGCTGCCATTGGACGGGGTGACGACGATCCCGGCCCGCCTACCGTCGATGTGGATCACCGTCCGAATAGACGTGTCCGAATGGATATATCGTCATGGAAAGGCAGCGGTGGCGGTGCTGCTGCTGCTGGTGGTGATGGTGGTGGCAGCAGCAGCAGCAGTAGTAGTAGTGCCTAACCAAACGATGAGTTTCGGTTTCGGAGAGCATGCAGACGACTCGCCCGATCACTTCTGTAATATATGGAATTTTCTATTTGAATAGCAGTGAGCAGGTTGAGAAAAAAAACAACAACGACTCTCATTGATCGTCGACCATATCGGACCACGATAACCCTCTGGATCACACACCGAGCAGACATGAATATACCCTCCGTAGAGCGGGTATCTAGCCCAGAAGAATGGACGTATAATGGACGTACTTGTTACTTGGTAACCGTTGGACGTTAGAGATTGACTAAATGAGTTTTCTGCTGTTCTCTCGAGCAGAGGATGGCTTCTCGTATTCATCGGTTAGATGTGGCATGCGGCAATCTACGCTCGACGTATTAACATATGAGTTACTACTGACCAGATACAAAATGAAGCATGGAAACAATACGACTATGAGCCAACATTCGTATGTGAGATTTACCTTGAGATGCAACTTCGCCAGTTTTCCTCATGTCATTTACCAAGTATCAGTGGCGTCTTACTTATCAAAGGCACAGGATCAAGCGGCCTCGGTTTCTCGGATATGAAGATTCTCGATATCACGGGGCGACACGACGACACGTCAAAACATTGCAGAACGAAAAAAAAACTCTGACTGGGACAAGTTTAGCTGGACAAGTCCACCTTCGCTTGGTCTACTACTACGACTGCTGCTGCTGCTGTTGAGCCTTCTCGCCCATGAGCCGCTGATCGAGTCGCTTCTTGCTTGCTAAGGTCAGGATCAAACAGCAATTGGCAGCGAAGAGCTTGTGAGAACGACAGGTCCGGTATAGCGAGGAAACGTACCTCTATAATCGACAGTCGTGGATCGATAATGGCAGCATGCTGCTATTATATAATAGATTCATTCACTGCTCTCACCACCCACAATCTGAAAGCGAAGTCCGAGCCGATAGCCTAGCGTGAGACCAGACACCGTGGTACGGCGTGCCGCTGGCACTGGACGCAGTGAAGAGCATTTCGAGAGTAAGCAACCATCTACATTTCTATACAAGTGGAGTTGAATGCCGACCGGTTGAGCGGTCGGCCGAAACACGCCGCCCATATTCAAAGGTAGTATCTTTCTCCATAGGTCTGCATTTCATATACGAACATATACAACATACACACTGGGTTCCCACACATATCGAGAGTGAGTGAATGAGAATAGATGAGGCATATTTATTCCCATTTGATTTAATATTACGCTATGTCAGACAATGGCGGTGCAGTAAATCAGCTCACTCATATACATAGTTTTCATCATCTTGAGTGAAGAAATCAAGACCAGCACTTGCATATACTGGACTCGTTCTATGCCTTGCAGAATGTTGTATGCATCCAGATATAAGGACTTAAATATAAGAAACCAAATCTGTATATAATCATTAGTAATAATAATGATAATAACTGGCCAACGAGCCCAAAGGGTTCACAGATAATAGGATACGGTTACAATAATTCCACAATGACAAGATTTCGATGGGAGCAAGTCGGTTGCTTCTATAAGCCTTGTGAAGAAAAATTAAACCAATATAGTTTTGTTAGAACCTTGGTAGCGTATGTAGAATAGTATAAGGATATATATATATATATATATATATATATATATATATATATATATATATACTGTTCTTATTTACTGTGAACTACCCTCTAATATATGTGGGTACAAATGATTTTCCTCGCATCGGTATCAGCGATCAGGGTATTCGACGATGGGCACTGTTGCTGGCTATCCGTGAAGGGCTGTTCTGATGCATAAACACCCATCAGAGCTAAAAGCTTCACACGAGATTTCAGACGAAGCTTTTAATTCGGTCAGTTATTACAGCAGCGGCAGAGCGGCCCGAAACAGCGGCAGCAGCTGTCGACGTCGAAATAGCCACTGCCGCGAGAGCATTTCCAGATCACTGGCCTGCGGTCAGCCAGCCAGCCAGCCCGCCTGCCGCAGTGACATTCGAATTCCGGATGCTCGTGTTTCTGATGGTTGCCCCCCTTCTGTTCTTCAGCCATTGCCGGCAGACGGACTTCGGATCAGCGCTGACGCCTTTCCTTGCCGCGATCCCTCCCCTTGTCAAGTGAGATGGCCACTGTGACGACGACAACGACAAGCCAACGGCCGCTGACTCTAGCAGCAGCAGTCGTCGCCGCCGCCACGGCGACCGCCGCCGCTTCCAGTGAATAATAATCAGATTTTTAAACGGGAGTTAACAAAAAGTGGTCTGATTCGCCAACCGAATCGGGCGGAATAATTTTCGTGTGCGTTGGCCGGAGTCGCCGACTTGCTGCCATGCTGAATGCGGCATTGGCCGGTTAGCTCGCCGCGTCGTCCGCTCATTGCCGTGAGACCGGTGAGCGCCGATGAAGTTTCAAGAAGGTAGAGCCCTCCTCTTTGTTCGACCATTCCCGGTCAACCATCCACGTTCAGCTTCGTACCTCGGCGATGATGAGCAACCGGCTTGTCTCTGCCAAACCACAATAGACAAAGTAGTGCCGCTTCGTCACTGTTGTCGGTCTGGCCATCTCTAGATCTCAAATGTATTTAGTGTCGCCTCCGTCGACTCGAGAGACAATTCTGCTCGGGTGATTTCTATTGGGCGTTAACGAATGGATATATTTTTGTCTTTCATGATGTAGAATGATGAAGTGTCGTAGTGCTAGAATATCCCGGTTACTGACTTAGCCCTGACCACCTCGAGTTGAATCGATTGCAGTTGTTTTCTATTTCTATTTTCAGCTTCATTATGCCTGCTCAACGCCACGGCGTCAGGCAATTTTTTTTCCTACTGATTATAGTGACCACAAATACCAAATGTAGACATGCTACATTATTAGCTTTGGATCATCGACCGCGCAGCAGGGACACCATCTTCTTTATCTATGCAGTTACTGATTGTCTCCCGAAAGTTGTTCTCGACGTGCGACTTTCGAAATTCTCGTCCGTTTTATTGGATGCACCCCCCAGAGGAAGGTGAAGGCTACAAAACCTGGCTAAAAACGAGAACTCGCTGAAAACTCGCATTTGAGGAAATCGATGCCTTTCCATGCGACGATTCCCGATGCGGAATTCTCAAAAGCTGTTTTCATTAAATCATAGATGTATTTAGTTTATATTATGGATGAGCCTATGATAAGTATCATCCGCTTCGAAAGCACCCATTCACCTAGTAATGCTAAACAGTCGACAATTAACACTATAGCGGTGTTCTCCGCTAGATTTTTACGGACACCGTAGAGTAAATGCGAAATATCATTATAACCATACTCTTCAAAGCATACAACGGCCAGAGCCCCTGACGTCACTAGCACCCTAGTGCAATCATCACCAACTGTCATAGCCCGGTAAGAAACGGAGTATTGCTCTCGATTGACGCCTGTTTGCTATTCAACAAAATAACCATATCGAACAGTACGTCAATACCGACGACGCGTTCCTTTGCACTGGCAATGGAAGGTGCTACAAACTACTAAAACACATTTGTCGACTGGAACGGCCTTGCCATTCGGCCCCATCGATTACAGCAGAAACAGAACTAAAATCGATGTACCATCATCTGAAACAAAGAATCTATAGTAAACGCTGGTTGAACGAGACGTTGCCTTATTTTTTCTCTCATTTTCTACTCGACCTCGTTAACGGCGATTTCCTCATGAAACAACAATTGATCCAAATGAAAGTCTACGTATTCCGGGCAACGAGATTTGCAGAATGTTTCTATAGGAGAACACAATTCGAAGGCCTTGATCTGCAGGCGTCCGTCTACCAGGCGGCCGATACTGGATTGCTATCAGCGTTTGGCTTCGATAATCATTGACATAATATAGCATAGGAAAATGAACGTTTCTCGTCTATATAGTATCCTATTGTAGAAGGTTGATGATTACTATTAGAAATACGGAGTTTCAGTATATACAGAAACGGCATTCACAGCTTATGCAGGCTCGTGAAAATGTATAGCTACAATCGACGCGTCTCATACTATTAGAAATATATTTAGCTGGACTAAGTCGAAATCTTTTTTTATCGACTCAACTTCGTTCTCCTGTATGAAAGTTAGTTCGGCCTCCGATAGAGTAGAAAAGGTGATAATATTTGTGTGAAGAAGCACTTTTTTTTTCCAAGATATGTTGTTGATAAAATATGACACATTCAGGTGTTAGAAATTAGTTCTAAGCATACGGTTGAGCTGATAGAAGCTTAGGAGGCAGCTTCTACAACGTAAGAAAGCGAAGCATTATTCCGCCGAATATAACCTAGCGCTACTGCTGTCGAGAGGTGTATCTACCCATCTAACAAGTAACTAGATACAAAGCTACATTGATACAGGCACCCTAGCAAGAAATGGCGGTAGCAGTGATTGTCTAGAATAGGTCCTTGGAGCACAACGTTGGGATGCGAGACCAGCAGCAACTCGAACAGCAACAACTCAGTAGCTTTTAGCAGCAGCAGCAGCAGCAGAAGCAACGGCAGCGGCGAGTCCGCGTTGATCTTTTTCGTTCTCCGCGTTTGGCTACGCTGTACAATGAGAGCAAACGATGACGCTGCGATGGACATGGTCTCGACGACATCCTCTGCAATTAGCGACATGCCAGATAAAGATCATTCTGGCTACAAGCGTCGCGTCAGGCGAACGTATCCCTTTCGATGTCGTCCACTTCATACTACTACACCGCTGCGAATGTCTATCTACAAATGATTCGAATAGATACAGCCTGCGTACATATGCACCGCCCGTAGCAGAGCTCTTTCACTCCTGACGAGCGCAGTGAAAGATCGAGAGAGAGTGTGTGTGTGTGCATATGCCTCGTCACACGGGGCAGGAAGGCGAGTATTGGAGACGACAGCGAAAACAAAGAAATATCCAACGAAATAAAGACAAAACCACTTCGGTGGAGAAAGCAAGGCGACCGTAGATGGACAACACTGAGTGGTTCGACACGCATCTCTGCGTCGTCCCAAGCGGTCGGGCATCTTTCGCGTCGACAGAGTTCCCAAATGTCACCGGCTCGTCAGCACCGGACACAATCGGCTGCTGCAGTGATCCTGGTTAGTGTCGTTGTGGCCGATAGTTTGCGAACGGACAAAAATGAGTCCGCCTGCGCTCGGCATAGCCGTCCGCAATCTGTGAACTCGCCACACAGATCGGTGGAGCTAGCGTCGGACCGTGGATCCTCAGGCGGACACACCGACGGCCTGCGACGAAAGTGCATGTCGCGTCGACAAGACGCTCAGCTGGCCTAGCTAACACTAGATAGGCCTACTGAATACTAGAACGAGAAGGAGCGATCGAGTGAAGAAGCAAGAAGAGGCCAAGCAAGCAATCCGTAAGTGAACCCCTATTTCCGGCTGAAGTTCCGTGACCGGGGGCTAGTGAGGCCAGAAAATGAGTGTAAATGTCGTTGTTGGAACAACACGACAGACGGACAGAAAGCCAGATACAACAAGGTCCTCTGAACGTCAAACAAACAGTGGTGCACACCCGACGAGTCCCTTCTTCTGCTTCAATTGACTGAAAGGTAGCGCGAGAGAGAGAGAG